>BLSH010462057.1:121065-136160 GCA_018402905.1 Glandirana rugosa | reverse complement strand
CCCAGGGTTCCCAAATTTTTTCAAATTTATCGGAGGTGTTCAGAATTTTATGGGAGATCTTTTCTTGTGTCATGATCCAGGAAATTTTCCGCTTGGTTAGGTAGATGGAGACCGCAGGGGTTTTCCAAGCCCGTGCAATTGTTATTTTGGCCCCTATGAGGATGAAATGGATAAGAAGTTGAGTGGCCCTGGTACAGTTGGGAACTGGTTGATTAAGCAAGGCTAGGGTCGGTTCCTGAGCAACCGCGATTCCCGTGACCTTTCGGATCATATAAAATATCCTATTCCAGTAAGATCGGATCCTAGGGCAGCTCCAGAAGACATGGTATATGGTTCCCATATTTTCACATCCTCTAAAGCAAAGAGGGGATGCTTGTGGGTAGAACTTAGCTAGGCGGGTGGGGACCAAATACCATTTAGTCATAATTTTAATGCTGGCTTCTCTAAGTGTTGTATTGTGGACCCCCTTATTAGATCTTTCTAGATTTGAATGCCAGGTCTCAATGTCCCATTCTATACCAAGGTCTCTCTCCCAACTCAGCATGAAAGAGGCTTTCTCGGTGGGTTCCGATAGCAAACCATAAATAAGCGAGATTCCTGCTCTCATGTCCTTGGCTGAGGAACACCACTGTTCGTAGGGCGTGACTGATAGGGGATTTGGATATCCTGCTTTAATGGAGTTTAGAAAATGAGATATCTGGTGGAAACGGAATCGCTCTGTGTGGGGCATCTCAAGCTTCTTCAAGCAGTGTTGAAGTGTGATTGGGCCCAATGCATTAAAGAAGTGCCCAATACGGTAAAGTCCTTTCTGAGTCCACCATTTAAATGCTTCTATATTCAGGCCTGGGGGAAATTGGGGGTTGTGAAAGAGGTGCGATAAGGGGAGCCAAGGGGATATTAATTTATTAGATCTGCGTATTGAGTCGCACAGTGAGAAGGAGTGGGATAATGTTGGAGACAAGATTGGTGGTCTGGATTTGGAGGGTGTCCATATCAGGAAGTCTATGGTGTTTTGGGGTATGGATTGTCTTTCTATGTTTATCCAATATGGTTTCGTTCCAGGCATGTAGATCGTGGAGATTTGCGCGAGTTGGGCTGCTTGGTAATAGAACCAGAGATTGGAGAGTCCCAGACCTCCTCTGGCTTTAGGTCGGAGGAGGATGTTTTTGGCTAGGCGATGACCAGACTTCCCCCAGGTGAATCGAATGATTTCATTTTGTAATTTTGCCAGTTGGCTTTTAAGTATGGGGATAGGGAGAGAGCGAAACAGGTACAGAATGCGTGGTAGGAGCGTCATCTTAATGGCATTAATTCGGCCCAGCCAAGACATCTTGCCTTGGGCCCAATGGGAGAGATCAGACTTGAGTTTCCTAAACAGGGAGGGGTAATTATGTTTGTACGCCTCTTCCTTCTAATAGTTTAATTATTATTATTATTATTATTATACAGGATTTATATAGCGCCAACAATTTACGCAGCACTTTACAACTTGAGGGTAGACAGTACAAATACAATACACTTAAATACAGTAGGAATCAGAGGGCCCTGCTCGTTAGAGCTTACAATCTAAATCTGGACACTTTTCTAGTAATACATTTGTTTTTGGTGCAATACCAAGTGTACAGTAAAGTAGACCCCTAACATCCCCCCCTCTACATGAACACTTATCCTAACTCCCTAAAATGTGACACTAACTTTTACATCCCCCCCAACCTAAGCCTCAATCTGTTCTTTATCACTTTGCATCCCCAAATCTAATGGTTAATGTAACCCTTAAAGGGGACCCTTAACAGTTAATCTCCCCTCTTGAGTAAAAGATTTAAACCCTAAATGGATGACATTAAGTTTGTTAGAGCATGTTTTTCTTCATAAATATTATTACCTTTTTTCATTTTGTTTTGCATTTCAGTGCCGTGGATTGCCTCCAGCCTCAGGACTTCCTGCCCACGCACTTTTGTTCATGCACATTGTTTTTCTTACAGTTTTGGATGTAAATCATTGCTTGCTGAATTGGCTTCCCGGTAGTGACAACGGTGAACCATGACTGTGTATATGTGTGCCATTATAACCAATTGTACTCTCATAAAAGACGCATACACTGTATTACCAAAAGTATTGGGACACCTGCCTTTACACGCACATGAACTTTAATGGCATCTCAGTCTTAGTCCATAGGGGAAGCCAGTGAAGCGATTGGCAGAGTGGGGCAGCAGTCGCGGCATCCCAGTCTTAGTCCATATTATTTCATATTGATTTGGCCCACCCTTTGCAGCTATAACAGCTTCAACTCTTCTGGGAAGACTGTCCACAAGGTGTAGGTGTGTGTCTATGGGAATGTTTGACAAAAATAAAGAGAACATTGCAGAAGGACAAATCTTAGTCCCATTAATTCGAAACATTGTCACAAATTTATATAACAGATATTGTTTTATTCTATATATTTTGAAATAGTACCTGATAGTTTGTCAGTATTTGGACAACCTGTATGAGCTATCACAGTTCTAAAATCTGCATTGAGAATGTTTAGAAAACCCTTCACTAAAAATCCATTAATCCCTTGCCATTTTTATTTAGAAATCAGTTATTTTTTGTCTTTTTAACCACTTACCGACCGCCCGCCGCAGCATGACAGCGACAAAGTGGCTCGTTATCGCAAACCGCCGCTACCTGATGGTGGCCACGATAACTAGTATTGTGAGCGCGCACTTTCTGCCAGAGGCGCTCTCGCGCGCTCACTGTGTTCCGGGGGGGGGCCAGGGAGTGGGTAGGGCGGACTCGATCTCCGCCGGCTACCCACAATGGCTCTCCCATCCCCCATCATCCCAGAACGGAGGTCCATGTATGTAAACACGGATCTCCGTTCTGACAGAGAGGGAAGGGCTGTGATCACAGGTTTCCTGTATATGGGAGCCGTGATCACTCCCCTCCCCCCCAGCCAGCCCAGCCCCCATACAATTAGAACACACTGAGGGAACACAGTTAACCCTTAGAGCGCTCCCTCCAGGTTAACCCCTTCACTGCCAATGCCATTTACACAGTAATCGGAGCATTTTTATAGCACTGATCTCTGTACAAAATGCCAATGGTCCAAAAAAAGTGTCAAAATGGTCCGACATGTCTGCTGCAATATCGCAGTATCGCTAAAAATCACAGATCACCGCCATTACTAGTAAAACATAAAAAAAAATAAAAACCCCAGAAATTAATTCTCATCATCCATAAACGTGGCAACTTTTGCGCAAACCAATTAATAAACGCTGATTGAGATTTTTTTTTTTACCAAAAATATGAGGAAGAATATAAATCGGCCAAAACCGATGAAAACAATGTTTTTTTATATATTTTTTTGGATTTGTATTTTAGCAAAAAGTAAGAAAAATTGTTTTTTTTGCAAAATTGTTGCTCTTTTTTTGTTTATAGCGGCGATCAGAAATGATGCAGAGGTGATCATATACCATCAAAAGAAGCTATTTGTGGGAAAAAAAGGGACGCAAATTTCATTGGGTAAAACATTGCACAACCGTGCAATTGCCAGTTAAAGCGACGCAGTGCCGAATCGCAAAAAGTGCTCTGGTCCTACAGTGGGAAATCCTTCGGGGCTGAAGTGGTTAAAGTGTTACTAAACCCACAACAGTAAAATCAGTGTGATAGTCTAATACCCTACACTACAGCTGTTGACCCCCCCATATACACTATATTGCCATAGTATTGGGACGCCTGCCTTTACATGCACATGAACTTTAATTATTATTATTATTATACAGGATTTATATAGCACCAACAGTTTGCTCAGCGCTTTACAATAAAGAAGGGACACAGTACAATTATAATACAGTTCAATACAGAAGGAATAGGAGGGCCCTGCTTGTGGAGCTTACAATCTAAAGGGAGGGTGAGGTGGTACAAAAGGTAATGGCTGCAGGGGATGATCAGATAGAGGTGGCTCAAGCACAGGTCTTAGGTGGAGGTGGGGTAGGCTTCGCTGAATAAGTGAGTTTTCAAGGATCGCCTAAAGGCGGACAGGGCAGGGTCTGACCAAACATTCTGGGGCAGAGAGTTCCAGAAGATGGGAGAGGCTCTAGAGAAGTCCTGTAGGCGAGCATGGGAGGAGGTAACAAGGGAGCTAGAGAGCAGGAGGTCCTGGGAGGAGCAGAGAGGATGATTAGGGTGATATCTGCAGATAAGATTGGTGATGTAGCTGGGAGCAGTGTTGTAGATGGCCTTTATGTTGTGATTAGTATTTTGAATTTTATATGGTGGGGTAGGGGAAGCTAGTGAAACGATTGGCAGAGCGGGGAGCAGTCGCGGCATCCCAGTCTTAGTCCATATTATTTAATATTGAGTTGACCCAACCTTTGCAGCTATAACAGCTTCAACTCTTCTGGAAAGGCTGTCCACAAGGTTTAGGAGTGTCTATGGCAATGTTTGACCATTCTTCCAGAAGAACATTTGTGAGGTCAGGCACTGATGTTGGATGAGAAGGCCTGGCTCGCAGTCTCCGCTCTGATTCTATGTTCTATCGGGTTGAGGTCAGCCAAGTTCCTCCACCCCAAACTCGCTCATCCATGTCTTTATAGACCTTGCTTTGTGCACTGGTCCAAATCATTTGGTAGAGGGGAGATTACTGTGTGAGGTTGTTTTTCAGGGGTTGGGCTTGGCCCTTTAGTTCCAGTGAAGGGAACTCTTAAGGTGTCAGCATACCAAGACATTTTGGACAATTTCATGCTCCCAACTTTGTAGGAACAGTTTGGGGATGGCCCCTTCCTGTTCCAACATGATTGTGCACCAGTGCACAAAGCAAGGTCCATAAAGACATGGATGAGGGAGTTTGGGATGGAGGAACTTGACTGGCCTCAACTGGATAGAAAGCCTTTGGGATGAATTAAAGCGGAGACTGCGAGCCAGGCCTTCTCATCCAACATCAGTGCCTGACCTCACAAATGCGCTTCTGGAAGAATGGTCAAACATTCCCATAGACACTCCTAAACCTTGTGGACAGCCATCCAAAAAGAGTTGAAGCTGTTATAGCTGCAAAGGGTGGGCCAACTCAATATTGAACCCTATGGACTAAGACTGGGATGCCATTAAAGTTAATGTGCGTGTAAAGGCAGGTGTCCCAATACTTATGGTAATATAGAGTATATGGGGGGGGGGTCGACAGCTGTATTGTAAGGCATTAGACTATCACATGTATGGCTGAACTTTTTTCATTTAAAAGTGAATTTGAACATTCCGTTTGTAGAAGCCGTGTGCCTGGCTTGCATGCATGGGAATATTCCAACACAAACAGAAAAGCATATCACAACAGACCTAACCTGGCAGGAAATAGGCTGTTACAGCTTAAAGACATATTTTCACGTGGATATGAGAAAAATAGTTACAAAATAAACACTCTCCATGTTTGCAGGTGCTATATTCCATTGTGTTAGCCAAACAGATGTTAGGTCATGGGACACTTTTTGGCATGCGGTTGTTTTTTCATTACGGATTTTCATGTCACTTTTTAGATGAAGTTAAGCATTACACCACAACATTTCCAAGAACTAGGCTGTGTTTCATTTACAAGCTGTTAATATCTCTGTCTTTGCTTTGGGTCGGATATGTTCAAATAATAATGTGAAATAAAGGGTGACCTTTGAAAAGCAGGAATCGAGGAGGACGGAGAAAGCTGGAATTAAATAATCGGAATTAAAGAAGCAGAGGTGACAGGTGGCAGCTGAAAAGGCATGTGGTCACACAATGCTTCCGCCAAGCACCCGCAATAAGCCATTCACTTGTGTATGCATAGGGGAAAACATGAAAGAAGGCACGGGCCACTTACTACATGTAGAAATTAAATATATAGAGGAGTACCACGCTAGGTGATAATATAAAGCTATGAGAGCTAGAGATAGAGGTTAGCTGCCATATACCGACCAAACTTATCGTTTCCAAAATTAAAAATTAAGATTATGGCGCTCAAACATTTAAAAAATAGTGTCACCAGAAATTATGTAAATAGATGTGTGAGAGGTGTATATGGTGCACATATCATGTAGTCAAAACATGTATACCATATAATTAAAGTTTGAGATACAGTGAAGCATCACATATATATATATAGTGAAATTCTACGTAGAACATCCAAATATAGAAGAAAAAATAAAAAATCACCAAAAAATATATATGAAATAAAAGAAATAAACATGTACATAAAAATTCAATCACAGTCTTCGATATAATAATCTTGATCCTGAGTGTGTTGTGTGGAAAAAATATGAATATGTGAAGTGACTAACACAGGGGAGTCACTCAAAAAGTCCTTCAAAAGTGCATTGTCCACAGAAAAGGGAAAGGTTAAACCAACAGATCAGGGAAGTATAAGGAGTGTCAAAGTCTTATATATATAATAGTTCGATATATCCTAAAAGGAAATGGAGAAGTAGATGGGGGTGGTGATGGTGGACTCCTACAGTGCAATCCGACCCCTTCCAAAGTTACGCTTACCAGATAAAAGATATATTCAGGCCTGAATATAAAGGAAGCCGGACATCAAAATGGACAGGACAAACGTCACACACTCCACGGTGGCTCCGGATCTGTCCAGGGGTAACTGATCCTCCTATGGCAGGGTATATCCAGATCGTATATCAGGGTCCACCCAATTCACCAGGTCTCTTGAAGGGGTTACTCCTCCGGGATCATCAGGACAGGAGTGTCTAAAAGGTGTAGGTAGGGATTTAGGGAGACAAAAAGAGACTCTCCATAGAGTAAAAAACTCTCTATGAGGTAAAGGCTTTAATGGTAAAACATATAAAAACAGAACAAAAAGCGGGCAATGAAAAGGATCCAAGGGTATAAAATTGTAGCAGCAATCTGGGGTCAGCAACACCTGACGCGTTCCGTCTTAGTAGACGTCATCTGGGGGTTACTGACCCCCCAAAATGCTGCGTTTATATATCCTAAATTCTCCCGTGTGCAGAGTGACTGCACTTCCGCCGTCGGAAGGGCCGGCGTGCGTTCCAGTGACGTATTTCTGGCGGGACAAGGAAGTGGCACATTGCTGTTAAATAATTTTACAGACCTTAGATTGATGTATGTAGAGTGAAAAGCACACCCCACAAAAGTCACTAAAATCACAGGGCCGAGAAAGCAGTAAACAATTTCTGTATGCCGCCAAGAGAGACGGCGCCAGCCAGAACGTCACTTCCGCCTATATTAGGGCCACATGCGTTCCAGTGACGTCCATCCGCAGAAATGACGTACAGGCTTAGAACGCAAGTTAGCCATGTCGTGCTGTTTGGGACATTAGTACGCAACAAGCGTGATGGGTACCATAACATATGCGTTCCACCACCAAGCGGAAGTGGTGTCAATTGAGAGAGGAAGCGAAGGCACGCAAATATAATTAGTTGAAAGGTGTATCTAAAATATTTACTCCTTTAACAAAAGTGAGAGCCAATAGTGCGGCGGCACCCGGGAGAATGTACATCAAAATATATATATGTTCCTACTAACAGTAATCATTATTATACGATTTTGTAATAACCAAATGCAATATTAACCATACATATAACATTAGTAACGGTCATCATTTCAAATGCGTTATATTGGTTACAAGATGAAATATTAACAATACTCATAGTAATCCTAAGAAGGAAAAAAGGGATTACTTGAAAATGAGTATTGATGTAGGTGAATGAACAAAACATGGATGAACATACCCATCACAAAAAATTAGGAGAGTTGATCCCAGAACAGGGAAATCATAGATTCCCCGAAGTGAGAGTGTATTAGTAAAATACATAACCCTCCTATCTATATTTAGACCTAAATAAGAATTAGTAGAAACCCCATAATTTTTATAAAGATGTATAACCCTACATAAGTGCTTATATCCTCCAGTGAAAATGTGTCTAGAATAACGATCATAATGGTCAGTCTATATTGAATCTGGATGATTGGAAGAGTTACTAGGTGTGTGGACAAAGTGATATGGAAGACTGTAAAAAATTGGTAAACTGTAGAAAATTAGTATTAATTTAGACCTAAAGAAGAGATTTATCATTGGGGATCATCCAATACAACGAAGAGAGGGGGATATTTATTCTATCTAAACGGAGACTTACTGGTGTGAAGAAATAAAGGCTAGCTAGCAAGAGAGTTATGCTTTGTAGATAAATGCATTTATGTCCCAGTCAATATTCAACCGATATGGTGCAAAACTCTTAAGTTGGTAGATCCAGTATATTTCTTGTTGGGACAGTCCTCTCGTAGAGTAGCCCCCTCTCCAAGGTGGAACATATTTGTCTATGACCGAAAAAGTAGTACCATTGGTGTTTTTTGCATGGAACTTTAGATAGTGCTTAGGGACACTATGATTGGTTCTGCCTTTGATGATATTAGTGATGTGTTCACTAACCCGTATAGAAAAGGTCCTGATTGTCCTGCCCACATACTGTTTCCCACATGGACATGTGAGTAGGTAGACAACGTTTTTGGTCTCACATGTACAAAACTGTTTGATGGGATATGAGATATTAGTCACTGTAGATGAAAATTGTACGATCTTTCTGCTCCTGCAGTGGTTCAGTTTGCACACTCTACATTTGCGGCAAGGATAGAACCCTTTTAAATTGTGGAAAAAACTGGGCCTAACGGGGGCTCCAGGATGTTAGGGGCAATCTTGTGTCTTAATGATGGTGCGCCTCTAAACACGACTTTCGCTTGCGCTGGTAGGAGGGGTCCCAAAATGCAATCACTCTGGAGAATGTTCCAATAAAGATATTGGAGATTTCTCTATGTTGTACTGAGAATTAAGTGAGGAGAGACCATTTGAATTTGTTGTCTTTTCCATTGATGGATTTTGACCTTGTATCCAATAGTGCTGTTCTGTCAGTTTCCAAGGCTCTACTAATTTAGTTATTGACATTGCTCTCATCATACCCTCTCTAGAGGAATCTCTCTTTAAGGGTCTGAGCTTTTAGATTAAAGTCACGAATATCGGAGCAATTCCTTCTCAATCTTAAGAATTGGCTCCGAGGCACGGATTTCAGCCATGACCTGTGATGACAGCTATCAGTTGGTATATAGCCGATTCTGTCAGTTGGCTTAAAGTAGGTTCTTGTGGTTATGTCTCCATCTTTGATCATGATCTCAAGATCCAAGAAGTGTATATTAGTCTTACTGTGCTTGTAAGAGAGGAGAATACCCCTGTCATTGGAATTAAGGATTGTAAAGAACTGGGCAAGTTCCTCCTCCGTACCATTCCACAGGAGGAGGACATCGTCAATATACCTATACCTAGCCCACAGAATGAGCTGGGGTTGTCTGAGGGCATAGACAACATCCTCCTCCCATTTGGCCATAAAGAGGTTTGCCAGACTGGAGGCAAATTTAGCTCCCATGACAACACCCTTGTCTTGTTTATAAAATTTGTTACCAAACCAGAAATAATTATGCGTTGCCGCAAATTCTAGTAACTCCATAATGTAGTCCTTCTGTATCAAGGGGAGGGTGGCATCCGAAGACAAAAAATGTTCCACTGCCTCCAATCCTTTTTCATGAGGAATGCAGGTGTATAAGGATGCCACGTCTGGGGTGGCTATAATCACTTGGGCATGTACATGTGTTCTGTTAAGCAAGTTGATTACATCTTTTGTATCTTGCAAAAAGGAGGGAGTCCTTATTACAAGCGGTTGTAAAAAATGATCTACATATTTACCCACGGGTTTTTGTGGACCTTGGGAAGATAATATAGGATTGGGATATGAGGTGCCTTAGGGGTGAGGAAGGCTCTCTCCTTTTTATTTAAAATGTGGTTAGTAAAGCCTTGATCAACTATTACTTTCAGCTCCCTCTTATAGTTCTGAGCGGGGTCTCTACTTAATTCTTTATATGTATCTTGGTCGCTGAGAATATGTTCCATTTCTTTAAGGTAGTCCTGTTTGTCAAGGACAATGATACCTCCGCCTTTATCTGCCGGGCGGACTATAAGGTCCTTTTTCTCACAGAGGGACTCAAGGCCTTCATTGAAGTCGTCTCTATGTGTTACTTTTTTGACGTGTAATTGGTCTATATCCCGTAACAAAACATCCTTAAATATTTTTATTGCAGGTGCTACTTGACCTGGAAGGTTGAATAGTCAGGGGTTGGCCAAATTAGTGTGTACGCTCCTCACCGTGCCAACCCTCTCAGATCTACTAGAAGGATTTGTGATTAAGTACCTTTGGATGCTGATCTTTCTGATAAACTTCTGGATATCTATGAAGGTATGAAGTTTGTCCAGAGGTCTTGATGGGGCATATTTCAATCCTTTCTTCAGAACAAGTGTTTCATTCGGTGTCAGGACAGCTTTGCTTAAATTGAAAATTCCAGAACTGGTCAGTTCCTTTTTAGTTTTTTTAGGTCTCTTCCTCCCGTCTCGGGTGCCTCTTCTGGTGCGGGGTTTCTTCTCCAATCGCGTTCTCCTTTGTAAAAATCCTGGTCCCTTGAAGGACATGGGTAGTCTTGATTGTAATTATAAGGGGGGCGGTCATGGTCATCATACATGTTTCATTTGTAGGGGTATTCATCCATGGAGGGACCCCTTCTTCACAGCGGGGAGAATCGATTGGCGGTATTGAGTGGAGGTCTGTATGGTCTTGGAGAGTCATAATTTCCCTGGTTATGTCTGTTGTTTCCTCTATAGTATGGGCTCTGAGATCCGTATCCAGTTTCTCTGGGTCTGGAGGTGCACTGATTATATCCTTCTTAGGATTACTATGAGTATTGTTAATATTTCATCTTGTAACCAATATAACGCATTTGAAATGATGACCGTTACTAATGTTATATGTATGGTTAATATTGCATTTGGTTATTGCAAAATCGTATAATAATGATTACTGTTAGTAGGAACATATATATATTTTGATGTACATTCTCCCGGGTGCCGCCGCACTGTTGGCTCTCACTTTTGTTAAAGGAGTAAATATTTTAGATGCACCTTTCAACTAATTATATTTGTGTGCCTTCGCTTCCTCTCTCGATTGACACCACTTCCGCTTGGTGGCGGAACGCATATGTTATGGTCCCCATGACGCTTGTTGCGTACTAACGTCACAAACAGCGAGACATGGCTAACTTGCGTTCTAAGCCTGTATGTCATTTCCGCCAGATGCACGTCACTGGAACACATGTGGCGCTAATATAGGCGGAAGTGACGTTCTGGCTGGCGCCGTCTCTCTTGGCGGCATACAGAAATTGTTTACTGCTTTCTCGGCCCTGCGATTTTAGTGACGGCCGTGACTTTTGTGGGGTGTGCTTTTCACTCTACATACATCAATCTAAGGTCTGTAAAAATTATTTAACAGCAATGTGCCACTCCTGGTTCCCGCCGGAAATACGTCACTGGAACGCACGCCGGCCCTTCCGACGGCGGAAGTGCGGTCACTCTGCACACGGGAGAATTTAGGATATATAAACGCAGCATTTTGGGGGGTCAGTAATCCCCAGATGACGTCTACTAAGACGAAACGCGCCGGGTGCTGATGACCCCAGATTGCTGCGACAATTTTATACCCTTGGATCCTTTTCATTGCCGGCTTTTTTTCTGTTTTTATATGTTTTACCATTAAAGCCTTTACCTCATAGAGAGGTTTTTTTTACATTATTGAGAGTCTCTTTTTGTCTCCCTAAATCCCTACCTACACCTTTTGGACACTCCTGTCCTGATGATCCCAGAGGAGTAAACCCTTCAAGAGACCTGGTGAATCGTGTGGACCCTGATATACGATCTGGATATACCCTGCCATAGGAGGATCAGTTACCCCTGGACAGATCCGGAGCCACCGTGGAGTGTGTGATGTTTGCCCTGTCCATTTTGATGTCCGGCTTCCTATATATTCAGGCCTGAATATATCTTTTATCTGGTAAGCGTAACTTTGGAAGGGGTCGGATTGCACTGTGGGAGTCCATCATCACCACCCCCACCTACTTCTCCATTTCCTTTTAGGATATATCGAACTATTATATATATATAAGACTTTGACACTCCTTATACTTCCCTGATCTGTTGGTTTAACCTTTCCCTTTTCTGTGGACAATGCACTTTTGAAGGACTTTTTGAGTGACTCCCCTGTGTTAGTCACTTCACATATTCATATTTTTTTCACACAACACACTCGGGATTGATATTATTATATTGACTGTGATTGAATTTTTATGTACATGTTTATTTCTTTTATTTCATATATATTTTTTGGTGATTTTAAATTTTTTTTTTCTATATTTGGATGTTCTACTTAGAATTTCACTATATATATATGTGATGCTTCACTGTATCTCAAACTTTAATTATATGGTATACATGTTTTGACTACATGATATGCGCACCATATACACCTCTCACACATCTATTTACATAATTTCTGGTGACACTAATTTTAAATGTTTGAGCGCCATAATCTTACTTTTTCACTTACTACATGAAATAGTCCAACAGAGACACAACCAAGATTGAGCATGGGGTTTGGTGGGCACTGTGTAGGTATAAATACATTTATTTCTAAAAAAAATTATCATATTAGGTCAACCATAGGCAGTAGCTTCACTGTGGTACTAGACATGTGCACGGCTGAAAATTTTGTTCGTTTTATTCCTTATTTTTTTTCGGGAATTTAAAAATTTGAGGATTCAGTAAATTTGAAAATCCGAAAATTCAGAAATTCAAAAATTTGAAAATCCGTGAATTCGGTAATTCGAAAATTTAAAAATCCTAAAATTTGAAAAAAAGAAAGAAAATACGAAAATTCGAAATAAAACGAACTAATAAATAACTACTAAATTCTAGGTATTGGAATTTCCTTTCAAATTTGGCTGTTAGTGAATGAACGTAATGAATATGAATTTAGCCGAAGGTACGACTTATCCGAAATAACGAATGACACATCTAAACGAATGGAACGGAACAAATTAATAATAAATAATAAAAAAGTATTATTATTATTGTTATTTATTATTATTAATTTGTTACCGTCCATTTGTTTAGATAAAGCATTCGTTATGTTGGATAATTTCGTAACTTCGGATAAATTTGTATTTACGTTCACTAATTCATTAATCCACATTTTAAAGGAAATTCCAATACCTATAATTCAATATTTATAAAGTTATTATTTCAGATTTTAAAATTATCAGGTTTTCACATTTTCGGATTTCCGAATTTCTGAACTTTCAAATTTCGGATTTTAGGATCTTCCAATTTTCAGATTTTCAAATTTTTGAATTTTGGATTTTCAAATTATGGAATTTTCTAATTCAAAATGATGAATATTGGGAAATTCTGAATTTCGGATACGTCCGAAATAAAAAAATTTGATTGGCCCTGTGCTGATCACATGCACTCTCCCAAGAACAAAACACTCTCTAGCAATACACACCAAACTGAGCATGTGCAGAGTGCCTCCAAGGTGCTGTTCTGTCAGAAGATGGATTAGGGACAGTAAAAGAAGGGGAGGATCAGAGAAGACAGGATCAAAAAGCCTTTTAACAAAGTGCTGAGGATTAACCCCTTAGGTTCCACAGTGAGCATAACAAGCATGATTTACTGCATATACAGACTGATTTTACTGTCATGGGTTTAGTAACACTTTAAAAAGTTAAAAATAACTGATTTCTAAATAAAATGGCACTGGATCAATGGATTTGTAGTGAAGGGTTTTTCTAAACATTCTCACTGGACATTTTAGAACTGTGATAGCCCAAATACGGGTAAAATTATTAGGTACTATTTCAAAATATATACACTAAAACAATATATGTTATGTAAATTTAATATGACTTTTCAAATTAACGAGGCCCAGATTTTTCCTTCCTTCTGCAATGTTTTCTTTATTTTTGTGCTTGACCTCTAGCGACAATTAGGATAAAGGGCATGTGCTTGGTGCATATATTCTGTACATTCAACATCTAACAATAAAACAAAGATGGCTCCAATCACACCTTTTACCAGCAAGTAATACAAATAATACATATGTGTGTGTATATATATATATAATGTATAATGTATATACACATTATAAAGTCAAAAGTATTGGGACACCTGCCTTTACATGAACTTTAATGACATCCCAGTCTTAGTCCGTAGGGTTCAATATTGAGTTGGCCCACTCTTTGCAGCTATAACAGCTTCAACTCTTCTGGGAAGGCTGTCCACAAGGTTTAGGAGTGTGGCTATGGAAATATTTGACTATAATTCCAGAAGCGCAATTGTGAGGTTAGGCACTGATGTTGGTCGAGAAGGTCTGGCTCTAATTCATCCCGAAAAGGAGTTCTATCGGGTTGAGATCAGGATTCTGTGCAGGCCAGTCAAGTTCCTCCACCCCAAACTCACTCATCCATCTCTTTATGGACCTTGCTTTGTGCATTGGTCCCAATTGTTTGGTGGAGGGGAGATTATGGTGTGGGGTTGTTTTTCAATGGTTGGGCTTGGCCCCTTAGTTACAGTGAAGGGAACGCTTAAAAGCGTAACTCCACTTTTGTTTAGAAAAAACTTTCCCCTCTGGGTGATCTATGTACATTGCAAGGATTATAACAACCTTTATTGCAGATTCCTACCTTTGGTTATCCTTTGCCTCTGTGCTGAGTGGGTCTAATGGGAGTGGTTTCATAATTATCAACCAGCTGTGCAGCTGCAGAGCACCAATGAGGAAATCTGCTGGGCTTGCATCCCTTTAGACCAGGAGTCTCAAACTGGCGGTCCTCCAGCTGTGCGGAAGTACAAGTCCCTTCATGCCTCTGTCTATGGGAGTCATGCTTGTAACTGTCAGCCTTGCAATGCCTCATGGGAACTGCAGTTCCTCAACAACGTACTTCCCTGAACATGAAGGCGTGTCGACCTCCTGGCGGTCAAACTCTGAGGACCAGATTTCCCTACGTTCGGGTCGTCTAAAGGAGTAACCACGAGACGTCGACGTGTCGACCAACTATTAATACTTTGGTGAGGGTAATCTGGGTGAGTCGTGTCTCCGTTTCCTATTGGTTTCCATCCTTAGACGTTATTTCCAACAATATTAGGAACGTTACATGTATCTAGTGGGTCTCCCCTTTCAAAAAAGATTTGTTTTCACCTCAAT
>BLSH010462057.1:88921-108067 GCA_018402905.1 Glandirana rugosa | reverse complement strand
GAATTCTCATCATCCGTAAACGCGGCCACTTTTGCGCAAACCAATCAATAAACACCAATTGCGATTTTTTTTATCGCAAATATGAGGAATTATATAAATCGGCCAAAAACGGTGAAAAAAATGTTTTTTTATATTTTTTTTTGGATTTGAATTTTAGCAAAAAGTAAGAAATTTGGGTTTTTTTGCAAAATGGTCGCTCTTCTTTTGTTTATAGCGGCGATAAGAAATGACGCAGAGGCGATCAAATACCACCAAAAGAAAGCTCTATTTGTGGGAAAAAAAGGACGCAAATTTTGTTTGAGTACAACGTCGCACGACCGCGCAATTGTCAGTTAAAGCGACGCAGCGCCGAATCGCAAAAAGTGCTCTGGTCCTAAAGTGCAAAATTCTTCCGGGGGTGAAGTGGTTAAGCAGAGCATCATTTTCAAGCAATATGGGGAAGAAAAAGGATCTCTCTGCTGCCGAAAAGAGTGAGATAGTTCAATGCCTTGGACGAGGTATGAAAACATTAGATATTTCACGAAAACTTAAGCGTGATCATCGCACTATTAAGAGATTTGTGGCTGATTCAGAGCACAGACGGGTTCGTGCAGATAAAGGCACATTGAGGAAGATTTCTGCCAGATCCATGCAACGGATCAAGAGAGCAGCTGCTAAAACACCATTACATAGCAGCAAACAGATATTTGAAGCTGTTGGTGCCTCTGGAGTCCGACGGACATCAAGGTGTAGAGTCCTCCAGAGTCTTGCAGCTGTGCATAAACCTTCCATTCGGCCACCACTAACCAATGCTCACAAGCAGAAACGGCTACATTGGGCAGAAAAATACATGAAGACTAAATTTCAAACATTCCTGTTCACTGATGAGTGCCGTTCAACCCTGGATGGTCCAGATGGATGGAGTAGTGGATGGTTGGTGGACGGCCACCCTGTTCCAACAAGGCTGCGACGTCAGCAAGACGGTGATGGAGTCATGTTTTGGGCCGGAATCATGGGAAGAGAGCTGGTCGGCCCCTTTAGGGTCCCTGAAGGTGTAAAGATGACCTCTGCAAAGTATGTGGAGTTCCTAACTGACCACTTCCTTCCCTGGTACAGAAGGAAGAACTATGCTTTCTGTAATAAAATCATCTTCATGCATGACAATGCATCATCTCATGCTGCAAAGAATACCTCTGCATCAATGGCTGCTATGGGGATAAAAGGAGAGAAAGTCATGGTGTGGCCTCCATCCTCCCCTGACCTCAATCCTATTGAGAACCTTTGGAACATCCTCAAGCAAACGATCTATGAGGGTGGGAGGCAGTTTACATCCAAACAGCAGCTCTGGGAGGCGATTCTGACATCTTGCACGCAAATTCAAGCAGAAACTGTCCAAAAACGCACAAGTTCAATGGATGCAAGACTTGTGAAGCTGCTATCAAATAAGGGGTCCTATGTTAAAATGTAGCGTGACCTGTTAAAATGTTTAAGAAATGAAAATGTTGTTCAAAGTTTGATTGAAATAGCTTTTGATTTCAGTAAATATGCTGCAAACACACTAAATGACAATTTTCAGTTCTTTAAACCTATAAAGTGTTTTGAAACTTACTGTGCGTAATAATTTGGTACAGTGCATTGTAAGTTTTTTATTTTGAAAAAAAAAATACTGTTATCATTAGGAGGTTCGAATAAAATTTGAATTGTACTCTTAATAGCTGATAACATGAGAATTATGCTAACTGTTGTTTACATCAATTATTTAGGTAAATGAGAAAAATATCATTGGCAAAATAATTTGAAACAGGGTGTATATATATAAACAATATACCACCATTCTGTACAAACAATGCATAATGAAGAATCTTTAGATCACGGATCACGCGTTTCGCACAAAGCATGAAGGGTGCTTGTTCAGGATCCAGGCCAGGCAACGCCACATAGCACTGCACATGTGATCCGACATTGCGGCAGTGTTTGTGTCACTTTTAAAGAATCTTTGGAATAGAGGTATAGTGAACCGTGCAATCTGTGGGATATGATGTGGGGGTATCCTCATCCCAGTGTTAGATACAAAAACGGATTTTCCCCCAAGATAAGGGACTTTAAATAGGTCACCAACCACATAAACTTAGATAAAATATATTTATTTCACGTATAAATTACATTAATAATTTTATATGAAAAAAGGTAAATTTTAAATACAGTAAGTTACAGTTGTCACTGCACCAATGTTGCCTTGTTGGTAAATTGCTCACAAGAGCATAACTGAGAGTCCGTTGTCCGCAAGATGGAATGCAGTAGCCTTCCGCGTTGGAATGCAGTTACCCAACATATGCGTTTCGGAGCATAAAGAAATAAGCCCTTCATCAGGGGTGGCTGCACAATGGGGTGAGGCAGATGACTGTATATTATAGTAGAAAGTCCTTTTCTTGAAATAGTTGATATCAGAAAACTCCCCACTTCCCCCATTTGCTTCTAATAAGACGACCTAATTACAACGCAGAATCGAGGGGCTGACAGGGGAGACACCCAGAGGGGACCGTAGGTAGATCCCTCGGTCGGCCACACCCTAGAAGGATTAGAAGCAAAAAGAATATAGAGGAATATATATACATATACTCATAGGTTTCTCCCGATCCGGTGTTTTACCCCTCTTGACTCTACTCATATACTCTCTTCTTAAAGAACCGTGAACGGTCGATCTGTCCATCCGACTTAAAATGCCGTGAATTTTAGGCCATTTCCCCCACCTGAAGTGGGGAGTTTTCTGATATCAACTATTTCAAGAAAAGGACTTTCTACTATAATATACAGTCATCTGCCTCAACCCGTTGTGCAGCCACCCCTGATGAAGGGCTTTTTTCTTTATGCTCCGAAACGCATGTGTTGGGTAACCACATTCCAACGCGGAAGGCTACCGCATTCCATCTTGCGGACAACGGACTCTCAGTTATGCTCTTGTGAGCAATTTACCAACAAGGCAACATTGGCGCAGTGACAACTGTAACTTACTGTATTTAAAATTTACCTTTTTTCATATAAAATTATTGATGTAATTTATACGTGAAATAAATATATTTTATATAAGTTTATGTGGTAGGTGACCTATTTAAAGTCGCTTATCTTGGGGGAAAATCCATTTTTGGAATAGAGGTGATCTTTCCCTCATGGTCTCCGTTTTGGTCCTATCTACTGGATTTGGGCTTTTTCCATGTTGTTTTCCATGTTGTTTTGAACCATATGGATGGATTTTTTCAGCTCCTCACGTATATATTTTTTCATCTAATTGAGTTCCACTATCACTGAATCATTGATGGCGCATACACATGGGCGACTCTTTTTTTCCTTTTGCTTTTAACAATCATTTACACAAGCATGGACACGTATTTCCTTGTTGGATATCCTTTAACATCAAGCATGGTGAATGAATGATGTACACATTTTTTATCTGTCTTTGAGTTATCAGATTTATTAATGTTGCAAACTGGATTCTGAAGTAACCCCCTTCCTGCTTTGGGTAAAACTTGTTTATCCATGATCCATAAGTTCTTCATTATGCATTGTTTGCACAGAATGGTTGTTTATCACTTAAGCTGGTATAATTGCACCTATGATATCATATATGTTTTTAAATTCTGTATAAATAAAATTTGGATGAATCTTTTTTTAATTTCATATCGGAGTAGTTAATACTGATTTTTCTTAATTTTTTGATCATAGGCTCCCCATCCACCTAACCACTTAACTTTACATTGACACCCACAGCAGTTCACAGAGAGCAATGTGAACTGCCTGCCAGTGAGATGCAATGCGGGAACCTGCACAGGAGTCACACCGGTTCCCTCATCGCACAAGTGTAAACCGGGACTCAATGATAATGGTAAACAGGGTTAATAGAGTGGTTCTAACACTTTTTCAGTCTATCCAAAATTAAAATATGTTTGCCTTTAGTGATACTTTAACAAATATATAAGAATTATTGGATGTAAATTGTTAAAAATAAGCACTGTTAGATCGGTTTGACATTTTCTTCCAGAGCATGCAGGGAGAATGTCTAAGCATGGTTAATAATTGGCACTGCGGAGAAAAATGCTCTCATTAAGGGGAATGCAGTTCTAATCATTAGATATATGAGCAGTGATGAAGATGAAGCTGTTTGTTTTGCTGGGTATGTGAAATCGCATCCACTTAGACAAAATCAATAGTAGGGTGTACTGTAAATTACATGAGACGAAATACGTAATGAATGGTCTATTGTCTTGAGATCACCTGAGCTCCTACTAAGTCCCGGTTCACACTGGTGCGACTAGTGATCCAACTTTGAGAGCACATGTTGCATGACGTGTAAAAAGCAATGTTTTCCTGTAAGAGCCATCTTAACTGGTCCAACTTGTGTCGGTCCAACTTTGGAAAAGGTTCCTGCACTACTTTGGTCTGACTTTGGTCCAATTTCAACCCATTGAATATCACTGAAGTCGTATCCAAGTCGGATCATCATCTTACCTAATCTGACTTGTGACATGCAACTTGTGCTCAGAGCAGTGCTGGGACAAAGTCATCTAGAGCCCAGGGTGAACATGAAAAATTTCCCCTCCTCCTAGAACAAATCCACCCCCCCCCCCCGCTGAAACCCTCTCTCTCCCCATGTGCCCCCCATCATAACCCCGCAAAAATAAGAACATTTCCCCCTTCTAGCACAAATACTCTTCCCCTCAGACTCCCCTTATGAGCACAAATCCTCTTTTCCCCCACTCCAAATCCCTCTCCCCCTAAGCGATTCCCCCCAAATCCCCACTCCTCAAATTTCCCCTCCTAGAGCAATTCTTGCCCCCTGTCACCTCCCCCCCTCAAATTCCCCTTTCCAACACAAATATCCTCCCCCAATCTCCTTATGGTCCCCCTCCACCCCAAATGATACCACAGTGTCCGGGGCAGCCGCCCCTCCTCCACACTCCTTATCCTAGCCCTGGCTCAGAGTCAATGTTAGCGCTGCAAAATGTATTGAAGAAAAAAAAACAAATCCATACCAGACCTAAGTTGCCCTAATTTCAAGACAGATTCTGTTCATTAAAGTCTGACTGATGTCTCACCGATGTTGCGGGGCAAAGGCTCGGTTCACACTGCTCCGACATGAAGGCCCCACAACATCAAATTCAACTTTGCTTTGCAACATTGGTCAGACATTGGTCAGAAATCAGTCAGACTTTAATGAACAGGATCCAACTTGAGTGCAAATTGGGTCTGGTATGGATTTGGGCTTTTTTTTCCAATACATTTTGCAGTGCTAACATTGCCTCTGAGCACAAGTCGCATGTCATAAGTCGGATTAGTTAAAATGCTGATCTGATTGGATACGACGTCAATGATATTCAATCAGCTGAAATCTCACCAAAGTAGTGCAGTAACCTTTTCCAAAGTCTGACCGATACAAGTTGGACCAGTTAAGACAGCTCTCATAGGGAACCATTGATTTATACATGTCATGCGACATGTGCTTCCAAAGTCGGAGCGTATGTCACACCAGTGTGAACAGGGCCAAGTTGGATCGGAAGTCGTGGGACTTTCATGTCAAAGCAGTGTGAACCCGGCCTTAGCGCTTATCAGTCCTTGGATGTGGTGGCTGCATTCGTTTTTTTAACATGCTTTTTTTTTAATATTTATTTTCACCTGGTCAGTTTCACACTTTCTGCCTTAGCGTTTCTATGCTCACTCATTGCGCTGTATTTATGGAAGATCATCATTGTCTCCTGAAGACAGAACTACAGCTTATCTTCCCCCTCTCCTTTTCTCCATAACATAGGAGGAGTTATAAGCAGATTTCAGGCAGGATCAACTTTTTTTTGCAATTATTGAACAAATATAACTAAATGCCTAAATAGCATATTAACCAATTCAACACTAGGCCTATTTTGTGGACTTGGTGTTCACAAGTTACAACCATTTTTTTTGCTATAACATTACTTAAACCCCCCAAACATTATATATTTTTTTTCAAACACCCTAGAGAATAAAATGGTGGTCGCAGCAAAACTTTATGTCGCACCATATTTGCGCAGCAATCTTACAAGCGCAATTTTATTGAAAAAAATTCACTTTTTTGAGTAAAAAAATAAGACAACAGTAATGTTAGCCAAATTTTTTCCATATTGTGAAAGATAATGTCACGCCGATTAAATTGATACCCAACATGTCACACTTTGAAATTGCGCCTGCTCGCAGAATGGCAACAAACGTTGCAACCTAACAATTTCCATTGGTAACGTTTAAAAATTTCTACAGGTTACCAGTTTTGAGTGACAGAGAAACTTTAGTACTAAAATTATTGCTCTCGCTCTAACGATCGCGGTGATACCTCACATGTGTGGTTTGAACACAGTTTTCATATGCGGGCGCGACTTACGTATGCATTCGCTTTTGCGCGCGCGCCGCTTTAAATTTTTTTTTCTTATTTATTTTACTTTTTATTTTTTAATTTTACACCGTTCTTTTAAAAATAACAATTTGATCACTTTTATTCCTATTACAAGAAATGTAATACGTTGCTTCCGCCCTGCAATGTTATGGAGCCGAGTGGGCATCTTCCGCTCCCTCGGCTTCCTGTGCAGTGGGGGAGAGGACCCGATCATCTCCGCCGCTGCCGACGGTCCAGTAAGTGGCGGAGATGACGGGAAAGTGGCGGGGGGCACCTCTCCCACCACCGATAAAAGTGATCTTGTGGCGATTCCACCACTAAGATCACTTTTATCTTGGAGAGAATCGCCGGCTGAAAAAAAATGGTATCTGAATGGTGCCTGTAGCTGCAGCCCCCATTCAGATATCTCCACTCAAACTCAAGGGCGTCATATGACGTCCGGCGGTACAGAAGTGGTTAAAGTATAACTGATGGTAAAACTTTTTTTTTCAGTTTTGGATAGTGTGGAAGGGAATTAGAGCACTTGCCAGTTTTTACTGCTGTCCCCGTTGAGGATATTCACTCTCTCTATTTGTCCTGTTGACCATTATCATTGAAGGTGAAAGTAAAAGAAAATCCAACATTTTGGGTTGTCCCCAGAAAAGTAATAGAGGGGAAATCTTCCAATAGGGACAATAGTCATGGTGACCTGGGGGTCTCCCCAGGAATTCCCCTGAATTGCAGGAATTTCCGATCACTTCCTGTTTGACTATGAGACAGGAAGTGAAGGGAAATCTCTGCAATAGGATACAGATGGCAAAAAAAAAACTTACAGGGGTTATAACCCTCCCTTACTCTATCCAAAATGGAAAAAAATGTTGCCTATAGTTCAAAATGAATTCTTGTCCAGCGCCTATAACTGATTATTTAGTATCATTTATTGAAAAAAAAAACATCTGGCGGCATCTATGGCCTTCCTTCATGCACCATCAAACAGGCAACACAGCGGCAATGGAGTGGGAAAACCACTATGCATTTGTGACCCCCCCCCCTTTGTCAAGCTTGAAAAATGGGACGGGCCCCTTAAAAGTGAAGTGGTCTGCCCACTTCATTGATGCCGTGTTCCCCGTTCTGAGATGCATGAAAGACGGCCGTAGATGCCACAGGCTTTGTTCCTATTTGGCGGGTCCAGCTCCACTG
The DNA here is from genome assembly GCA_018402905.1 of Glandirana rugosa. Classification (NCBI taxonomy): domain Eukaryota; kingdom Metazoa; phylum Chordata; class Amphibia; order Anura; family Ranidae; genus Glandirana; species Glandirana rugosa. The sequence goes on along the minus strand of BLSH010462057.1, from coordinate 100,497 downwards.
AATGGAGGCTTACCATTCCACCAGCCCATCTGTTATCCTTTTCCGTGGGTTATGGTGACTCTATCTGCTCTTCAGGCTGTTCACAGGCATTTTATATGTAAGTGGGCCATGTCTTTTATTCAATAGGAAAACGTAGAATCATGAGCCTGGCTGAAATGTCAGCACCACATTATTATTATTATTATACAGGATTTATATAGCGCCGACAGTTTGCGCAGCGCTTTACAATATTAGGGCAGACAGTACAATTACAATACAATTCAATACAGGAGGAATCAGAGGGCCCTGCTCGTTAGAACTTACAATCTAGGAGAGAGGGTTAAATGATACGAAAGGGTAATAACTGCGGGGGATGAGCTGATTGAGAAAATAAGGAGTGTAGTTGTTAGGTGGTGGCAGGATAGGCTTCCCTGAAGAGAAAAGTTTTCAGGGATCGCCTGAAGGTGGACAGATTTGGGGACAGTCTGACCGATTGGGGTAGGGAGTTCCAGAGGATGGGAGAGGCTCGGGAGAAGTCTTAGAGGCGAGTATGAGAGGAGGTGATGAGGGAGCTGGAGAGCAGGAGGTCTTGGGAGGAGCGAAGAGGACGGTTAGGTTGGTATTTTGAGACTAGGCTGGTGATGTAGCAGGGAGCAGAGTTGTGGATGGCTTTGTAACTTATTGTTAGTATTTTGAATTTAATTTGTTGGGCGAGTGGCAGCCAATGGAGGGATTGGCAGAGAGGAGTGGCAGACGTTGAAGGGTTTGTAAGGTGGATGAGTCTGGCAGCGGCATTCATGATGGACTGGAGGGGGGATAGTCTATTTAGCGGTAGGCCAGTGAGGAGGGAGTTGCAGTAGTCAAGGCGAGAGATGTCCAGGGAATGAATCAGGAGCTTTGTGGTTTCATTGGCTAGGAAGGGACGTATTTTAGAGATGTTGCAGAGATTGAGACGGCAAGCCTTAGAAAGTGATTGGATGTGGTGCCAAAAGGAGAGTTCAGAGTCCAGGATAACACCAAGCACCCTGACATGTGGGGATGGGTGGATGGTTGTGCCATTGCTCTTGACAGAGAAGTCGGGGGAAGAGACACGTGGGGCAGGAAATCGTATGAATTCAGTTTTGGACAAGTTGAGTTTGAGAAAGTGGTGTGACATCCAGGCAGATATGTCTGTTAATAAGTTAGTGATACATGAGGAGACTGATGGAGTGAGTTGGGGGGTGGAGAGGTAGATTTGGGTATCGTCAGTGTAGAAATGATATTGAAAGCCATGGGAGGCTATCAGCCGACCCAGGGAAGAGGTGTATATTGAAAATAAGAGAGGTCCTAGAACAGAACCTTGGGGGACCCCAACAGAGAAAGGAAGAGGAGAGGAGGAGGTAGAATTTTACGTTATGCTGAAGGTGCGATGGGATAGGTAGGACGAGAGCCACTGAAGAGCACAGTCACGGAGACCGAGGGAGTAGAGTTTTTTGAGGAGGAGGGGTGGTCAACAGTATCAAAGACAGCCAAAAGGTCCAGGAGTAGGAGTACAGAGTAGTGTACATTGGTTTTTGCGGTTAGTAGGTAATTTGTGAGTTTAAGAAGGGCAGTTTCTGTGGAGTGTTGAGGGCAAAATCCAGATTGAAGGGGGTCCAGAAGGTTATTCTTAACAAGGTGGTCACTCAGTTGGTTGTAGACTAGGCGTTCAAGAAGTTTGGAGGAAAAGGGGAACAAGGAGATAGGGCTTAGATTGTTTAGATCGGTAGGGTCCAGGGTTGGCTTTTTGAGTATGGGGGTGACCAATGCATGTTTTAGACCATTAGGGAAGATGCCAGAAGAGAGGGAGAGATTGAAGATGTGAGTTAGAGAGTGCAGGATAGAGTCAGAGGGTGAGCGTAGTATTTGAGAGGGAATAGGGTCCAGTGGACAGATGGTTAGTTGGGCGTTTGAAAGGAGTTTAGCAACCTCATTTATAGTAGTAGGTTTGAATAAGGATAGTGTAGATTGTGCTTGTTGACATGGGGTGTTAACCGGGGAAGATGCCTGTAGAGTGGAGATTTCGTCACGAATTGTGTCAATCTTGCTTTTGAAGTGATTAGCAATCTCTTGGGCAGTGAGTGAGTTAGTGGGCGGAAGCGGTGGAGGATGAAGTAGGGAGTAGAAGTTACCTCCCTAATGTAACTGCAAAGACCAAATTGTAGAAAGGTAGGACTTTATAGGTGCTGAAAACCTCCTTTAAGAATTAATACCAATGCATATATAACGATAAAAAATATTTTATTACAGATAGAATATAAAATATACAAAGTGGGGGATATAATCCCTTAAAAACATGAATTATCTCCACACATTAAGCTGCCACCAAGACACCCATGAAGATAAAGGTCTGTCCTTCTCTATATGTATACCTATATGTATATCGTGCATACCAGTGGCAGCTGGTGCTCAATTTTCTTGGGGGGGGGGGGCGGCCAGCTGTACCCAAATATAATGTATGTCCTTTTTTGCCACAAATAGAGCTTTCTTTTGGTGGTTTTTGATCACCTCTGCTGTTTTTTATTTTTTTGCGCTATAATATACCGACAATTTGAAAAATATATATATTTTTTACTTCCTTCTAAAACATACCCATTAAAAAAATGTAAAAAATCTAATTTCTTTATCAGTTTAGGCCAATATGAATTCTGCTACATATTTTTGGTAAAAAAATACCAATAAGCGTATATTGATTGGTTTGCACAAAAGTTGAGCAATCTACAAACTATGGGATAGATTTTCGAATTGTTGTATATTTAATTTTTTTTTACTAGTAATGGCGGTGATCAGTGACTTAGAGCGGGACTGTAAGATTGTGGCAGACAAATCGGACACCTAACTGACACTTTTTGGGGACCTTTGCGGTCTTGGAGGGGTGGCCCGCTGTAACCAAATATAATGTATGTCCTTTTTTTCCCCCACAAATAGAGCTTTCTTTTGGTGGTATTTGATCACCTCTGCGGTTTTTATTTTTTTGCGCTATAAACAAAAAATAGTGACAATTTAAAAAAAAAAAAACCAACATTTTTTACTTTCTGCTATAAACCATATCCAAAAAAAATGTACAAAATCAAATTTCTTCATCAGTTTAGGCCAAAATGAATTCTGCTATGTTTTTGGTAAAACAAAAACCAATAGGCATATATTGATTGGTTTGCACAAAAGTTGTAGCGTCTACAAACTATGGGATAGATTTTTTGAATTTATGTTTATTTTTATTTTTTTACTAGTAATGGTGGCAATCAGTGACTTGTAGTGGGACTGTGATATTGTGGTGGACAAATCGGACACCTAACTGAAACGTTTGACACTTTTTGGGGACCAGTGACACTAATACAGTAATCAGTGCTAAAAATATGCACTGTCACTATACTAATGGCACTGGCAGGGAAGGGGTTAACATCAGGGGTGATCAAAGGGTTAAATGTGTTCCTAGGGAGTGCTTTCTAACTGTATGGGGGAGGTGCTTGTACTGTGGGAAGGCAGAGATCCGTGTTTCTGCTTGGCAGAAACACAAGATCACTGCCTTCCCTTGTCACAGAACGACAATCTGCCTTGTTTACATAGGCAGATCGCATTTGTGCCGGTGCCTCGAACGATCGGTGGGTCCTGGCGGGCATCGTGTCTGCCGGAACCGCTGATTGGCTCCTGCTGCTTCCAATCACAACGGGAGCGAGTCGCCGGCGGGGCACATGCACGCCCCAGACCCACAAGGACAGAATCACATACATGTACGTGATTCTGCACAGAGGAGCCGCCACCACACAGCAAATGTACATGGGGCGGTTGGCAAGAGGTTAATGAATGTTTACCCCATTCTTCAATAAACTGTTTTATGGATTAATAAACATTGTGGCTCAGTGGTATACAATTGGAACCTGTACATTAAGTGCATCGACACTTTGGATGAGTATTCCCAAGTGCTTGTTTATTTGGAATCTCAGATCAAAACTTGTTTGCACCACTCCTGGTGTTATTCCTATAAAGATGGCTGGGCTGATGCAAGCACTAATGACTATTCTTATAAAATATGTCCTGTTGTTGTTTAAGGCCTGGATTTTATGGGTTATGATATATAAACTGTAGCATACCAACATATCTTGCATGTGCTTGCCAATTAAATAAGCAAGTTTCATATCAATAGTATTGAAAAGATTACTGAAGTTTCTTTTAAGCAACTGCTTTGATATATCAGTATCAAACTGCAATGACCGTTTAGATTTTTCTTGCAATATTTACAATGACATATAAATATATAAGCTTAGAGTTGCATCCATGGAATAGTAGAGATAAATGAATACATAATAAGCTATTTCTATTTAAATATCAAAGACATTAACATTCCCTGCATTTCAGCAATGGACACTATCTATTGACTTTAATTAACAAGTACATCTCAACAACTTCCATATCTGCAAAGTAAATTACATCTATTCACTTAGATAATATTTGCGTTCTCTAGGTTCAACGTTTTAAATGGGAAATTGAGTTTCAGATGAAAATAATAATGTTGAGAGTAAAATGGGTTTTGGAGTTTAGCCACTGAAAACCAACTAGAGCCAACATTAGAATTTAATTTCCCATAATGAGAACATTTGTTTCTGCAGTGTCAGTTATTACCATGCTTACACTTTCTTTCAACATGTCCAGCTAGGAAAAGATGAATCCATACTGGCTTCCTGATTGGAATTGCTTCTCATCTTAATACAATATTTTACTGTTATCTTTTTCACGTATAAGGTACTATTAATGTATAATGCATTTGTGTGTCTGACTCAACAGACCACAGAATCCTACAGTTAAACATATATTTAGTGATCAGACCTCCCAGACTGTAACCTAGATTTGGAAAAAGGTTGAAAACATTCATAGTTTAAAATAATTGATTAGGTTGTGTTTTGATGGGTCCACTAATATGTTACATAGTGGGTGTCAGTAAGGAAGAGTTAGCAGCTTCAGTTTAGGCTCATGGCTTTATCTTCTATGATATGGTTATGTTGCTATCCGAACTACTTAGTTTTATAATGACTGCATATACAAAGAAATTTAATCATGTAACTAGATGTGTAGAGTTGGTGTCAATGTGGCCCTTAAGCAGTAGGAATCTGCCCTCTGAGTCCCTCAATTCAGTGATGCATGAGAAGTGAACATTACGAGAAAAGAAAATACCTGCGCCTTTAGATTTGTTATCTGCACTAGCCAGGAAAAATTGGGGGAATTTGTGATGAATAAAAGAGGGGGAGAATGATTTTGGGAAATGGGTTTGTTGCACAAAGACAATGTCTATCTTTTGAGCAGTGTAATGTTGAAATGTCTTTTTGCATTTCACAGAGGAATTCAGGCCCTGTATATTGTGAGAGACTATAAGCAGAGGAAACCAGGGTGTAATAGGGTCAGCCATGGAGCAGAGTAAGGCGCACATGCGACAATCTCCGAGCACCTACCTGAAACCCGGCATGAGCAATTGGGACGGGAGCGGGAGGAATGAGTCTGGTAAGACTGCGATGGAGCCATTGAGGAAGTGAGTCCAATCCTGTCACCACAGAAGAAGGAAGATACCTAAGAGAAAAAGAAAGCAGGAGATATTTAGGAAAGTGAGGAAAAGAAAGGAGAGAGCATGGAGGGAGTATGGAGAACATACTCCAACAGTCAAACAATTTGGCTCCCACTAATAGTGGGATCGCCCTGTTCTGGAGAAATAAAATGGCCATTCTCTGTGAGCAGGGGTTGGGCACATAACTTCCACTCCGAACATCGTTTCCCCTGAATGCAGGAAAACAAAAACTTCAAAAAGAGCAGCTAACAATAAGAACCCTCAGGTAGAATAGGACCCTTGGCAGGTTGACTGGTAGCCAGGTGTCAACATTGAACAGATTATACAATTCGTTTCTCAACATTCTATGTGGCTTCCTTGTTCGTTGAGTGAAGAAACCAATCAAAATAGCTGAGCCAGTATGAGTAGACACTGGTTAGGGTCCGGCTAAAGGACCAGTGAAAAGCCAAGGACCAAGTAATGGTGAAAAAAGGAGCAACAAAGGGAAAAAGTCATCCTAGAATCATAGGAGTCTCATAACCAAGTAGGGGAGACAGCCAGGAGGTCCATGTGGACCTGTCTCCAGTGTTAGGTACATATAAAGAATATGTTTGTTTGATCCTTCTCAAGGGGGGATGCCTTCCTTGGACTTTTTGGATTTGGGTTTCTGCCAGAAAGTGGTGAGTGGGCTTGAAGGAGGAGGTCTTTTGGACAAGCTTGAGGAGGATGTTTGTATCGGCGAAGGTGTGTCTTTGGAGATAATCCCCAGTTGTTGAAGAAGAGATTCCCCTTCCTGGAATTTGGAGAATCTATAAAGCTTATTGTGATAGTCGAATTTTAATCTGAAAGGAAATTGCCACCAGTATTTGATGTTTTTTTGATTTATTACTGTGAGGAGAGGCTTGAGGGCTCTCCGCTTTTCGATTGTGAAAGGGGAAATGTCCGCAAACATTTGGACCGCATGCCCCATGACATGGATTTGGGGGGTAGAGTGGGCCCTTTTCATCACTTCTCCTTTGGTGCTGAAGTAGTGGGGTTTCACCACAATGTCCCATGGTAGGCCAACAGAACGGGGGGGTTGGGGGTGTCCGATGGCTCTGTGGGCCCAATCCAGCTCCATTTTGATAAGAGAGTGTACAGCTTCAGATACATCGGTTACGCTCTCTGGTAGGCCCCTGATTCTGAAGTTAAGCCTCCGCAATCTGTTTTTGTGATCATCAGTTTTTGCCATGGCCCCTTCCAATCGGTTGTGTAATTCCTGGATCAGATCTGAATTTTGGTTTACCCGGTTAATGGTGGCATCTATTTTAATCTCCACATTATCAATGTGAGATTCTAGCATCTAGTCGGATTTGATTTCAGAAGTGATCTTTGTCGCAGTCTGGGTGAGGCCCTTATCCAGCATCTCTGCAAATCTCTGGAATATGAGGGACATGTCCTGATGCTGAGGTGCCTGTGGGTCTCTTTCCTTGAAGATGTCGGAACGTGGAGCAGGTGCAGTTGAGGGTGACATGAGCATGTCATCTAATGTGTGGTTAATGATGGATACTGTAGAGGCAGGTGACAGGGATTCTCTTTGGGCTAGAGGACCGATGGCCCCTCCATCCCACTCAGCCTGAGGGGAGTCCTGCCATGATGGGGATCCGGGGAGGTCTGATAAGGCCACCTCAAAGGACTGCTGGTCTGCCGCCATTTTGTGGGCTTTTGTAGCATCTGGTGGTGGGCTGTAATGAGACTGCAGGTTGCGTCTGGCAGTCTTGGCCCAGATGCAAGTAAGGTGTGCTGAGGTAAATAGTTTTCTAGTTAGGAAAGGCAGTGGGGCCAGAGGAGTGCTTATAGATCATTGAAGAGACCTATAATGTCGTGCAGTCTTCCTGAGCACACCGCTAAAATGGTGGACGCGGCTGTGCCTGTGTGTGATCTGAGGAGTCTCTAAGCATATTCTGTAAGGAGCCCAGCTATGGCCTGTGTGTCTTGTGGCTGTGTGGGTCGGTCTTCCCTGGGCTGAATGGGACTGTCAAAGGTACCTGAGTGCCTGCACCCTCACTGTGGGCTGTGTGATCCAGGACGCTCACCGTGTCCTTATTCCCGTCCCGCCGCCATCTTGCGGAGCTCGGCCTCCTCACTGCTCGGCCTGGGGATCCTTCCGCCGTCCCTCGTTTCTTGCTCAAACCCCTTTAGGGGCACAGAGAGTTGTCCGAAGTCCTTCTCTGGATCTGAGGACCGTCGGGTTTGCTATGGGGAGTGCCGGTGAGAAGGAGTGGAGAGGAACTCTGTGTTTACGCGGCCATCACACAGAGCGCCATGCATGCCCCTTATAATATATATTTGTCCTTTACTGTACTGTGTTTTCTTTTGCTTTCTGCAACCCTGCTCAACAACACCCTTGGAACACCTGAGGAAGCTGCAGCTGCAAAACAGGTTGGGTTATTCATCATTTTCCCTCTTAATCTAAGTATCATACAAATGTTTAACAGTTACTATATCTATTACTGTGATTGCTTTATGGGGGGAGAATGACACTTCAGGGTGGCTGAGCTGGTTACATTTTATCTTACATTTATTTTAGGGGATTATTTCCCCAGAAACCTTGTAACGATGAATTGTAAAAAAAAAGTTTGTTTTTAATAATATGACACTTTAAGTTGCTTTCTATGGGAGGATTCCGGCACCATTAATAATCCCATTCATCCTTCATTTTGTCAAATGCGACTAGATATTATATTGTGCCCCTTCAGCATGCAAGTGCTTTTGACCACTTTTAGCAGTCGGCTATGCCACAGTTATGAGCTCATTAGTGACACAATAAGCTTAAGATGTACTCAAAATTGACAGCTTACAATATACAAGGTTAATGGTCAGATGTAGATAGCTGATCGAACAAAATTTATTTATGTTGTCAACACAAGCATTCTGTGAACTCTAGAGCTGCACTTCTCTGTACTAAAAAGAGCAACAGCAAATAAAAAAGGAAACTCATTTCATCCATGTTTCTTCCAGCACAAGTGTCCGATTGTCATCTGGAAATATTTTTTACATCACGCTTTGCTTGGTGGTCAAAAAGGTGATGGCTAATGTTTCCTTTTTAAATATGGATAATAAATAAACAATTTGGATATTTATCTATTGTCCAATAAGGTACTAGTATTTGGCAAGCTAAAGCCAGAGGGCATGGATTAGTGCCAGAAGTTGGCAGGGATGAATCTTGACTTGGGATGCACATTCAGGGCCTAAGACCCAGAGGGGCATCATATGTAGATGAATAAACAGCAATTTGGAACCCCACTGCAATAAGCAGATAAAGAAGTCTTGCTTTCACAAGAGGAAGTTCCTGAGTCCATTGAGATTTAAAAATTCCATTCATCTGGCTAAAATAAAGATTCTTATTCTTGTGAGTTAGCTTGATAAATCGAGTCTATTATCTTAAAAAAATTAGTTATGTTTTACCAAAATCGCCTTTCCATGTCACCCAAAAACATTGGAGCCCACAGAAGGAACCACACCGCAATGCTAGGGAGTAGATATTTGATACATGTGGGAGCAATGATGACAAACTCATTGTACAATTCTTAAGAAGGTTGTAAACCTCCGAGTACAGGGCTGACATTTTCCACCTGAGTTACTTCCGGATTCAAGGCTCCAGCGCTGTGATTGGCCGGAGCTGCGATGATGTCATCCCCACGCAGTCACGGCATGGGTCCTGAAGAAACTACACCAGTGGCTAGTTTCTTCAGTGTGCATGCGCCTATGACATCGGCAACAGCGTTATATAATGAATATCTCCTAAACTGTGCAAGTTTAGGAGATATTCAAAGTACCTTTAGGTAAGCCTTATCATAGGCTTAACTATATGTGCAAGTGTTGTAACAGAGTTTACAACCACTTTAAATTGCAAATCTTGAAAATCAGTTCTGTCCATTTTTAAGGCTAATAGTCAAGGAACAAAAAGGTAATAAATATACCTTTGGAAGGGGAGGTGGGCCCTCCATTTTTACATAGTTAATCTGATTGAAAAAAGACACAAATCCATCTAGTTTAACCAATTCATGTGGGTTGAGGGTGACATGGGAAAGATACAGGGTTAAAGAACAGTATGATTCTAGGCGCAGCATCAACCACTCCATATTTTAGCATCATATAATGTGTATCTTTCATTTTTAGGCTTACATAAAGCATCTGTATCCCTATCTGATTTTTGTAACTTGATGAAATGTCTCTTTTTAGTTCATTTTTGATGCAACATGTTTTGTTTTAATCTAGCGGTAAGAAGTAGACAGAACAGACCTAAAATCTAAGAGAAGGTTTACACTTTGACATAAAATAAAGCTAAACTCCTCAACTTTTATAGCAATTTTTAAACAGTGCCAAAACATGTTTCATAGCATAGCAAGTGATCTTCTTTTAGGTCAGCACCACACTGTATTGTGTACAAATTTGAGAAAATTCTTATGAAGGAATAACAAACCATATACCTGAGACAATATTCAAACATATAATACCGTAGCAGGAGAGTATGTAAGCAGTTTGATTGGGCAGCGATGTAACAAGAAAACAAAATTTAATTTACAGCAGATTATGTCAGAGACATGAGGCAGAAATATTATTAGTAGGCTGCACGTGAATAGCGTGATACTGGACATTTTTGATGCAGAAATAATTACAGTAAATATTGTCAGAGACACAAAACAGAAACAGTACAGAAACACTTTGCACATTAAAAATAAGCAGGGCAATAACTTCACAGCAGGATATAGAAATTTTACAGAAGGACCTGAACAAAATAATGGAGTGGGCAACTACATGGCAAATCAGCTTTAATATGGAGAAATGTAAAATAATGCACAAAAACATAAACACAAACTACTCACTGAGGTGAACCTCTGGGGGAGGCAAGGATGGATAAAGATCTGGGGGTCCTAGTGAAAGGCAGACTGAGCAATGGCATGCAAGGTCAAACTGCAGCTACCAGTAGTTAAATGAGGTTTATTGAATTAACAGAAAATGTGCAACATGCATCAAAACAAAATTAGACAGGTGCATAAATTTGGGCACCCTTGTCATTTTGTTGATTTGAATACCTGTAACTACTTAACACTGATTACTTGGAACACACAATTGGTTTGGTGAGCTCATTAAGCCTTGAACTTCATAGACAGGTGCATCCAATCACGAGAAAAGGTATTTAAGGTGGTCAATTGCAAGTTGTTGTTCTCTTTTACTCTCCTCTGAAGAGTGGCAACATGGGGGCCTCAAAAAAACTCTCAAATGACCCGAAAACAAAGATTGTTCTACATTATGGTTTAGGGGAAGGATACAAAAAGTTATCACAGAGATATAAGCTGTCAGTGTCCATTGTGAGGAACATAGTGAGGAAATGGAAGACCACAGGCTTGTTAAGGCCAGAAGTGGCAGGCCACATAAAATATTGGAGAGGTAAAGGTGAAGGATGGTGAGAACGGTCAAAAACAACCCACAGACCACCTCCAAAGACCTCCAACATCAACTTGCTGCAGATGGCATTACTGTGCATCGTTCAACAATTCAGCGCACTTTGCACAGGGAGAAGCTGTATGGGAGATGCGAAAGAAGCCTTTTCTGCACACACACCACAAACGGAGACCCTTGAGGTATGCAAACACACATTTGGACAAGCCAGCTTCATTTTGGAATAAGGTGCTGTGGACTGATGAAACAAAGATTGAGTTATTTGGTCATAACAAGGGGCGTTATGCCCAACAAAAACTGGCAAGAGTGGTAGGAAGTGGAAATGGAGAGGTTATAAAATACACCGGACGGTGAAGACCGGAATTGTTCGGACACCAGAAGGTAAAGGAGTGATACAAGGAGTGTTACCTGTGACTGTCGAATATAGAGACACTATTGAAAAACATAGGAAGGGGATTTGGTATTACATCTTGTTAGAAACAAAAGCCCAGTAAACTCTCAAAAAAACTCCGGGGGTACAACGGTGAGAAGTCTCCTCTCATTTTCTCTTGTTGTTGAACGTTAACTGGTGGAATTTATGGAAAAGAGCACTAACCTACGT
>BLSH010462057.1:61825-88353 GCA_018402905.1 Glandirana rugosa | reverse complement strand
GTTCTACATTATGGTTTAGGGGAAGGATACAAAAAGTTATCACAGAGATATAAGCTGTCAGTGTCCATTGTGAGGAACATAGTGAGGAAATGGAAGACCACAGGCTTGTTAAGGCCAGAAGTGGCAGGCCACATAAAATATTGGAGAGGTAAAGGTGAAGGATGGTGAGAACGGTCAAAAACAACCCACAGACCACCTCCAAAGACCTCCAACATCAACTTGCTGCAGATGGCATTACTGTGCATCGTTCAACAATTCAGCGCACTTTGCACAGGGAGAAGCTGTATGGGAGATGCGAAAGAAGCCTTTTCTGCACACACACCACAAACGGAGACCCTTGAGGTATGCAAACACACATTTGGACAAGCCAGCTTCATTTTGGAATAAGGTGCTGTGGACTGATGAAACAAAGATTGAGTTATTTGGTCATAACAAGGGGCGTTATGCATGGTAGCAAAAGAACACAGCGTTCCAAGAAAAACACTTGCTACCCACAGTAAAATTTGGTGGAGGTTCCATCATGCTTTGGGGCTGTGTGGTCAGTGCTGGGAATCTGGTTAAAGTTGAGGGTCGCATGGATTCTACTCAATATTAGCAGATTCTTGAGAATAATATTGAGAAATCAGTCACAAGGTTGAAGTTACGCCGGGGCTGGATATTTCAACAAGACAACGACCCAAAACACTGCTCAAAATCCACTCGGGCATTTATGCAGTGGAACAAGTACAATGTTCTGGAATGGCCATCCCAGTCCCCAGACCCGAATATCATTGAACATCTGTGGGGTGATTTGAAGCGGGCTGTCCATGCTCGGCAACCATCAAACCTAACTGAACTGGAGATGTTTTTTAAGGAGGAATTGTCCAAAATACATTCATCCAGAATCCAGATACTCATTACAGGCTATAAAAAGCGTCTAGAGGCTGTTTTTTCTGCAAAAGGAGGCTCTACTAAATATTGATGTTATTTTTCTGTTGGGGTACCCAAATGTATGCACCTGTCTAATTTTGTTTTGATGCATATGGGGCATTTTCTGTTAATCCAATAAACCTAATTTCACTACTGAAATATTACTGTGTCTTTCAGTTATTTGATAGATCAAAATGAAATTGCTGATCCAAACACCAAAATATTTATAAATGACAATCATGGAAATGGTCAGGGGTTCCTAAACTTTTGCATACAACTGTAGATTGCTAAATGTATTTATGTGATTCCCTGTTGACTAGAGAATACAATAACACATATAATTATGGGACTTAGTTGTCTTGTATACAAAGTGATGGATATATTGTGCCTTTGGGAGAGGTAACTACACTGCTAATATTTTATACTGCATATATTTCTGCATAAGTATATTTTAATAGATGGATTTGGTGCAATAATTGTCATTGCCTAGTTTAAAAAACATTAGCCAAACTTGAAATATAGTGCAGTGCTTAGTAAACCGGTCTATAATTCTTATGTATGTAAACCTGAGCTTTAAAGCAGTAGTAAAGCTCCTAAAAAAGTTTCCTCCTGAAAGGCAATATCATAATGTGCTAGTATGCATCGCACACTAACACATTATGAAATACTTATCTTAAAGCGAAGCCCTCCAGTGGCATGCTGTCACCGCTGACAGGACTTCAATCTTCACACAGTCTTCCTTCCAGCTTCGTAGGCTCCGGCCGTCTGATTGGCCTGGCTACAGTGACGTCACGTGGGAGCTCAGAGCTATGAAGGAATGGAACAGGTATGCCATTCCTTCAGAGCTCATGCATCGGATGCTGCTCGCTGGAATATCTTCTAAATGGTGCACAATATTTTGGGGGGGGTAGAAAACGAATGCCACCCCCCAGGAGGTGAATGGGAAGGCGGTGATACCCCCGTGAGAGATGGACGGGAATGCGGAGAATAGAGCTGCACGATTCTGGCCAAAATGAGAATCACAATTTTCTTGCTTAGGATAAAGATCATGATTCTCGTGTTGTAAGATCTTACATATACAAAAAAAATTGGGCTAACAGCACTGTTTCGTCTTTTTTTTTTTTAAAGTGTCATTTTTCCCAAAAAAATGTGTTTGAAAGACCGCTGCGCAAACACCACGTGACATAAAATATTGCAACAACCGCCATTGTATTCTCTAGTGTCTCTGCTAAAAAAAAAATATAATGTTTGGGGGTTCTAAGTAATTTTCTAGCAGAAAATACTGGATTTTTACTTGTAAGCAACAAATGTCAGAAAAGATTTAGTCTTTAAATTGTTAAACTAAAATCTTTTATACACAGGAGCTCATTCCTTTGATAAGTAGTTACATTGTATCTCTTTGCTTCTTTTACCACCAATGATCTCAGACTTGGCAGTCTGCCCAAATAGGAGAGACTCAAGTCGCTCCGACTTAGAAAAAGGTTCCTGGGGAGGCTTCAGGCGACTTGCATTGACTTCTATTACAGTGAAGTCGCGCTGAGTTACCCCGCAAGTTGGACTCCATTAACTGCACTGAAAATCTCGGTAATGCGTGATGGAGATCGCAGGGGGTGGTGGGGGGTGAATCGAGATTTCGATTTTATTATTATTATTTACCACTTTAAAAGAGCTATGCTAACAATTACTGTCAATATGACTTAAACTCATGCATGTGCCAAACTAACAAAGAGTGATAGCATTATGACTGCTAGGGATGAGTGAATATGTGGGTTTCATTCACAGGGTGAATGCTGAAAATCAATTATGGCCATTTTAAAGGCTACTAGGCAAGAAATTGTCAAACAAAAGGCATGGGGAGATGGGCACTGTCATACGGGACATGTATCAATGCAAAAAAATTGTAAAAAAGTACCATTCACTGGGGAGACGATTCTCCTTTCTATGCAACTTTGATAGCACTATGGGGAAATTCCAATCCCTTTTTTATTTTATGCTTACAAAGAGTAACTCTTACAAGGCAATTGTATGATCCAGTTTATTGAGGTCCTGAATAGGAATGATGCCCTGCTGGACCTGGTAATCTCAAACCATGCAGAGCTTATTACCAATATTCATATAAAAGAACATCTGGGTAGAGGTGACCATAACATATGGGGAAGATAAAAACACTTAACTTTAAGAGAGCAAATTTTCCAAGGATGAGGGCTGCTCTCCAAGACTGGGATGGAATATTAGCATTAATGAACACCGAGCAGAAATGGGAATTCTTCAAAAATACTGTATGTGAGCTCCCTGCAAAGTATATTCCCATGTGCAATAAGTTTAAAAGGCTAAAAATAAAACCTATGTGGCTCACGGCCAAAGTTAAAAAAGTTATAAATAATAATAAAAAAACTGTTGAAAAATATAGAAATGAAGGAACACTATCATCAATTAAATGTTACAAAGAAAAAAACAGAATATGTAAAAAGGAAATCTTCCAAACGAATGACAGATTGAAAAATATAGTAAGACAAACCCAAAAAATTCTTACAATATATTAATAGTAAAAAGGTCAGGTCTAAGCATGTAGGCCCTTTACAAAATAATCTAGAGTGGGTGAGTGGGTGACTGGGGACAAAGACAAGGCAAATTTATTAAATACTTTCTTCAGCTCTGTGTATAGAAAGGAGCATGGGGGAGCTCATGTCCATAATGGGGGTGGTAGTGACACAGCCCCAAATGATCCACAATGGCTCAAAAATGAAATGGTCAAGAAGTATTTAGACAGAATAAAGCTGGATAAAGCACCTGGACTAGATGGCATCCACTCACGGATCCTAAAAGAATTGAGCTCTATCATTTCAAAGCCATTGTATGTAATTTTTAGGGACTCCTTAATGACTGGAATAGTACCACTGGATTGGCATAGGGCCAATGTGGTGCCCATATTTAAAAAGGGATCTGGTACACTTGGAATTTGCAAAAAGCGTTTGACACTGTTCCCCACATACTGCTAATGTGTAAGGTAAAGTCTACAGGCTTGGAAAGATCAATTTGTAAATGGATAGAAAACTGGCTAATAGGCCGAATTCAGAGAGTAGTGGTTAATGATTCTTACTCTGAATGGTCTAAGGTTATCAGTGGTGTACCCCAAGTTTCATTGTTGGGACCCCTACTTTTTAATTTCTTTATAAATGATACCGGGTCTGGGATTAAAAGTACCATTTCAGTGTTTGAAGATGACACCAAGCTATGCAGTGGAATAACATCCTTGCAGGATGTCTTCAACTTACAAGGCAACCTCAACACATTGTTTAATTGGGCATCTGTGTGGCAAATAAGGTTTAATGTTGATAAATGTAAAGTTATTCACTTGAGGGCTAAGAATATGCATGCATCATACATACTAGGGGGTACAACTGGGGGAATCCATAATGGAGAAGGATCTGGGGGTTTTGTTAGATCGTAAGCTTAATAATGGCATGCAATGCCAAGCTGTGGTTTCCAAAGCAATCAAAGGCATTACTTGTATTAAGAGAGGTATGGACTTTAGAGAGAGAGATATCATTTTGCCCCTGTACAAATCATTAGTAAAACCTCATCTGGAATATGCAGTTCAGTTGCGGGCACCAGTTCTCAAAAAGGATATCGGGAATATATATAATAAGAGGCATGGAGGAGCTCAGCTATGAGGAAAGATTAGAGGAACTGGATTTATTCTCTCTTGAGAAGAGGAGATTGAGGGGGGATATGATCAACATGTACAAGTATATAAGGGGTCCATATAGTGAACTTGGTGTTGAGTTATTCACTTTAAGGTCATCACAGAGGACAAGGGGGCACTCTTTACATCTATAGGAAAAAAGATTTCATCTCCAAATACGGAAAGGCTTCTTCACAATAAGCGTTGTGAAAATGTGGAATAGACTCCCTCCAGAGGTGGTTCTGGCCAGCACAGTAGATTGCTTAAAAAAAAAAGGCCTGGATTCTTTCCTAAATGTACATAACATAACTGGGTACTAACATTTATAGCTAAAGTTGATCCAGGGAAAATCTGATTGTCTCTCGGGGGATCAGGAATTCATTTTTAACCCTGCTGTAGCAAATTGGATCATGCTTTTCATGGGGCTTTTTTTTTGCCTTTTTCTGTATCAACTGTGTATAGGATTGTGTACGTGGGATTGTATGTTTTTTTTTATTGGTTAAACTAGATTGACGTGTGTCTTTTTTCAACCTGACTAACTATGTAACTATGTAACTCCACTTTTGTTTAGAAAAAAGCATTTCCCTCTGGGTGATCTATGTACATTACAACAATTTTAAGACATTTTGTTGCAGATTCCTACCTTTTGTTATTCTGAAGAAATCCCTGTGTGTTTGTCTGTGTCCATGTGGGAAAGTGAATCTAATGGGAGTGGTTTCATAATCATCAATCAGCTACTGCAAATACAGGGCTCTAATCAATAGGACGTGATTTCCTATTGGGAGTGCAGGGAATGCCTGAGATCTGACTTGTATCTTACTGTAGACTTCTGGGAAAATCAGTGAGCCAATCACAAAACCAGGAAATTATGTTTCTGGGGGGGCGTTCTGTACACATTCTGTGTACAGAACACCTCCAGGTAGCCATATTGCATTGCATTTTCAGAAAATGACAGAGCTGCAGATTGAAAAGGAAAGGTCATTTTTATAATATTCAATTACAATATGACTTGTGTGGCAATTGCATATGCGCTATTATTTTTTTGTTTTATTAACTATTTTTTTCCCCCACGAATATGGAGTTACCCTTTAAGTCTTATGTGGTGTTACAGAACAGTGTGATTTTCTCAGTGCATCATATTCTGGCATTACATATTTTGATTATTAATACATTTCTGTAATTTTACATTATTACTTGGCTTAAATACAGCAGCATTGCAATCTGATTCACTCCTACTTTAAAAAAAGGACTTTTTTGGTAGTTTTGAGTCGACACCCGAGTTTTTTCTTTCTTGTGGTAATAGGCCTAAATTGGTTGATGGAAGTAGCAGCTGTAACAGATCCAAAAGCTACTGGAAAGAGCACTAAAAAAAAAGCCAAAGAAGTTTAAAAAAAGCTAGAGCTCTCAACTTTGTGTCCATTGACCAGTGGCAAAACAGTTTCCTAGTATAGTTTGTGAGTAGTGTTGAGCGAACACCTGGATGTTCGGGTTCGGCGGGTTCGGTCGAACTTTGCGTAAACGTTCGGGTTCGGTACCGCACGCTACCTGAACTTGACACCGGACCCCGAACCCCATTGAAGTCAATGGGGACCCAAACTTTTCGGCACAAAAATGGCTGTAAAAAAGTCCTGGAAAGTTCTAGAGGGCTGCAAAAGGAAGAAAAATGGGAGATGTTATTAGATCTGCAATCTGTCCCTCAAAGCAGTAGTAATCTCTACCTAGTCCAGTATCAGCAGTAGTAGTAATCTCTCTACCTAGTTATTATCACTGCAATCTGTCCCTCACAGCAGTAGTAGTAATCTCTACCTAGTTATTAGATCTGCAATTTGTCCCTCCCAATCTGTCCCTCACAGCGCCGGCAGCATCCTCTCCCTACACTAACCTGAGAGCATGTGACATGCAGCACTGTGACTCCAGCCTCA
Source organism: Glandirana rugosa (assembly GCA_018402905.1). Lineage (NCBI taxonomy): Eukaryota > Metazoa > Chordata > Amphibia > Anura > Ranidae > Glandirana > Glandirana rugosa. The sequence goes on along the minus strand of BLSH010462057.1, from coordinate 81,837 downwards.
TATAGAGGCTGGGTCACATGATGCGCTGGCCAATCACACCCATGCCATTATTAGGCATGGCTGTGATGGCTTCTAGGGAAAACCAGTGAAACACTTGTTGATTGGCTGCCCTGCAGCTATTCAACATGCGTGATAAAATACCAGACTTTTTCTCAAACGTTCAGGTTCGGGACACGGACACCCGAAAGTTCGGTACGGACCCGAACTTTACAGTTCGGGTCGCTCAACTCTATTTGTGAGATTCTTTTTTTAGCAGTACTTCACAGAGTACACAAAAACACATTAAAACCACAACCCCACATTGTAGAGAAAAGCAAGGGGCAGCCGCTCCAGGTGATTAATCAATAAATTAAATTCTCAAGTCCTCCTGTGCAGGTGCTAGCTCAGGTCTGCCAGCCGCAATAGAAGTCAGGAAAAGGATCAGCTGCACACTGACATGGAGGAAAGTTCTTTATTGAAGCATCAAAGGATAATCCAAATAGACATGACACACCGCAAGTGCAGAAAATGCTAAAAGAGTGGACGCGTTTCACACTTAGATGTGTGCTTACTCATCACTACCCTAACAGCTACTGACTAGGCTTAAATACACGAATAAGCACCACTCCACCACACCTGTGTACAAGTGTGGGGGGAGTTGACATGATTAAATAAATGAACACGAATAAGGCACAGACTAATACTTATGACCAGTACCACATCCCTAAAGGGACATAATAATAAAAGAAACAGGGTGGTAGAACCCCAAAAGATAGAAATGGGACTTTAATGGTGCTGGTTGACCCCACCTCTGAAAGAACACATGTCTGGACATAGATATACTTAAAAATTCAACATTTATTAATCCACATTAAAAACTGCCACCCGATAGGGCTTGCAAAAACAAACATCGTCATCTAAAATCCCCCCATAGACCTATAAAGGTACATTTCCCCAAAAAAATCAATGCTCTCCCTTCAAGAATATATCATGTGATACATAAAAGATGGCAAAGATCCCACTCTCCACGCCTTCGACAAAGCCTGTTCAGCGTATTCTATCTCGTCACGCATAGGCCCGCTCAACCCTATTAGAAACAACCCAGACTTCATCCCGGGGCTCTCACCGGCATTTCTGAGGGGGGAATGGCCACACAGAGATCTCTTAGCCAAACATGTCCACAGAGACGGTCACCTCATGAAACAATCAGAGCTCGCAGAGCACTCAAACACAGGCCAAATTCCGTTCTGGTCATACATACAGATCAGGCACTTCATCATGGACCTTGCCCATAAAGGAAATCTGGCACGAGAATTGACAACTTTTGAGTCAATCTGCACAAGCGAGTTGCCCCAAAGCCATATGATCTCTCTCCTGTACGCTACGATTTTCGACGATCACTTGACGGTTACGAGAGCAGAGCAAACTTAGTGGGAATCAGCCCTGAGTTCAGAAATCAAAGAAGAAAGCTGGGACAAAATAAACTTCCTCATACATAAGGGATCACAGAATGTCTCGGTACAGGAGAATGGTTATAAGCTAAAGTCCCGCTGGTACAGAACTCCCGATGTCGTACATAAATTCTCCCCGGCAATCCCCAAACACTGTTGGAGATGTAGGCAAGAAAAAGGCACCTTCCTTCACGTGTGGTGGGACTGCTCAACTTTCCAGCCATTTTGGAGGAAGGTTTATGAAATAATAACGCGAGTGTCATCAGTTCCGATAGAATTTACACCAGGACAATTCTTGCTCCATTTGACTAAAAACCCGACCAAACGCTATCGGAAATCATTGTCCATACACCTTATTAACGCGGCACGGATGTGCGTTCCAGTACACTGGAGATCCACCAACGTACCCAGTTTAAAGGAATGGATTCGCAGAGTAAACAGGGTAGCAGAGATAGAAGAGCTGATCTATATCGCTCGTGACAACCTCACGCAATACATAGCAACATGGGAACCATGGGTGTCATTTAAAAACTCCCAGGAATACTCAAACACTTCTCCCAGAAAAGCTTTCAAAAGAAATAACACTAACAGGCTTACCTGACCAAGAGGGAGAGACCTAAATTGAGGGAGGGCTGTTGGTGAGAATATCACCCCCTCCTTTGATTCACCCACCAGCTCTGGCCAAATGCGTACCCCCCCCCCCAAGAGCTAGATACACCCCTGACCACCTCCCCCTCCTCCCACCCCAAGAGGGTGGAAGCCGGACCTATTTCACTTAAGAATAGACCCCGAGTAACAAAAGGAAGCCCCAACATTATGTAATATGCATCACTCAAGTCGCTAAGCTAAGTACACGTCAACAGAATGATTGTGACACCAGAAGCTCCTGATGACGAGTATAGGATACAAACAGCGACCCACCATCAGGCGGTAATGCGCTTTAAGTTCCTGAGGACGAGAGCCTCACTCTACATTAGTTCTAAACTAAATATCCTTGTATTGCCCATTACGTGCTTATACATGTACTAATTGTAAATCCAGATCCTGTCTCTGGAAAGAGTAATTGTACTTTGTGTAATACTTTGTATGCTTAAACCTTCTTTTCAATAAAATTTTCATGGAAAAAAAAAAAAGATGGCAAAGATTGGAGGCACGAAGATGTGAAGTGTTGGATTCTTTCCCAATGCATTTCACCTGGTGGGGCTTCTTCAGGGGAAACAAGAACCAAATTGGGGTGTATGATCCCTTATAATGCAAAAAACAGGAGAAATCCATGCTGTGAGAGCCAGAGATGCTGAGGTCTTTAACCACTTCCCGACCGCCTGCTGTGTTTTCACGGCGGCAGTCGGGCTGCTGTGCGCGAACCGCCGTAAAAACACGGCGATCTGCGAACGGCAGCTAGGGGGCGCCCGCCGCACTCCTGAGTGTGCCCGCGGCTCGGGCGGACCCGATGTCTGCCTGCGAGCCGCGATGAGCAGCCACAGGCAAAGAATGGGGAACCGCCGATGTAAACACGGTGGTTCCCCGCTCTGTTAGTAGGGGCATGGGAGATCTACTGATCCATGTCACTTGGATCAGTTAGATCTCTCATGCCCATGGTAGCCCAACCCCCCCACAGTAAGAACACACCCAGGGAACACAGTTAACCCCTAGCCCCCCCCCCCAGGTTAACCCCTTCACTGCCAATGACATTTATGCAGTAATCAGTATACATTTAAATTTCTGATTGCTGAATAGATGTCATTGGTCCCAAAAAAGTGTAAAAAATGTCCGACATGTCCGCCCCAATATCGCAGTACCACTAAAAATCGCAGATCTCCACCATTACTAGTAAAAAAAAAATAAAAATAAAAACCCCAGAAATTAATTCTCACCATCCGTAAGCGCGGCCACTTTTGCGCAAACCATTCAATAAATGCAGATTGCGATTTTTTTTATCACAAATATGAGGAATTATAGAAATTGGCCAAAAACGGTGAAAAAAATGTTTTTTTATATATTTTTTTTTTTGGATTTGAATTCTAGCAAAAAGTAAGAAATTTGGGTTTTTTTGCAAAATGGTAGTTTTTTTTGTTTATAGCGGCGATCAGAAATGACGCAGAGGCGATCAAGTACCACCAAAAGAAAGCTCTATTTGTGGGAAAAAAAGGACGTTTGAGTGCAACGTCTCACGACCATGCAATTGTCAGTTAAAGAGACGCAGCGCCGAATCGCAAAAAGTGCTCTGGTCCTAAAGCTGGAAAACCTTCCGCTTGGTAAGTGGTTAAAGTAACTCTATCAAGGTTTCTTAAGATAAAAACCGGACCAATAGGACCCCTCGTCTCATCAAAGAATAAAAAATGAAAAATAATCCCACATGTGTAAAGGTAGCCGCAATGGAGCCCGGAGGGGAACGGGGGCGTCAAATCATACGTGCCCTCACACAAGGAGACGCGTCTTGTATTCAGTATCCATGAGTTCAAAGGGGTAGCATATCTATAGCAGTGCCTAACTCGGCATGTATCCCACATCTCAAAAAGATAAGTAATAGTCACTTTTGCAAGGACTGCCTGGACATCCGGCATGGAGGAAGAAATATCCCTTAAAGGCAGTTTCCTCCTCTAATGGACATACGTCCTCCTCCTCAACACCCTTGTGTGTCTGGCGTTGGAAGGGGTATCGCTTCTGGTCTCTTGTGCTTCCACCCTTTCCCCCCTCATCGTGTCCTCCTCCATCTCTCTTTTGCTTATTCCGGTTTTGTTTTCATTTCTGCTGTCCGTTTTTTGAAGCAGTGGAGATGTATGGGTTGCCTGGTGTGCCTGAGGTGGTCAGGCGTGCTGGAAACTCATCCGAATCGGAGCCCACATATGTGTCTTCCAATACATCTGATTCAACATCAGAAAAACTGAAATGTTTCTTAGAACCATTAGACATGTGGGATGAATTGCTCCAATGGCATCCCCGCCTCCAGATATAGATATCCTGTTCTAGATGGTTGAGTTTTTCATTTAGGCGTTTATCCAGATCCAAAAAGTCTGATGCACCTTGTAAAGGTTTAATCACTTGTTGCAATTCCATGATCTCCTGTTGTAAAGAATCCATCTCCTTTTGCTTAGGTGCAATGATGATACTAATTAGAGTGTTTGAACAGGTGGATAGAGCAAAAAGCTTCATCTTGTAACTCAAATGATGGAAACTTTTTTATTCTGAGACCCCTAGGAATGTACTCAGTAGACAGGTACTCTGACAGTGTACTAATATCCCAATATGCCCAGATTTGTTTTGTCATACTGCGCTCAAGTCGACGAAAAAGCAGTTTAATAGAGCCTGTCCCATTATCCATATTAGTATTGAACAATTTGTGTACATTATTTCTTAGTGGATTGTCGCCCAACTGTCGAAAGGTGCGGCTCGCATCTTGCGGTTTAGTAGTGTCAGTTATATTTCATTTCAAGTTAGTGCAGACAAGAAGTATCAATGTGGAGATGTAACAATATAGAAATGCACCAAACTGGCCAAGCAGGAAAGTCTGTATGAGAAGAGCAAGGGGTGGCTGCTCCAGGTGAATAATCAATGAATGAAATTCCCAACTCCTCCTGTGTAGGTGCTAGCTCCGGTCTGCCAGCCACAATAGAAGTCAGTAAGACCACCAATGGAGTGAGACATTTTTCTCTTTGTCATGGTGGTGACAGTTCCATCTTACAGGTGCAGGTCATTGAAAAGGTCCGAGCTCCTAAAAGAGGAGGAGATTCTTTTAGGCTATTATGCTGTAGAGAGGTATTGTGAAACTTCCAATTACAGATTCGCATCCCTCAGGGGTTAAATTTCGAATGGGATGTGAGTCATTTTTGTGATTAACATGTGTATCCAGGCACCTCTCTGCGGCATATCTGATCTCTTTTAAGCATGTGTGCTCTCTCTCCTTCCTTTTTTACATATTTGATCCCTTGCTCTCATTGGACTGGGTGCTCTGTCTGTCCTTTACCCTGTCTGCTGTTTGTGCCGGGGTTGTGTTGTTTGCCATCAGCGTTATTATGTTTGTCCCAGGGACTGTTTCATTTAGAGATTTGTGCATCCAATGCACTCATTCAGTGCTTTTTTGAATGCATAAAAATAAAAACAATAATTACACTATGTATTTTAAAATAACAACATTCTCAAAGATACATACATCCAATTATTGATGGTTCCACTATCTCCGTGTATTCCACAAACTTTATAGTCCAGACTGGTCTCTTCTATTCCATATTCGGGATAGGTCTCCTCATTGGCATTTACATGCATACATATGCATATACATATGTGTGTGTTTGCTGTGTGGGGATTAGCTGCACATTCATTTTTGGCCATGTGTAGTCTTCTTATTATTAAGTTGCTGGTATAGGCCCTCCTTGGTCTCCCATCATCTCATTATCTTGTCATGTCATCTAATTTATTTAATCATGTCATATATGCATATTATATATTTCTCTGGTCTATTGGTTCTTATACAGACATCTTGCTGCTATACAATGTAATTTTTGGTATTTTTTTCATATCTGAATTCTATATTAAATGGGTATGTATTTTGTTTTCATACTGCACTGATTTTATTAGATATTGGTTCCCTCCGCTAAGTCTCCTTAGCTCGTATCCATTTTTGCCTAGGTGCCATTGGAGTGTGCAGTGGCTGGAGCGCATATTTTTATTTATGCTTTTTTATGTCTGTCTGTCACTCTTTGCGGCCCCTTTGATCATGGCTTGGGTCACTGGGTTGCACACTCCTTTGGGTGTCCTATGCTGTCCGTCCCAGCCTATCTGATAAACCCCAGCTTCTGCAACTCCTCCCACACCTGTACACAGGTGTTCACACTTGGAGTGGTGCTTATTTATGCATTTAAGCCTAGTCAGTAGCTGTTAGGGTAGTGATGTGTAAGCACATTTGCGGTGTGTCATGTCTATTTGGATTATCCCTTAATGTTAGTGTGCAGCTGATCCTTTTCCTGACCCACATTCTAGAGACAAAGCAGATTTAATCCTGAAATAAAATTAACATGTATTATTTCAGATAATAGAAAACACACATATAGTACAATATCTGGAGAGTATGTTAGCAGACTTATAAGGTGGCAATGTAAGTGGGAGAGAGAAGACAATGTTTCATGAAAAAAGAAAACATTACTTCACAGAAAGCAGACAGAAATATTGTATAGTCAATGCAATGTATGTAAGCAGTTTTATTGGGGCACAATTTCAGAGGGAGATATAAGGCAAACTTATCAAGAAGTAAAAATGAGTGTCTATTATTTCACACAAAATAGCCTCAAATATTGTACAGTCAGTCCACTGCATGCAAGCAGCTTTAAACCTTTATGTTCTCCTTTTTAACCATTTACTTGTTTCCTGGAATTATTAGAAACTAGTGCAAGAGCTGGTCAAGTTTCTTGTTGCAGAATACTTAATTGTAGTATTGGATCCCACTTGACACTCCTTCAACCCGGCTCGTCTGAGCTCAGGGGAGTTACAGGGTTGGGCTGATACCATGTCTGTGACTGAAACATGGAGGTGGAAGAATCCAAATAAAGCACAAGTATAATACTTTGCCTCCAGAATCAACATGGCTTTTTGCTTCGAGACTAAGTCCTCGAAGAATTAAAGAGGACTATGAGGAAGTGCATATACAATCTTACTTCACCTCCCACTGTCATAAAAATGACAATATCACCTGCCCTACCATAGTCTGGAATGCCTTCAAAGCCATGGGGTAGGGGGGGCTATATTTTAGTAATTAAGGCAGTTAGGTCCAAACACAATACTGTGACTAATTTCCTTGAGGAATTGGAGGTCAGGTGTTCACAAGAATTTACAAACTCCCTCACTAATATAGCATACAAATTTAGTGACAGCCCATTAACTTACAAGTGCACCTGAGAAAACGCACGCATTGTCAGTTAAACAAGCAGGTAGATTCCTTTTTTGAAAAATAGCTAGAAATGGAAGCTGCTGGCAAGGCTAGTGGCAAATTTAAGGATAAAAAAACTATCTTCTGCATTAAATGTCTGAATGAGACCTTAACAAGTGACCTGGATAAAGTCCCAACCTCCTTTGCAGCCTATTATAAGACATTTACTCAGCTAACCCACTCTACAGCCCACACCACCTTGTTAATATTCTGGATTACATCTCTTTTCCCACTCTGTCCAACCATGACAGGGAGGAACTTAAGTCAGACATCATCTCTAAGGAAGTTGCAAAGGTCAACCTTTAAATTCTAAGCGACAACACCCCAGGCCTTGATGGCCTACCAGCTGAATTATAGAAGATGTATGCCACCAAACTAACTGCTTCCAGAGTAGCCCAAATCTTAGATACCATTATTGATTTTGGCCAGATGGAATCCAAGGTTAAGAGATCCCTTGTAGTCTGGCAAGTACTCTTTAAGCACTTGCAAAATACCTAGGATCATTCTGGTTCCATAGTCCTTTTTGCATTAGATATACAATAAGCATTTGACTCAGTTTACTATCTACAATGGCACTTAGTTGGGATGTACTCTTTCCACAGTTTTATTAATAATGATGATGAACCTATTGCCTCTCCACACATCCAGGGCCTCAGGGCACACAACCTAGATAACAATATTGTTATATATCTTATGACTATTATGTATTTATCTTATGGTCTTTGTCCCCTTGTACGCTATGTCTGATTGTGTTTACTAGTTTGATTTTTACTTATACCAATTTAGACTATTTCAGTGAAGCTCCTAAGGAAGCGCGTTAGACATGAAACATGTTGACCTGGATCTAAAGCTGAACCTACCCATGCCAGGCTGTGACCTTTCTCGACTATTGTTTGCCCTAGGGCATATTACTGCATGACCACCAATAGAGATAGTCAGATGACCCAGATTTCATTAGGTATTGGGTATTATACCGGCTATTTTTGTATGATGTGTATTACTTATATAGCTTAACAATGTCTTTAATCTTTATGTCAAATAAAGAATAATACTTTTAAATAATCTATAGTCGTGGTTTTCTCTTTGTTAATACACTGATATGTACACTATATTACCAAAAGTATCGGGATGCCCGCCTTTACAAGCCCATGAACTTTAATGGCATCCCAGTCTAAGTCCATGGGGTTCAATATTGAGTTGGCCCACCCTTTGCAACTATAATAGCTTTAACTCTTCAACTCTTCCAGAAACACCTTTGTGAGGTCATGCACTGATATGGACGAGAAGGCCTGTCTCTCAGCTTCCACTCTAACTCATTCCAAAGGTGTTCTATCCAGTTGAGGTCAGGACTCTGTGCAGGTCAGTCAAGTTCCTCCACCCCAAACTCGCTCATCCATGTCTTTATGGACCTTGCTTTGTGCACTGGTCCAAATCATTTGGTGGAGGCGGGATTATGGTGTGGGGTTGTTTTTCTGGGGTTCAAGAGGCCATCCCCAAAATGTATAGGTATGCTGTCGCCTTAAGTTTTCCCTTCACTGGAACTAAGGGGTCAAGCCCAACTCCACACCAAAACCCCCCCTTCACCAAATGGTTTGGACTAGTGCACAAAGAAAGGTCCATAAAGACATGGATGAGCTAGTTTGGGGTGGAGGAACTTGACTGGCCTGCACACAGTCTCGACCTCAACCCAATAGAACACCTTTGGGCTGAATTTGAGTTGAGACTGCGAGCCAGGCCTTCTCGCCCAACATCAGCGCCTGACCACACAAATGCGTCAAACATTCTGATAGACACACTAAACATTGTGGACAGCCTTCCCGGAAGAGTTGAAGCTGTCATAGCTACAAAGGGTGAGCCAACTCAATATTGAACCCTATGGACTAAGACTGGGATGCCATTAAAGTTCATGTGCGTGTAAAGGCAGGTGTCCCAATACTTTTGGTAATATAGTGTACTGTATATGTTACTGCGTGTTGCCGTAAAAGACAGCAGAACATTTTTCCACAATGCCAACATCTTAATCCTAATCCATGGTTAGAAATATGCCAAACAATTGGAAGAGTATGGCCACCCCATGGTATTTCAGGAACTATGAAAACACAATTTATGGCTTGTTCTGTCACACTGATTTAGTAACTGTAGATAAAACCAGCAATCAAGAACATATTATTAAGTTTTTTTTTTCCGATGGAAAGATTCTGGCACGTTATATGTTTACATGTAATTGCAAATATAATTTGGGAAGTATGTGTCCTGAAGTGTGTTTAGTTCTTTCAGCAAACACGAGTTTATTATTTGTTTGGGTAATTATGTCTGTTTATTTTAGCAGCCATTTGAAATCCCTTTGAAACTGGTTGGAAACAGCTTGTTTTGCCCACGTTCTACTTTATGTTTCCTGAACAAATTAGAATTACTAATCTAGCGTATCTTTCCTTTGTTGTAGAAAAAAACCCATAAAATGCATCCAAGAAAAATCTTTTTCAAGGAATAATTAAGAACATTGTACACAACCACGTATAAACCAGGCCTGCTTTTTCTATAGCATTGTACAGTGTCTTCAGCTATTTTATCAAGTGCCAGCACGTCCGAATTCATGTCCAAAACCAAAGCTTTTTTCTTTAATTTTTATAGAATAAGCAAAAATAACAACTCCCGTCACAATTTTATTGCTGTCTGTGTTCCCGTTTGATTCACCTTTCTGCTTGCTCTGGGGACCGCTATCACCAATATCGCCACTACTGATGGAAAATCAGAAGGTGAAGGGAAATATTCCACTGGGAACAACTGTTCAAGGGACAACTATTTAGTAATAATTTCCCATCACTACAGACATATTGGGTTTTTTCATATACACCATTTTATAACTACTTCAGCCCCGGAAGAATTTCACACTTTAGGACCTAGGCACTTTTTGTAATTCGGCACTGCGTCACTTTAACTGACTATTGCACAGTTGTGCGATGTTGTTTTTTTCCCCACAAATAGAGCTTTCTTTTGGTGGTATTTAATCTCCTCTGCATCATTTTTTATAGCCGCTATAAACAAAAGAAAGCGACAATATTTGCAAAAAAAAAAAAACATTTTTCTTACTTTTTGCTAAAATATAAATCCAAAAAAAAAAATGTAAAAAAAAACATTTTTTTCATCGGTTTTGGCCGATTTATATTCTTCCTCACATTTTTGGTAAAAAACCCCGCAATCAGTGTTTATTGATTGGTTTGCGCAAAAGTTGCCGCTTTTACGAATGATTAGAATTAATTTCTAGGGTTTTTATTTTTTTTAAATATTTTACGAGTAATGGCGGCGAACTGAGATTTTTAGTGGTACTGCGATATTGCAGCGGACATGTCGGACCGTTTTGACACTTTTTGGAACCATTGGCATTTATACAGTGATCAATGCTATGAAAATGCACTGATTACTGTGTAAATGTCATTGGTAGTGAAGGGGTTAACCTGGAGGGAGCGCTCTAAGGGTTAACTGTGTTCCCTCAGTGTGTTATAACTGTATGGGGGCTGGGCTGGCAGGGGGAGGGGAGTGATCATGGCTTCCATATGCAGGAAGCCTGTGATCACAGCCCTTCCCTCTCTGTCAGAACAGAGATTTGTGTTTACATACACGGACCTCCGTTCTGTCGCTCTGGGGGGGCCATCGCGGGTAGCGGCAGCGATCGAGTCCGCCCTACCCACTCCCTGGCCCCCCAGAACGCGCGCCGCCGGACACAATACTAATTAGCGCAGCCGCTGCCAGGTGACGGCGGTTTGAGATAACGAACCACTTTGTCGCCGTCACGCTGCGGCAGGCGGTCAGCAAGTGGTTAAGGTTGCGCGCTTATATACTGTATATATTTAGCAATCTGATTAGTTGAGTGTCTCCGGCTTACATAAGTAGCAGCACCTATTAGCACTTGTCATTAGTTTGTTTCAGTTTTTCACTTTAAGGCTGGGTTCACACTAGTCCGATTCTCTGACCGACATGAAGAGCACAAGTCGCATTACGTCACAAAAACAATGATTCCCTATGAGAGCTGTCTTAACTGGTCCGAATTGTGTTTTTCAAAGTTGGACCGACTTTGAAAAAGGTTCCTGTACTACTTTTGTCCGACTTTGATCCTACTTCAGCCCATTGAAAAGCATTGAAGTCGGATCAAAGTCGTGTCAGTGTCTTCACTGATCCGACTTTGGCATGCGACTTGTGCTCTGGGGATCTTGAAGGGGAACTCCACACCATATTTTTTCAATAAAAAACTGGCATGGGGTCCCCCTCCAGGAGCATACCAAGCAGTGTTCAGCCATAATCGTTGTACTGTAGTCCCTACACATTGAAGAAACCCTGTGGTGTTTTTTTAAGACACTGTAAAGCATGAACGTTCATATTCAGCTCTCTGGTAAATGCTGACTAGAATCACCTTCTTAACCACTTTCTTACTGGGCACTTAAACCCCCCTCCTGCCCAGGCCAATTTTCAGCTTTTGGCATTGTTACACTTTGAGCCCTGGTTCACACCAGTGCGCTCTGCGAGATCACATGTGATTCACATCGCACTGCAGTGCATATCACATGCGTTGTCCGTGCGATGCAATTTCATCCATACAGATTGTATGGCTGATATTGCATCGGATTTGGACCAAATCCACACAGGACCCTTTTTTTGGTCCGTATCTGATTCCTGTGCGAGTTTGCAGTTCGCACTGAGATATGCGAGCTGAAAAGGGGATGTCATTAATAATGTATTGGCACCTCTCTTCAGTTTGCATAGGGCAGTGTGAACTGCCGTGCTAGTCCAGTGCGATGCGGGAACCCGCAGTGGATGCGCAGGCTTCCCACATCGCACCTATGTGAACCGGGGCTTAATCACAATTGCGCAGTCAAGTAACACTGTACCATGATGAAAGTTTTTATAATTTTTTCCCCCACAAATACAGCTTTATTTTGGGGGTATTTAATCACTGCTGGGTTTTTTATTTTTCGCAAAATAAAAAGACCGAAAATTTTGAAAAAACACCAAAACCGTTCTATAGTTTGTTATAAAATTTTGAAAACTGGTAATTTTTCTCCTTCGTTGATGTGCACTAATGAGGCTGCACTGATGGGCTCTGATAGGCTGCACTGATGGGTACTGATAGGCTGCACTGATGGGCACTGATAAGGTGGCACTGATGGACACTGAGAGGGGGCACTAGGGGGGGGCACTGATGAGGTGGCACTGGTGGGCACTGATAGGTGGCACTGATGAGCACTGATGGGTGGCACTGAAGGATATTGATAGGTGGCATTGAAGTGCATTGATGGGTGGCACTAATGGGCACTGGTAGATGACACTGATAGGTAGCACTAATAGGTGGCACTGGTTATGAGACACTAATGGGCACTGATTGGCAACACTGATGGGCATTAATAGGTGGCACTGGTAGGCATTGATAGGTGGTCCTGGTGGGCACTGGTAGGTGGCACTGGTGGGCACTGATTGGTGGCACTGATATGCACTGGCAGGTGGCACTTTTGGGCACTGGCAGGTGGCACTGATGGGCAGAAATGACGCGGTAATCCTCTCCCTGTTCAGGACTGATGTCCCTCTATCAGTAGCCGGTGATCCCTTTTTTCCCTCGCGCCACCAGCGCAAAAGCAAAAAGCAAGATCTTTTGTTTACATCACCTGATCAGCTGTCATTGGCTGACAGCTGATCACATGGTAAGAGGCCGAGAATGGCCCCTTACTCCGATCTGTGATCTGTCTCATTGACTCGGTGATCACAGAGCGTGCTGTCAATTGATGTGCTGTAGCCGTCATTCAGCTATAGCGCAGGCAGGAAATTGTTAATGAGGATCTACAGCTGTCCACACACTTCTGGATGTGACAAATGTCAAGTTACCAGCAATATTCTGTGATTCAGTCCACTAGGCCCTACACAGTGGTTTTAGGACATAGTATAAATGTAGCGGGCCTGCAGGCAAAATTCAGAGCACACATTTGGAGGCAATCATATCTCAACACATCTGAAAGTATGTTTGGTGTTGGAAAAGTGGATGGCCGCACACTCAGGCAGGACACTTCCAAATCTTTATTGTATTGTAAAACATTACCACACCAAAATCACAGAGAAATTAGTTGATGCGTTTCACACTGAATAGCACATCTGAGAGTACTAGCTCGTAAATACAAACATACTGTAGATCAACAAGTGCAACATACTCAATCAGCAATTTAATCCCCTCTGTATATTCCTATTGATAACAATTGAACAGAAAAATGAAAAACCATTAAATGCAAACAATATATATACACACACACACACACACACACACACACACAGTATCTCACAAAAATAGTACGCCCCTCACATTTTTTGTACATATTTTATTATATCTTTTTATGTGACAACACTGATGAAATGACACTTTGCTACAATCTGTAAAGTAGTGAGTGTACAGATTGTATAACAATGTAAATTTGCTGTCCCCTCAACATAACTCAACACACAGCCATTAATGTCTAAACCACTGGCAACAAAAGTGAGTACACCCCTAAGTGAAAATGTCTAAATTGGGCCCAATTAGCTATTTCCCTCCCTGGTGTCATGTGACTAGTTATTGTTACAAGGTCTCAGGGGTGAATGGGGAGCAGGTGTGTTAAATTTGGTGTTATCGCTCTCACTCTCTCATACTGGTCACTGGAAGTTCAACATGGCACCTCATGGCAAAGAACTCTCTGAGGATCTGAAAAAATGAATTGTTGCTCTACATAAAGATGGCCTAGGCTATAAGAAGATTGCCAAGACCCTGAAATTGAGCTGCGGCACGGTGGCCAAGACCATACAGTGGTTTAACAGGACAGGTTCCACTCAGAACAGGCCTCGCCATGGTCAGCCAAAGAAGTTGATTGCACATGCTCAGCATCATATCCAGAGGTTGTCTTTGGGAAATAGACGTATGAGTGCTGCCAGCATTGCTGCAGAGGTTATAGGCTGGGGTCAGCCTGTTAGTGCTCACACCATACGCCGCTCACTGCATCAAATTGGTCTGCATAGCTGTGGTCCCAGAAGGAAGCCTCTTCTAAAGACGATGCACAAGAAAGCCTGCAAACAATTTGCTGAAGACAAGCAGACTTAGGACATGGATTACTGGAACCATGTCCTGTGGTCTAAAGAGACCAAGATACATTTATTTGGTCCAGATGGTGTCAATCGTGTGGTGGCAACCAGGTGAGGAGTAGAAAGACAAGTGTGTCTTGCCTACAGTCAAGCATGCTGGTGGGAGTGTCATGGTCTGGGGCTGTATGAGGAGCTACAGTTCATTGAGGGATTCACGAGTGCCAACATGTACTGTGACATACTGAAGCATAGCATGATCCTCTCCCTTCGGAGACTGGCATGCAGGGCAGTATTCCAACATGATATTGACCCCAAACACACCTGCAAGGCGACCACTGCTTTGCTAAAGGAACTTAGGGAAAAGGTGGAAGAGCTCAAGGTCTCTAACATCCAACAGCTCTGTGATGTCATCATGGAGGAGTAGAAGAGGACTCCAGTGATAACCTGTGAAGCTCTGGCAAACTCCATGCCCAAGAGGATAAAGGTAGTGCTGGAAAATAATGGTGGCCTCACAAAATATTGACATTTTGGGCCCAATTTGGACATTTTCATTTAAGGGTGTACTCACTTTTGTTGCCAGCTGTACACTCACTACTTTACATTGTAACAAAGTGCCACTTCTCCAGTGTTGTCACATGAAAAGATAGAATAAAATATTTACAAAAATGTGAGGGATGTACTCACTTTTGTGAGATACTGTATATATATATATATTGTGACGTTATGCAAGGCGCCATAATGGACGGGCGATACTTGTCATCTCGCATGCAATCAGGCGACCTTTGAGGTGACTAGTTTGAGTTCGACCTGGGTTTGGCCAGCCACCGTGGCAGAGCTCGTTCCAGCCTGGACTTTCTGGTCCACTCAAACCTCTCTCCACCTGCATTTAATGACCAGGAAGAGAGCAGAGGTGAGCTTTATCCTGGATCTCAGAGGGAAAAGCTGAGAGAGCTCTGTGTGCTAATTTGCACTGAAAGACAAAGGTTTGCACTGTGCTTATGTTTTGTGGGTGTCAGGGACAGCCCCGCACTGTATAGAGAGAAACTAATTTGTAGGGTTTAGGGCCGGACGGCGAGGTTTTGTTTTATGGGTTTTTTTTTCCTATGTGTTTTGACCTTGCAAACCTGTGATAATAAACCTGGTAAGCCACCAGATTTTAAAGAAACTGACCTCCATACTGAATCTTTTCCTCTGAAAAGTGATCCCCACAAGCTAATCTCCCACACGTGGTGGAGGATACAGGCAACTTTTAAAGAT
This sequence comes from Glandirana rugosa, assembly GCA_018402905.1. NCBI lineage: Eukaryota > Metazoa > Chordata > Amphibia > Anura > Ranidae > Glandirana > Glandirana rugosa. Next base: position 66,141 of record BLSH010462057.1, on the reverse strand, counting down.
GGAGGAAGTGTTGAAGGCCCTGCTGCAAGCCAATGCAGCCAGGCAGGAAGCCAACCAACAGGTCGCAGAGGCCGCTGCAGCTCAGCGAGAGGAGAGTCGCCAGGCTATTGCAACATAACACACAGCTCTGCAGGAAACCAACCTCCGGGTCGCAGAGGCCGCTGCAGCTCAGCGAGAGGAGATTTGCTAGGCTATCGCAAAACAACAATCGGATCAACAGGAGATGAACCGACAGTTTGCGGAGGCCCTGCTGCAGTTAAAGAAGAGGCCTGCGCCTTCCATGACAGTGGTACCAAAGTTGATATGTGTTTCTTACCACATGCATAGATGACACCTGCGGATGACGTAGAGGCGTACCTCACAACCTTTGAGTTGCTCTTCACCAAGGATGGCCAAAAGAACTGTGGGCGGGACTGCTAGCACTATTCTGGACCGACGAACCCTAAGAAGCCTACTTCGATCAGGAAACTGATAAAGTCCAGGACTATGACACTCTAAAGGCAGAGATACTCGCAAGCATGGGGGTTACCATGACAGTCCGAGCCCAACGCGTGCATCAGTGGACCTACCACACGACAAGCCACCCCGTTTGCAGATGTTCAACTTGGTTCATCGCACCAGGAAATGGCTACAGCCGGGGACCTTGCCAGGTCCCCAGATAGTAGAGCGCGTGGTCATGGACCGCTATCTATGTTCGCTCCCTGCTGCCTTGAGGAAATGGATCAGTCATGGGGACTCCAAAACCACCAACCAACTCGCGGACCTCGTGGAGAGATACACGACTGCTGAGGACTTGTTGCACCTGTCGGAGCCCCACTTCAATGTATCTAGAGGTGAAAGGTCGTCCGGTGGACCCAGTAAGACTGTTCCAGGGTTCAGGGGCTTGGGGAAATTTGATAAGACTGATACGGCTAAAGAGACTGGGGACTCTAAACCTGTAGACTGGCCAAAGAAGCCAGGAAGATCTTGGGGACCCTTAAGAGGACTGGGTATAGAACACATGTGCTACCGATGCCATGCATTGGGTCATATTGCTGCCAATTGCCCCCTGAATGATGAACCCATGCAATGTGATTACACCCTGTTCCAAATTATTATGCAAATTATATTTCAGTGTCACAAAGATTAAATATTTTGTTTTTCAGTTTAACTCATGGATGACATTGTGTCTCAGGGCTCTTTTGATAACTGAAAACAACCTCGGACACCTGTGATAATTAGATTGCCAGGTGAGCCTAATTAAAGGAAAAACTACTAAAGGAGGGTGTTCCACATTATTAAGCAGAGCATCATTTTCAAGCAATATGGGGAAGAAAAAGGATCTCACTGCTGCAGAAAAGAGTGAAATAGTTCAATGCCTTGGACGAGGTATGAAAACATTAGATATTTCACGAAAACTTAAGCGTGATCATCACACTATTAAGAGATTTGTGGCTGATTCAGAGCACAGACGAGTTTGTGCAGATAAAGGTACATTGAGGAAGATTTCTGCTAGATCCATGCATCAGATCAAGAGAGCAACTGATAAAACAACATTACATAGCAGCAAACAGATATTTGAAGCTGCTGGTGCCTCTGGAGTCCCACGGACATCAAGCTGTAGAGTCCTCCAGAGTCTTGCAACTGAGCATAAACCTTCCATTCAGCCACCACTAACCAATGCTCACAAGCAGAAACGGCTGCATTGGGCAGAAAAATACATGAAGACTAATTTCGAAACAGTCCTGTTCACTAATGAGTGTCGTGCAACGCTGGATGGTCCAGATGGATGGAGTAGTGGATGGTTGGTGGATGGCCACCCTGTTCCAACAAGGCTGCAACGTCAGCAAGGCGGTGGGGGAGTCATGTTTTGGGCCGGAATCATGGGAAGAGAGCTGGTCAGCCCCTTTAGCGTCCCCGAAGGTGTAAAGATGACCTCTGCAAAGTATGTGGAGTTCCTGACTGACCCTGGTACAGAAGGAAGAACTATGCTTTCTGTAATAAAATCATCTTCTTGTATTACAATGCACCATCTCATGCTGCAAAGAATACCTCTGCATCAATGGCTGCTATGGGGATAAAAGGAGAGAAAGTCATGGTGTGGCCTCCATCCTCCCCTGACCTCAATCCTACTGAGAACCTTTGGAGCATCCTCAAGCAAAAGATCTATGATGGTGGGAGGCAGTTTACATCCAAATAGCAGCTCTGGGAGGCTGACATCTTGCAAACAAATTCAAGCAGAAACTGTCCAAAAACTCACAAGTTCAATGGATGCAAGACTTGTGAAGCTGCTATCAAATAAGGGGTCCTATGTTAAAATGTAACGTGACCTGTTAAAATGTTTAAGAAATGAAAATGTTGTTCAAAGTTTGATTGAAATAGCTTTTGATTTCAGTAAATATGCTGCAAACACAACAAATGACAAATTTTCAGTTCTTTACAACCTATAAAGTGTTTTGAAACTTACTGTGCGTAATAATTTGGAACAGTGCATTGTAAGTTTTTTATTTTGAAAAAAAATACTGTTAGGAGGTGATGAGAATTATGCTGACTCTTGTTTACATCAATTATTTAGGCAAATGAGAAAAATATCATTGGCATAATAATTTGGAACAGGCTGTGTACTTATGTGAATAGACGTCTATCTCTTTTTGCACAGGTCACATATACAGCATCATGTTCAAATTGCATGGAGAAGCAAATGTGTGTGATTTTTGTTGATGGGAGACCAGACACTGCACTGCTTGATTTGGGTAGTGTGGTAACATTGGTAAAAATCAATTGTGTAAACTCTGCAAGGTTACACCCTAGCACTGTCTGAGTCATTTGCATCCATGGGGGACACCCGTGACTACCAGACGGCAGTGGTTGAGATGGACATCCCTTGCGTTAGTGTGACTCATTCAGCGGGGGTGGTACCTTCACTACTTTATGACACCCTAGTGGGCAAGGATTTTCCCCATTTTTGGAAGTTAGGGGAAGGCACAGGGAGTCTGGAGGATAGAGCTCCCCCTGCTGTGGAAGCACGGGACCTCTCGCTAGACCCATTTTGCCAAATGGAAGGGGAGACTGGTGGCAGAACTGAGGAGGTAGGAGACCCTCTTCCTTTTCCTGTACTGGCTGGGGAGCCGAAGGAGCTGGAAGATAGCTCACAGCGGGGGGCTAATGACCCAGACAATTCCTCTGACCCTGACGGTGAGAGTGAAGTGAATGTAGTACCTGACTTAGAGGTCCGGAGAGAGGACTTCTGTATAAGAACAACTACGGGATGTCACTCTCCTTAGAGCCAAAGAAAATGTGAAGGTGAAGGATGGGGAGCCTGTGGACCCTACTTGGCTCTTAAAAATAATTTGTTGTATCAGGTGGTGAAACACAGGGAGGGCGAAGTGGAACAGCTAGTGGTTCCCAAACCCTTCTGCAGGTTGGTGCTAGATCTGGCCCATGGACATGTAATGGGGGACATCTGGGTATGGAGAAAACCAAGGAGAGAATAACCCAGAGATTCTTCTGGCCTGGGTTGTATGCAGAAGTCAAAGAATATTGTGAATCATGCCCTGAGTGTCAAATGATGGCCCCGTCACCCCATTTTCGTAGTCCCCTTGTCCCACTTCCCATAATTTAAGTGTAATTTGAGCGAATTGGCATGGATCTCGCAGGACCAGTAGTAAAATCTGGCCCAGGACACCAGCACATCCTGGACTATGCGACCCGCTATCCTGAGGCCAAATCCTTGCGGAATACCTCCGCTTACACTATCGCCAAGGAGCTGGTCCAGGTGTTTAGTCGGGTGGGGTTTCCTAAAGGAATCTTGACGGATCAGGGTACTCCGTTCATGTCCCGCGAATTGTGCAAATTGTACAAAATCTCCCATCTCCATACCTCTGTTTACCACCCCCAAACGGACCGTCTAGTGGAAAGGTTTAACCTCAAGAGTAGAGTTGAGCGAACACCTGGAAGTTCGGTTTCTGCTGGTCCGTCCGAACTTCGGGACAAAGTCCGGGTCCGGGTCCGGACGGAACCCGAACGATCGCACGGACAACGAGGCAGGCCTGGGCCTGGGCCTGAAACAGGGCTTCAAGCCTGCCTGGTCGTCTTTGGCTTGAAGGTCCACAAGCGAGTTGAGATGAGAACTCCAATTTGGAAAGGTGATCTGCCAGGCAAACCCCCACCATTTGTCTCCATACCTCTACCCTCTAAAACATGTTAAACGTGTTAAGCGCCCTGTACTTGCCTCATGGGACTAGGCAGTTCTAAGGAAATCCTTTGGGGTGGGCTGATTTGTGGACCTGGTCGAGGAACCGCTATCACATTCGCCTCCATAAGGCGTTCCTAAACCG
>BLSH010462057.1:41986-60210 GCA_018402905.1 Glandirana rugosa | reverse complement strand
GTGTATAAGAGACAGGCTTGATCTGCAACTCAAAGCAGCGGTATGTGAAATCTCTAATTTCTGCTATCTGTCCTCAGAGCAACAGCACAGACAGCAGTAGTAAAGTAATCTATCTCAGGATGCAGGATCAGGTCTTAAAATGGCTAAAATCTGTCCCTCACGCCGTCAGCTACCTTTCCCTATACTAACCCAAGGAGCATGTGACTGCAGCACTGTGACTCCAGCTTATAAAGAGGCTGGGTCACATGATGCACCGGCCAATCACAGCCATGCCATTAGTAGGCATGGCTGTGATGGCTTCTAAGGGCAAACCAGTGAAACGCTTGTTGATTGGCTGCCCTGCAGCTTCTCAACACGTGGAGTAAAATAGCAGAACCCCGGACCGAACCCGAACGATTTTTGAAATGTCCGGGTCCGGGTCCGTGCCACGGACACCCAAAAGTTCGGTACGGACCCGAACGTTACAGTCCGGGTTCGCTCAACACTACTCAAGAGTTTTGCTGTCGTACCTCATGTTTGCGTATGAGAGGTTCTGCAAGCATCTACGGGGTATTCCCCCTTTGAACTCTGGTATGGTAGACATCCCAGGGCTAGATGTCGCATCTCCTTGTTGCAGGATCGAATTGCAGCTGTTCTGCCCCTTGTACGAGAGCATATGGAGCAAGCCCAGGAAGCCCAGAGAAGGGTTTATAATTGGGGTGCCAAAACCCGAACTTTCAACCCGGAGACAGGGTGCTCGTGCTAGTCCCCACAGTTGAAAGTAAATTCCTGGCAAAGTGGCAGGGTCCCTTTGAGATTAGGGAACAGTAGGGGAAGTAAACTACAAAGTTTATCAGCCTGGGAAAAGGAAACCAGAGCAGATTTACCATGTTAATCTCCTAAAACCATGGAAGGACAGAGAGAGATTATTGGCAGTGCCCACTCCCCAAAAGAACAGGTTACTCCTGACCCTGGAAGTCCCCATAATCAAGTCCTTGTCACTAATGCAACAAAACAACGTTAAGGAATTTGTCAGTAAAAACCAAGACTTTTTCTCTTCCCTACCCGGACTGACCACTGTACTACAACATGACATAATCACGGAACCAGGGGTCCATGTAAATGTAAAACCCTACAGAATACCTGAGGCTAGATGAGAGTTGGTGGTGAGAGAAATAAAAACGATGTTGGAGTGAGACATGATAGAGGAGTCCCACAGTGCCTGGTCGAGCCCTATAGGGCTGGTCTCAAAGCCGATGGCACTATCCGGTTCTGTAACGATTTCAGGAAGCTGAATGACGTGTCTAAGTTTGACGCATACCCGATGCCGCAGGTTGACGAACTTGTGGACAGGTTGGGAGGTTTCCGGTACATAACAATCCTAGACCTAACTAACGGATACTGGCAGATCCCTATAACGGAGACAGCAAAGGAAAAAACTGCCTTTTCTACCCCGAGGGGCCCTTCCAATACAAGCAAATGCTGTTTGGTCTGCATGGGGCCCCTGCATCCTTCCAGAGGATGATGGATAAAACCTTGAGACGACATCGGCCCTATGCAGTGGCCTATCTGGATGATGTGGTCAGCCACAGCCAAGATTTGGAAATCACATCTGCCCCAGGTGCAGGCAGTGGTAGATTCGCTGAGGGTAGTAGGTTTAACAGCCAGCCCAAAAAATTGTGCCATAGGTCTGGAGGAGGCCAAATACCTTGGGTATGTTTTTGGTCAGGGTCTGATCAAGCCCCAGACCAATAAGATCGAGACCATTCAAAAGTGGCCCCAACTGGTGAACATAAAACAGGTTTGTGCCTTCCTGGGAATTACAGGGTAATACCGACACTTCACCCCCGACTTTGCCACCATTGTCCCTCTGACCGATTTGATGAAGGGTAGATGGTCGAGAATGGTTAAGTGAAATCCCGAAGCCGAGAAGGCATTCCAGAAGTTGAAGCAAGCCCTTTGTGTACAGCCGGTGCTCGTGACTCCAAACTTCACAAAGGAGTTTTTTGTTCAAACCAATGCCTCTGGGGTGGGACTAGGTTCTGTTCTGTCGCAGATCAGAGACGGTGAGGAGCACCTGGTTGTCTACTTAAGCAGGAAGCTTAATAGGCATAAAAAGAATTATGGAAAGATGAACGAATGGACCTGCCCCAGTTACAGGTCCCAATTAGGTGATTGCAAACTTGGAAATCTCGGCACTCAGGAAGCATACAAATTATAATAAAACAATGATTTTTATTCAAGTACAAAATATGATAAAACATACATAGTGACAATAAGTCAAATAAAGATGATTACATACAAAGTATTTTGTTGTACATATACTGCACCCCTAAGAGCCTAGGAGGAAGATTAGCGATTGGCCAAAAGATTGGACCTTTGGATGGAAGGCCAACCGTGAGTTCCTTTCCCACATGACCGGTTTCACGGATCGAGCCGCTTATTCTGGAATATAAAGGAAGGAGGTCTAAGAATAATGGGAGTACAGTAAATCTTCTTAATCATTACACAAAATGAAAATATTTTAAAAGCTGGGAGAGGGTCAAATATGGTGAACTTACCCCAATGGCTCGAATCTCCAAGCAAGCTGCAGTATATGCCCCAAAAGGGGCGTCTTCCCCCACGGCGAGCACGGGAGGCAAATGTGTGCTGTAACTATATATAAAAAAATCAAATATCAATAAGGGTCCTTATTGGTGATGCTCAAGATAAGTGATAGGAACCCACATGTGATATATATGTGTTCAAGAGTATAGAAAATTGTGAAAATGTATGTGACTGTGTTGGAAACTCTTACCACCTGTAGTTTAGTTCTAATATCACATTTTATTGAACAATAGAATTCAGATATGACTACTCTAGATGGGGAAATCGATCCCTTGAACACAGAATTTAAACATCTAACTGAAACTACATTGTTTGCCCCCAAATGGAAGGCAGCAAAAGAGCGTCTCGAAAAACTAAAACGAGACATTATTAAAAAACAGACAAAGTTCTTGAAAGATAGACTGGCCTTCACCGAAGGCTATGCCTATAAATGGACAAACACCAATAATGCTAGAAAAAACTGCACCCGTAAATGTCCTACAGTGAGAAATCCTATGGCGACTGACTGTACTGAATCTGATTCCTCTGTCTCCTCTCTATTTTCTCAGGTCACTGCACGTTCTACATACCCACTGGGCACTTCCTGTAAAAGATCCCTCACTGGAGAGGAACCTTCCTCTAAGGCAGTGGTTCTCAACTCCGGTCCTCGGGACCCACTAACAGGCCAGGTTTGCAGGATAACTGAAATACATCACAGGTGATATAATTTGCTCCTCAGTGATTGCAGCATTCTAGTCTGCATCTCCCCACGGTAATACTTAAAATCTGGCCTGTTGGTGGGTCCTGAGGACCGGAGTTGAGAACCACTGCTCTAAGGATTCCAAAAAAGGCAAAAGACAGGGTAAAACCACTAAAACTCACACACCTACCAATGCCATCCCTTTGGGTGGTCTAACTCACAGTACACATAATTCCAATACTTCACTACATATGGCCATTACTAAAATCCTTCAAGCTTATTCCAAAACACAACCTGAAAACACTGTTTTTTTAGAGCCCCCCGTGTCCGAAGCCCTCAAACAGGGAAGTTTGGACACCTTCGTCCTCAAAACTACACTTCCCCCTCACACTCCTGCGACTCCAATACCTCCCACACATCTGTAGATAATTCTTACAGTATTATCAATCTTATGTCCATTAAACTACCCCCAATGGAGGAGAATATCCTCCAACTGGGTTTGGGCTTTTGTCAAACCGAGCCTATTAATATCTATGAGACCATAAAAGACCTGTATCTATTCACTCGTAATTTGACATATCGCTTCATATTCAATAAGGAACAACGCCATGCCCAGATCGAGAGAAACCATACGGAACAAACCAAACACTTCACTATAAAGGAATTTCAAGCTTAATTTTGCTATACGAAGAGGGGGCCACCGAGGATGACCCACCCCTGAGCAGTGGGTCATCCTTGGAGGCCACCCCCACCAGTGTAGCCCCCCCATGTGAGAGCTAAATGCAATACACTTAAATTAAAATCTCTGAGCTTTCCAGACCTTATGACCTGTCCAGCCATTTGGGCTTTCCTACACGAGTCTATCCAAACACTCAAGAAACAAAACTGGTCCCAAACATCGTTCAATTTGAACAAACAACAAATCGAGGCCCTCTGTCAGCTTAGACAACAGAAGGATGTAGTATTGAAACCCTCCGACAAGGGAGGCAATATTGTCATCATGACACACCAGCAATCTCAACACATGTGTATGACGGTGTTGAATAATTCATCTCGGTATAGACCCATTGATTCCATACTCATCAAGGAATTTATTGCAGAATTTAGGCAACTTTGCACTGAGGCTCATGTTGAAGGGCTCATAGACCCCGATACCATTAAATACATCAATACCCAATTTCCCTGTACCCCAACTTTTTATACTCTTCCTAATACACACAAAAATACCCTTTCTCCCCAGACCTATTGTGTTGGGAATAGGCTCCATGACGGAAAATGCAAGTAGATTTATTGATACCTTCCTCATGCCTCATGTGCTCAGTTTGCCTTCCTACATCCGTGACACCACAGACCCGCACAAACATATCGAGGGGATCCAAGTCCCTCTGGGTGCCCTGCTCGTGGCTATAGATATCGAGGCTCTATACTCGAGTATCCCCCAACGAGAAGGGCGTCCGGATGGTTAGATCATTCCTCCAGGAACAGGACCATACCACTTGGTCCTTAAACTCCTTCATACTAAAACTCTTATATTTTGTTCTAAAAATGTTATTTTACTTTTATGGATCAGGTTTATTTGCAAGTCCAGGGAGTTGCCATGGGCACAGCCTGTGCAACTTCCTAGGCTAATCTTTACCTGGGAGGGTGGGAAAGATCGGTTTTCAAAGATGACACTTTACAGCCATATTTACAATTTGTATTGTGCTGGTATAGGTTCATAGACGACCTATTTATTATAATACCAACACAATGAATCTCCATTTTATATATCACTTTGATCATACGAGCATCCCCTTTCTGGACTTGCAAATTATTATCAATGATCAACAACAAATTGTTAGGGACCTGTATAGGAAACCCACGGCAGGCAACACCCTGTTGCTTGCCTCAAGCTCTCACCCTCGTCCACTTGTCCGCAGCATCCCATACACCCAGTATTTGTGACTGCAGCGCAACTGTACGAGGGATGAGGACTTCTTTCAGCAGGCAGCAGCTCTACGCCAACGCCTCCTCGCGAGAGGCTACACCTCCACTAATTTGAGAGAGGCCTTTAATAAGGCCTTCTCACAATCCTGGACCTCCCTTCTATATGGCCCTCCTCGTTCTACCACAAGGGAGACCATTAAGGTGGTCACCAAATATTCTGCTCATCACCAACAACTTTGCTCCTTCCTGTCCCAACACTGGCACCTCCTATCAGATCATCATATTCTGACTAAATAGATTCGGCCCACCCCAGAGCTGGTTTTTCAAAGGGCTACCTCCCTTCGAGACACTTTAACTAGCAGTCATTGCCAGGCTGCAAACTCACGACCCCCAGGGTGCCGGGCACATTTAAATGTGGCACATGCCCACGTTGTCCCTGGATCCTTGAGGGAACTACCTTCATTTTACAAAATGGCGAACACTTCTCATCCCCCACTCATACCAACTGTGGGACTAAGGGAGTAGTGTATATGATGATGTGCAAGTGCGGTGCCTTTTATGTGGGCAAGACGATATGAGAATGTCATCAAAAGGTTGGTGACCACCTTTCAAACACCTCTGGGGGGAGACTCACCACAGTAGGTCGACATATTGGCCTATACCATAGGTTTGACATACAAAGTGTCAAATGTATGGTACTTGAAGTCATTCCAGAAGATCCCAGAGGGGGTGACTGGGACCGCCGTATCTTACAGCGTGAAACGCTGTGGATCAAGCGACTTAGTGCCTACATTCCCCCTGGTATTAATGAGGTACACATGTACAATTCTTTCTTGTGAAACTCCCCTGGGTAGCTGCTTTTTCCCTTTGCTCCTCTGAGTGCCTAGCAATCGGTGCCTAGACCATATCCTGTTCCCTCCCTTTTCCGAGCGCCGATCCCTGCTGGGATTGGAGAATATATGCCCATATGGTTCCATTACTTAATTTCGATTCCATATCTTTTGTATGTGGCTAGTGGCCATTGACCTTTTGGTTGTTTGTAACACGTTAATTAAAGGGATAATCCTCCAATAAACAGGGGTTTTCCCATTTGTAATGTATATATCTGCCTTGGAGTGCCAGCTCCCTATACTTGCACACCGTGCGTTCTGATTTGTGTTCTGTTATAACACACACGTATTCAGCTACTTGCCCTTTAAGGGATCAGTTTCTCCTCCACCGCGTGGCTGCTCTCTCCCCGCACGGCGGGCACGTGGCCCCTCTGTTCACGCAGGTGCTATCTCAGCACTTCCACCCTCGCCTAGCCACCAGTACTTGTGCGGCAATACAGGTCACACACATCCACTCCGGGATGCGTTGTGGGAGGGGTCAGGTACGCACTTGTCGGTTCCTGCTCCTCAGTAGGTTATACCGAATGGCTGTGCAGGGGGCATATAAGTGTGCAGCATGGCAGGCTTGATTACGGCTGCTCCATTGGAGGTCCAGAATCTACACAAGCTAGGATTGGTGAGTCACTGCAGACAGCTCCATACTACCTCTTTTTACCCTCTTGTTAACAGAAACTTGAGCCGCTGTGTTCATCTAGTATTTTGCTTCTGTACTTTTCATAAAATACTTACCTTCCTGTTTTCCAGGCTATGGTCCAGTCCCTTTGTTTGTGACTTATAGCACCAGACACCCTCGTGGTGATATAGTCCCGATCTGTATTCTCACGGCTACCTAAAACTGCAGACTATTCCTCCTGTTTGTCCTTACAAACAAACATTGTTCATGTGTTCGCTGGACCTCCAGTGCAGCTAAGCCCGCTGCCATAATTTTAACAGGTGGGTCCTTTTGATTAAGCTTTACAATGAATGCTCTTGTCCTGCATCTAACCTTACCTTTTGGTAATCTGGGTACTACAATCACCTCCCTCCCTTTCATCTTCCTCCTTCCCTCCATTCCTACCCCCCTTTTGTTTCCCCCCTTCCTCTTCCCCCCCCCTCTTCTCCCTCCCCCCCTTCTTTTCCGCCTTCCTCCCACTTGGTCTTTCCTGTTTTCTTTCTCCCCCTATTCCCCCTTCTTTCCTCCCCTCTCTTTTCCTACCCACTTGCCTTCCCCTCCCTTTCCTTTTCCCCTTCCTTTTCCTTCTGTCTTCCTTGGTCATTCCGTTTCCCCCCTCCCCTTCCACCCCTCTTTTCCCCCCTTTTCTCCCCCCTCCCTCCCTATTCCCTTTCCCCCCCTCCCCTCTCCCCCTTTTCTTCTCCCTCTCCCCATTCGCTCTTTCCCATTCTTTCCTCCCCCCCTCCTGTCATCCCCTGGTCCTCCTGCTTCTCCTACTTACCTTGTATTTCTCGTCCTATTCCTTCCTGTTTGCCTTTCTTGATTCTGTTTCCACTCACTTGTCTATTTTATGCAGTTTCCAACACAGTCACATACCTTTTCACAATTTTCTATACTCAGTCTTGAAAACATATATATCACACGTGGGTTCCTATCACCTATCTTGAGCATGACCAATAAGGACCCTTATTGAAATTTGATTTTTTATATAAAGTTACAGCACACATTTACCCCCCACGCTCGCCGTGGGTGGAGACGCCCCTTTTGGGCCATATACTGCAGCTTGCTTGGAGAGCCGAGACATTGGGGTAAGTTCACCATATTTGACCCTCTCCCAGCTTTTGAAATATTTTCATTGTGTGTAATGATTAAGAAGATTTACTGTACTCCCATTATTCTTAGACCTCCTTCCTTTATACTCCTGAAGAAGCAGCTCGATCCGTGAAACTGGTCGAGTGGGAAAGGAACTCATGGTTGGCCTTCCATCCACATTAAAAGGTCCAATCCTTTGGCCAATCACAAATTTTCCTCCTAGGCTCTTAGGGGTGCAGTATATGTACAACAAAATACTTTGTATGTAATCATCTTTATTTAACTTATTGTCACTATGTATGTTTTATCATATTTTGTACTTGAATAAAAATCATTGTTTTATTATAATTTGTATGCTTCCTGAGTGCCTAGATAGTCCAAGTTTGCAATCCCCAGATTGGGACCTGTAACTGGGGCAGGTCCAATCGTCCATCTTTCAATTTATCAATCTTGATGATGGCACTCAATTTATGTACATACCAGTTATTTTGAGGCTCTAAATTTTCTATGAAAGGAATTATGTCAGTGTGGAGAAGGAGTGTCTGCCTATCAAGTGGGCCTTAGAGACCTTAAAATACTACCTACTGGGCAGGTCATTCAGGCTAGTCACCAACCATGCCCCCCTTAAGTGGATGTGTAACAGCCGGGAGAAAAATAGCCAGGTGACTAGGTGGTTCCTAGCCCTACAGCCGTTTAGGTACTCAGTAGAACACGGGGCCAGAAGGCTCCAGAATAACGCAGATGGCCTTTCCCGGTTCCACTGCATGGTCAGGACAGTTGCTCTGCCCCAGGGGCTTGAGCAGAGGAGGTATATGTGACGTTATGCAAAGTGCCATAATGGCGGGCGATACTTGTCGCCTCACATGCAATCACTTTGAGGCGACTAATGAGAGCCCGACCCAGATTTTGCCAGCCACCGTGGCAGACCTGCTTCCGGCCTGGACTTTCCGGTCCACTCAAACCCCTCTCCATCTGCATTTAATGACCAGAAAGAGAGCAGAGGAGAGCTCTATCCAGGATCTCTGAGGAAAAAAGCTGAGTGAGCTCTGTGTGCTAATTTGGACTCAAAGACAAAGGTTTGCACTGTGCTTATCTTTTGTGGGTGTCGGGGACAGCCCCACACTGTATAGAGAGGAACCCATTTGTTTAGTTTAGCGCCGGACGGCGAGGTTTTGTTTTCTATTTTTTTTTTCCTATGTCTTTTGATCTTGCAAACCTGTGATAATAAACCTGGCAAGCCGCCAGATTTGAAAGAAACTGACCTCTATGCTGAATCTCTTCCTCTGAAAAGTGATCCCCACAAGCTAATCTCCCTCAATATATATATATATATATATATACACAGTATCTCACAAAAGTGAGTACACACCTCACATTTTTGTAAATATTTCGTTCTATCTTTTCATGTGACAACACTGAAGAAATTACACTTTGCTACAATGTAAAGTAGTGAGTGTACAGCTTGTATAACAGTGTAAATCTTCTGTCCCCTCAAAATAACTCAACACACAGCCATTGATGTCGAAACCGCTGGCAACAAAAGTGAGTACACCCCTAAGTGAAAATGTCCAAATTGGGTCCAAAGTGTCAATATTTTGTGTGGCCACCATCACTTTCCAGCACTGACTTAACCCTCTTGGGCATGGAGTTCACCAGAGCTTCACAGGTTGCCACTGGAGTCCTCTTCCACTCCTCCACGATGACATCACGGAGCTGGTGAATGTTAGAGACCTTGCGCTCCTCCACCTTCCGTTTGAGGATGCCCCACAGATGCTCAATAGGGTTTAGGTCTGGAGACATGCTTGGCCAGTCCATCACCTTTACCCTCAGCTTCTTTAGCAAGGCAGTGGTCATCTTGGAGGTGTGTTTGGGATACTGCCCTGCGGCCCAGTCTCTGAAGGAAGGGAATCATACTCTGATCTAGTATGTCACAATACATGTTGGCATTCATGGTTCCCTCAATTAACTGTAGCTCCCCAGTGCCAGCAGCACTCATGCAGCCCCAGACCATGACACTCCCAACACCATGCTTGACTGTAGGCAAGACACACTTGTCTTTGCACTCCTCACCTGGTTGCTGCCACACACGCTTGACACCATCGGAACCAAATAAGTTTATCTTGGTCTCATCAGACCATAGGTTCCAGTAATCCATGTCCTTAGTCTGCTTGTCTTCGGAAAACTGTTTGGGCTGAAAACCGTGGGCTTTCTTGTGCATTATCTTTAGAAAAGGCTTCCATCTGGGATGACAGCAATGCAGACCAATTTGATGCAGTGTGCGGCATATGGTCTGAGCACTGACAGGCTGACCCCCCATCCCTTCAACCTCTGCAGCAATGCTGGCAGCACTCATACGTCTATTTCCCAAAGACAACCTCTGGATATGATGCTGAGCACGTGCACTCAACTTCTTTGGTCGACAATGGCGAGGCCTGTTCTGAGTGGAACTTGTCCTGTTAAACCACTGTATTGTCTTGGCCACTGTGCTGCAGCTCCATTTCAGGGTCTTTGCAATCTTCTTAAAGCCTAGGCCATCCTTATGTAGAGCAATAATTATTTTTTTTTCAGATCCTCATAGAGTTCTTTGCCATGAGGTGTCATTTTGAACTTCCAGTGACCAGTATGAGAGAGTGAGAGTGATAACTCCAAATTTAACACACCTGCTCCCCATTCACACCTGAAACCTTGTAACACCAACGAGTCACATGATACCGGAGAGGGAAAATGGCTAATTGGGCTCAATTTTGACATTTTCACTTAGGAGTGTACTCACTTTTGTTGCCAGCGGTTTAGACATTAATGGCTGTGTGTTGAGTTATTTTGAGGGGACAACAAATGTACACTGTTATACAAGCTGTACACTCACTACTTTACATTGTAGCAAAGTGTAATTTCTTCAATGTTGTCACATGAAAAGATAGAATAAAATATTTACAAAAATGTGAGGGGTGTATTCACTTTTGTGAGATACTGTATATATATTTACTGTATATACATTGATTTCATGGTTCTACATTTTTATGTGTGATTTTTAACAATAGGAATATACAGAGGGGATTAAATTGCTGATTGAATATGCCGCACAAGTTGATTATTAATATTATACAGGATTTGTATAGGGCCAACAGTTTGCACAGCACTTTACAACATGAGGGCAGGCAGTACAGTTACAAAACAATTCAGTACAGGAGGAATAAGAGGGCCCTGCTCGTTAGAATTTATAATCTAGGAGGGAGGGTCAAGTGACCCAAAAGGTAATAACTGTGGGGGATTATGTGATGGAGAATATAAAAGAATAGTTGTTAGGTGGAGGCAGAATAGTCTTCTCTGAAGAGGAGGGTTTTCATGGATTGTCTAAAAGCAAACAGAGTAGGAGATAATCGGACAGATTGAGGTAGGGAGTTCCATAGGATGGGAGAGGCTCAGGAAAATTCCCGGAGGCGAGCATGGGAGGAGGTGACGAGGGAGCTAGAGAGCAGGAGGCCTTGGGAGGAATGAAGAGAACAATTAGGTTAGTATTTTGAGACTAGGTTAGTGATGTAGCTGGGGGCCAAGCTGTGGCTGGCTTTGTATATTATTGTTAGTATTTTGAATTTCATTTGTTGGGTGAGTGGCAGCCAATGGAGGGATTGGCAGAGTGGGGTAGCAGACACTGAGCAGTTGGTAAGGTGGATGAGCCTGGCAGCTGCATTCCTAATGGACTGAAGGGGGGTAGTCTGTAATAGAGGTAATTCAATGAGGAGGGAGTTGCAGTAATAGAGGCGAGAGATGACTAGGGAGTGAACTAGGAGCTTTGTTGTGTCATTGGTTAGAACGGGGCGTATTTTGGAGATGTTGAGGAGGTTGAGGCGGCAAGATTTGGACAGTGATTGGACGTGGATCCGAAAGGAGAGTTCAGAGTCCAGGATAACACCTAGAACCTTGGAATGTGGGGATGGGCTGATAGTTGTGTCATTGATCTTGACAGAGAGATGTATGTTTGAATTGAAGAGGTAGTACTCCTGGCTATTCTGAGTAAGTGCTATTTAGTGTGAAACACCTCAATGGATCTCTCTGTGATTTTTTGGCTGTGATGTTTTTTAAATTAAAAGTGCTGCAATAAAGATTTGAAAATGTCCAACCTGAGTGTGTGGACATCCATGTTTCCTTAGCCAGTTATTTTGGTGGCGAGCTGGGCGAGAACATATAAGGACATGTAGTAGGGGTGGTATGTGGACAGACCATGAGTGGTGTTGAAGAGTTTGGGGGGGCATAGATCCTCATCTAAGGGAAAAGTTGGAGCCCATCAGAGAGGTAAGTTTTAACATTCTTCTTTTGCAGGAGCCCTTTCAGAAAAAATTCAATGGTTTCCGTTGAAATGTGCCTTTAATTGATGGCCATAAATGCAATAGAACCATCCGTGGTGAGGAGACCTGAATGCCGTCTGGAAGGCTCCATAAGTGGACTTTGACCTGCTGGATCAGCTGTCCTGTAAAAGAGACTTTAGAAATACAGAGCAATAAAAGAAGGATCAGGGGTTACTTGCCTTTCTCGCAGTTTGTTAAATGATTTTCAGGATCAGGGAAGAGAAGCTGTGATTGGACTCTGGGAATGTCTCTATGCACTTAAGAAAGATTATCATCCTAATTTATTGTAACAAATGAATATGACAGAGTGGCGCTGCCAAAGAACTTGTGCAAAGATAAACGCAATTAATGAGTGTAAATATAATGGTACGCGGAGCCTACACGTCACAATTAGAGTTGAGCGAACCTGAACTGTAAAGTTCGGGTCTGTACTGAACTTTGGGGTGTCCGTGACCCGGACCCAAACCCGGACATTTGAAAAAAAGTTTGGGTTCGGGTTCTGGGTTCGGGTATTTGATCCCGCCTGTTGAAAAGCCGCAGGGCAGCCAATCAACAAGTGTTTCACTGGTTTGCCCTTAGAAGCCATCACAGCCATGCCTACTAATGGCATGGCTGGGATTGGCCAGTGCATCATGTGACCCAGCCTCTGTATAAGCTGGAGTCATGTTTTGCTACATGTCACATGCTCTCAGGCTAGTTTAGGGAGAAGATGCTGCCGGCACTGTGAGGGACAGATTGCAGATATAATAACATCTCATCCTGCATTACAGAACGATCTGATTCTGGACTAGGTAGAGATTACTACTACTGCTTTGAGGGAAAGATTGCAGATCTCATCCTGCATTACAGAACGATCTGATTCTGGACTAGGTAGAGTCTTCTGCTTTGAGGGACAGATTATTGTTCTAAAATCATCTTCTAGTTCTATAGGGTCAGGTTCCTGCTGTTGCTGTAAGGGACAGATTATTGTTCTAAAATCATCGCCTACTCCTATAGGGTCAGGTTCCTGCTGGTGCTGTAAGGGACAGATTATTGTTCCAAAATCATTGCCTACTCCTATAGGGTCAAGTTCCTGCTGTTGCTGTGAGGGACAGATTAGACCGGCCTCACACAGCCATTGGTATACTTGTTTTTTTGAATATGCCTCAATATTTTGGGGGCTACCCCAATTCGAAAAAAAAAAACAAGCAAACAACAAAAAGTGTTGGCTACCTCCTCCTCCTCCACCACCACCACTTCCACCTACACTGCCACGGTCACGGCCTAGTCAACCTCTAGGCTCCTACTCCACATCCACCCCCCCTTCCCATTTTTATTTTTTTTTATTTGATTTTAAGTTATTTTCCCTATCCCCATTTTTTTGTAGGGCATTTGTCCTACTCTTGCCCCCATTTTACTTCCTTTTGCAGCCCTCTAGCACTTTCCAGGACTTTTTTACAGCCATTTTTGTGCCCAAAAGTTCGGGTCCCCATTGACTTCAATGGGGTTCGGGGTCAAGTTCGGTACCGAACCTGAACTTTTTCGTGAAGTTCGGCCGGACCCGCCGAACCCAAACATCCAGGTGTCCGCTCAACTCTAGTCACTAACCCACACTATCACATATAGAGCAGCGGTGATCTCCCAGAGAGTAATCTCCCACAGTGAATGCCTAATCTGACTTCAATAGTGTGAGTACGGTCGGCATTTAGGTGCCTAGTTTATGCTTACGTAAAATATCACACGATCGTGTTCTTTTCTCTTTCCACATGACGAACGGGCAATAAGTATGGATGGCTGAGAATGGGGTCTGCCAGTCCCACTGTTGAACGGGAACTGAGCCGGTCATTTTCATCTCAAATGTCTGCTTCACACGCAGCCTTGTAAGGTCAGTGGCAGGGGGCGTGCTGGATATTAACCTTACCCTAACAGCAATTTCAACCCAACTACAAGAAACATATAGACTGAATGTCTGATACTAGATCTACTCTATCAGTTTGAGCTTGTGATTTATCTTTATGGTACTGTTCAAGAGTTTATAGACACTTTATAATTCTTATTATTTGTATGTATTTGCACATTGCTTTTTTTGCACATTTTGGATTTTTCACACATTTGCTGTTTTTGCACACTAATGTTTTCTAGGTACCGTTATATTTACACTCATTAATTGCGTTTATCTTTGCACAAGTTCTTTGGCAGCGCCACTCTGTCATATTCATTTGTTACAACTTCACTCACCAATCATTGGTGAATTCTTTGGCAGGGCGGCAGCCAATCTCTTTTTTCACATTTATGTTTACTGGTCACAGCTGACATTCCGCCCACTTGATTACATACATATAGTTGCTTGTTTGCACATATTCGCATATCCACACTAATGCACAAATTCACTTTTCAGGCAGCGCCTTTTTGCCACTATTATTTGCACTTTTCATCCTAATTTATTGGCCATTCTGAATGAGCTTGAGCAGACAGGTAAGGGTCTGGTGGATCAGATTCTACTGGATGAACTCAAACACACTCTGACTCCAAAGTTAAAAGTCTGAGAACTATCGAGGACCAGCTTCAATAAATGCTTTACTGAATATCGGCTGAGACCTTTGGATGTTAATACTACTGAGGCTGGATGTGGAGGTTACCCCCTTCCTCCTTATAACCACAGGGTTTTGTGAAAATTTAAAAAGCGAATGAGATCTCTATAATTTAAGATCCAAAAGTTTATGTGCGGATGGCCTTCCTATGAACACCCTTTTTGTTTGCTGTTTGTGCACACTGAATAATCACTGGGATACTCATTATCCAATTGGATTGTCATTAGTGGATGTGAATCCTATTAGGGTAACCCCTTAATAAGGAGAGCATGCACCGTTAAGTGACGTCACAAGGGGGCAGTGCCACCAGGTGACGTCGCCAGGCGGCTCTGCCCCTTACCTATGTAAGAACTGTCAAATGGCAAGCCAGCCATTCTGCGGTTTGCCTTTGTTGACGGCAGAATGATTTTTTTTCTTTTTCAGGTATGTCAGCGTTGTCATGATTGATGATGGATCTACATGGGGGGGGCACTGTTTTTATATTTTTTAATAAAATAATTGTTGAAAACCGTCTCTATGTTTTTATTACTTTTCAACACTTTGGTGAGTGGGTAGGGGCACTATGTACCCCATACTCATTCACATGGGGGGGGGGGGGGGGCGGGATCTGGGGATCCTCCAAATAAGCCCTCAGCCCCCAGACCCCCACAACCACAGCCCAGGGTCATGGGGATAAGGCCCTTGTCCCCATCAGCATGGGGAAAAGGTGCTTTGAAGTGGGAAAGCACCCCCCCATGTTGAGGCCATGTGGCCTGATATTGATCAGGAGGAGGGTGCTCGCTCACCCCTCCCCCCCTTTTATGGTCTGCCAGGCTGCATGCTTGGATAAGGGTCTGGTATGGATTTTGGGGGTACCCCCCAGGCCATTTTTTTTTAAATTTTGGTGTGGGGGTCTACTTAAAATCCATACCAGACCCGAAGGTCTGGGGGGACCTCACATTATTTTTTTTTCACTTTTTAATTGCCAGCAATGTTTTTTTTACAGCTGTCAGCGGGGAAGCCCATTGACAGCTGATGATTCATCAGTCGTTAAGGACCCTGCGGCCGACTTCCCAGCCCTCTCCTTAACAACCGGCTATTCACTGCGTCCTGATTGGGCAATGGGCTCAGAATGCACTGTCCATCTGCTGAAAGCCCTGCAAATTTGGATGTTCGCTGAATGGGTGAACAGGCGATGTTCGGGCCGAATTCTTGCTCGGCCTGAACTGTTCGCCCAATTCTATTAGAAAGCATCAGCAGTATCAAATATGGCAAACTGTATGATCAACAGCACCCAGGTATACAGGGCCACTGCAAATTTTGATGTCTTTGACTTCCTGCTATAAACTGTACAGTAGAAAGAAAGGATAATGACATCAGTATTGTAAATATAAGTATTTTTAAAGGTTACATAACACAAAGCTGGTAGCTGGGAATAGTTGCTTTCTTGTAATAGGACTTTTTAGTAAAATGGCCGTCTGAGAATCTTTATTGCACACTTCCTGCATGCAGGGATGTAATGATAGGGGTTGCAATTGCCATGCTCCAGGCGGCCCGTGTGCCTCCCATGTACACCTGGATAGGAGGGATGGCGGGGGCGGCATTTAGAGGAACCATTCTCTTCCATTTTTCTCCTAATGGAGGAGATTGGTTCTTCTATATGCTGCCCCTGCCGCCCCTCCTATCCTGTTTACTTGTCTTTTGCTGTTCCCAGGGTCCCTGTGTCCCCCCACAGAACTGCTGTCTTCCCCCCTCCTCTCTCCTGCCAGTTGCTGTAGAAGATGTGTCATGATGGAGAGATGGGAACGGGTCAGTAAATTTGTCATTTACTGGCTCCTTCCTTTTCTGAATGGACAGAGTCAGTGAATGGTACTAATTGGTTCACTCATAAGTGAAGCATAGTAAACTGTTTTCACTATACTTCCATTTCTAAATGATTGGGTTTGCCGGTACACAACTATTTGTTTATTCGTGTGGGACCGTAATAAATGGACCCACGATATGAGTAAAGGGCCCCAAGATCAGTGGGAAGAGGGAAGGGCCCTGGCCATGGGTCAGGGGAGCCCTTCATAATTTCTTGCACCAGGGTCCTGAAGGTTCTAGTTACGCCTCTGGCTGGCTGTATTGCCTTATTTGCCTGTCCATTTTCATCCGATCCCATTCGCCAGACGGACGGAAAATAGGGTTTCCATCTGTCTGGAGTTAGCAGATCGAATGTCCTCTGATATGTGTCGCTCCATAGAGGGGAAAAAGCGTCCATTCAGGTCTGCCTGAAAAACTGACAGGCGGACCTAAACAGTCTGCATCCTCCCACAACAGGATTGGAGTTCAATTCTTCTGCTGTGGTAGATGAGGTGCTGCAGACTGGCAGACATGTCTACCCAGTCATTCCTGTACTGCACCCCTTCCACAGGGGCAGAAACAACAAGTGATTGAGCCATGGTTTTACCTTCCCATGGCTGCTCACCCAACCCCTAATACAGCTTGACAGGACTGTACACACGCCGCAACTGCCATGCTTTGCGGTCCCAGCATTTTTAATGCATGCAGCAGAATTGTGGCAGCTCCTGTCATACTCTCCCATTCACTTCAATTGGGCTGCACTGCAACTGCAAGGCAAACTCTTGGCACAGAGTTGCAGTGCGGTCCCACAATGTAACATTCAGCAATTCAGCACCCAAAAAAAAACAGGTATCAGGAGGCAGCAATAGTGCTTCCTGAACACCTATCAACAGCTGATCCATCATCAGCCAATCCTCCTCCAGCATACATACATGGCACAGGCCTCTCCATACCTTCTGCCAACAGGCATCACTCCTAGCTACTTCTTATCCCCCCAGTTGACAGACATCATTCCATAGTCACTTTTCATCCCTGGTCACCCCACACACACCGCCACTGATAGTCATCCTGACTCATCCCCACTCACAGAAACTTCACACTCCCTTCCCCTCTCCAACAGATTTCATACCCCCCGCTGATTAATATCCATCTGTTACCACTTCACACCCTTTTGCTGACAGACTCCTCTACCCATCCTGTCCCTACACACCCTCCCGCCTGCTGATAGACTTCCCTGCCATCATATTCTGCACACTACGCTCCTGTACATACTACCCATAGTCATACCCTCTGCATTCCTCTCCTGTGCATACTAACCCCCTCTCATACCCTCCACTCTCCTCTCCTGTACATACTGCCCACTGTCATACCCTCCACACTCCTCTCCTGTACATACTGCCCCCGTCATACCCTCCACACTCCTCTCCTGTACATACCGCCCACTGTCATACCCTCCATACTCCTCTCCAGAACATACTGCCCATTGTCATACACTCTGCACTCCTCTCCTGTACATGCCGCCCCCTGTCATACCCAACACACTCCTCTCACCATTGTCTACCTATAATTAGTCGCCCCCCATACTTTAGACAACCTCTCCCCTTCCCTCACACTTCAAAGACACTCACCCCTACTCAGTCCTACTGATAGTCACCGCCACAC
>BLSH010462057.1:0-22381 GCA_018402905.1 Glandirana rugosa | reverse complement strand
TGTGTGTGTGTGTGGGGGGGGGGGTGGTTAGGAAGTTTTCAAATTTGAATAGTTTTTGATTTGTTTTACAATTTCCAAAGAGAATAAATTAGAATAGAAAACAAAGGAATAGAATAGAAAAAATAGAATAGAAATGAAAAGAATAAAACAGAAAATAAAAGAATAGAATAAAATCGAAAGAATATAACCATCTTCTGAAATTTGAACAGAAAAGAATAGAATAGAAAAGCATATAATTAAAACAAATAGAACAAAATAGAATAGAAAGAATATAACCATTCCCATAATTCAATTATTCGTATTCTATTCAATTTAAATTTGAATAGAATAGGAAAGAATAAATTAGAATAGAATAGAAACTTACAGAACAGTATAGAAAAAAAATCCACCTTCCTATTTTAATCTATTCTATTCAAATTCAAATGAATTATATTTGAATTTTGGGAAATAGTTATATTCTTTATATTCTATTCTATTGTTTTTTTTTAATTCTATTCTTTTTCGATTTGTTTATTCTATTATATTATAGTCTTTTCTATTTCATTATCAACACTGTAACAGCAATGAAAGTGTAAAAAAAAAAAAATCCCTGCTCACCCCCCAGAGTAGTATGGTGTCACTATGGTGACACTGAACTACTCTGATTAAAGTAAAAAAATAGCAAAAATTAAGCATAATGTAAAAAAAGTTTAAAAAATGTAATACTGCCACACCAGTCATATGAAGACATTGTACTGCAATGGCAACAGTTGTGAAAAAAAAGAATTTTATTTAATTTCTTAATTTTCAAAAAAATTGTGACAAAAAATTACAACTTCAAAAAACTTGCCATGCCTCTTAGGGTCCTTTCGCACATGAGAGCTGTTCAGGTCCGCCTGTCAGTTTTTCAGGGGGACCTGAACGGACACTCCATGCACCTCTATGGAGCCACCGATGTCATGCAGGTAACATCCGACCCACTCTGCTAAATCCAGACGGATGAAAACCCTATTTTCCATCCGTCTGGTAGATCGGATGAAAACAGACAGACAAATCCGTTTTCATCTGATCCCCCATAGAGGAGAGTGGGGATCTGACAGGTTCATCTCTGCACAGTGAACGGAGGTGGATTTGTCATCCGCTGGCTGAGCGGGGATCAACGGATCCATCCCTAATGAGCAAGCGTAGTACGTGAAAACGGACATGACTGTGTGAAAAGACCCTTACTTAATACCCCAGACTGTCTACTTTCAAAAAAGGGATAATTTGGGGGGTATTTGTACTGTCCTGGCATTTTAAGCATCGTGGATAAGGAAAAATGAGATAGGCCATCAGTGCATCAGGATTGATCAATTTTCAAATATACAGGGTGGGCCATTTATATGGATACACCTTAATAAAATGGGAATGGTTGGTGATATTAACTTCCTGTTTGTGGCACACTAGTATATGTGAGGGGGGAAACTTTTCAAGATGAGTGGTGACAATGGCGGCCATTTTGAAGTCGGCCATTTTGAATCCAACTTTTGTTTTTTTTCAATAGGAAGAGGGTCATGTGACACATCAAACTTATTGGGAATTTCACAAGAAAACAATGGTGTGCTTGGTTTTAACGTAACTTTATTCTTTCATGAGTTATTTACAAGTTTCTCTTTGTTTACAGCCATTGACATGTCGCTGAGGTTAACACGTGCGGAATGGATAGAAATTGTGTTGATGTCTGGTGAACGCAGTAACCGGGTCATTGCAGCAGATTTCAATGCAAGACAGCCTACGAGACCACTCATCTCCCATGCTACAGTTAGCAAACTGCTTGCTAAGTTTCGTGAAACTGGTTCAGTGTTGGATTTGCCAAAATGTGGACGCATGAAATCTGTCACTAATGAAGAAACATCAGTGGCTGTCCTAGCTTCATTCAGCAAGAGCCCACAGCGTAGCACTCGCCGCATGTCACTGGAGAGTAGCATTAGTCGAACATCCCTTCGGCGGATATTAGCTACTCACAAATGGCACCCTTACAAACTCCAGCTACTGCAGCATCTCAACGAGGATGACCCAGATTGGCGCACTGAATTTGCAGAATGGCCAAAACAAAAATTGGAACAGGAACCTCAAGATTTTGTTCAGCGATGAAGCAAACTTTTATGTGTATGGTGAAGTTAATAAACAAAACCACCGCTATTGGTCTGACACTAACCCACATTGGATAGATCCCTCCAAGACTGTTGGAACCAAAAAATTTATGGTATGGTGTGGTATATGGGGTACAAAGATAGTGGGGCCATTCTTCATCAATGGAAACCTCAAGGCCACTGGATATGCGAAATTGCTCCATGATGATGTGTTTCCCTCTTTATGCACTGAAGTTGGCACGTTCCCTGAGTTTTTCCTGCAAGATGGTGCACCACCACATTATGGGTGTCAGGTCCAAGCATTCCTAGATGAACAGTTTCCGGGAAAGTGGATTGGTTGTCGTGGGCCAGTTGAATGGCCCCCAAGGTCTCCCGATCTGACCCCCTTAGACTTTTATCTTTGGGGTCATCTGAAGGCAATTGTCTATGCTGTGAAGATACGAGATGTGCAGCACCTGAAACTACGGATACTGGAAGCCTGTGCTAGCATTTCTCCTGCGGTGTTGCTATGAGTGTGTGAAGAGTGGGAGAAGAGGGTTGCATTGACAATCCAACACAATGGGCAGCACATTGAACACATTTTATAAGTGGTCAGAAACTTGTAAATAACTCATGAAAGAATAAAGTTACGTTAAAACCAAGCAAACCATTGTTTTTCTTGTGAAATTCCCAATAATTTTGATGTGTCACATGACCCTCTTCCTATTGAAAAAACAAAAGTTGGATTCAAAATATCCGACTTCAAAATGGCCGCCATGGTCACCACCCATCTTGAAAAGTTTCCCCCCTCACATATACTAATGTGCCACAAACAAGAAGTTAATATCACCAACCATTCCCATTTTATTAAGGTGTATCCATATAAATGGCCCACCCTGTATATACCACAGTTTGGAAACGCTATAACTTTCACACAAATCAATTAATACATACTTACTGGGATTTTCTTTTGACCAAATATGTAGCAGAATACATTTTGGCCCAAATTTATGAATAAATTAGACTGGATATTGTAACAGAAAGTAGAACATATTTTATAGGCGGTGGGAGAGGTGCCCCCCCTCCCCCCCCGGTCATTTCCGAGCTTACTGGAGAAGTAAGCCTGGAATCGATCCGATGTGGCTGATGGCTAGG
Source organism: Glandirana rugosa (assembly GCA_018402905.1). Classification (NCBI taxonomy): domain Eukaryota; kingdom Metazoa; phylum Chordata; class Amphibia; order Anura; family Ranidae; genus Glandirana; species Glandirana rugosa. The sequence continues at coordinate 19,136 of BLSH010462057.1, read as the reverse complement.
CAGGAAGTCGAGCAGGGGCAAGATAGCGGCTCGGCTGTATGCCCTCTGAGGACCGGGGCGACCTCAGACGTCACTTCCGGTTCTTGAGCTTAAAGACATGATTTTTTTTCTTTTGCTTTTAAGGGTAAACGAGAGATCTGGGGTCTTTGTGACCCCTTATCTCTCAATGAAGAGGACCTGTCATGCTTATTTCTATTACAATAGACATTTATATTCCGTTTAATAGGAATAAAAGTGATAATACTAATGTGCATGGGGTATTTAGAGTGTTCAAGGCATACCCTGGGCACACACCTATGAATAAACCATTACTAAAGGGATAATGTAAAACTCCAGAAAAAACTTAGACCTATAGGGGTTTATGTACTAAAGCTAGAGAGGGTAAAACGAGTCACAATTCAGCTTCCAGATTTTATTGCCAAAGCTTAATTGAACAAGCTGAGGTTAGAAGCTGATTGGTTTCTATGCAGAAGTGTGACTAATTTTGCACTCTCTAGCTTTAGTAAATAAACCCCATAGTAACTATTCTATGGTAAAAATGAATAAATCTTTCAAGCAAACCACTTTTTAACCCAGCTAAAATCATTCCAACAACAGAAACATTTTAGGCTCCATGCACACTGGACGCTATAGGGCTCTTTCAGCGTCGGGCAGGAGACGCTGCTCACAAAACGTTCTATTTGCAGTGTTTTGTAAGCGGCGTTTAGTGGCGTTTTTCGGCGTCAGCGTTTTTTGGCGTTTTTTTTTTACTTCATTGGCTTCCATTGAGGACTGCAAAAAATGCCAGACACCAATATACCGGCGTTTACCGACGTCTGGCGTTTTTTGTGGTCAGGAGAACGACTTTTGAACGCCAATTCAGGGCGTTCAGATAACAGCCCAAAAACGCCACTGCTGATAAAAGACAATAAACGACCATGTGTGCATGGACACATAGGATAAAATAAAGTGGCGTTTTTGGGCTGTTAAAAAAAGCGCCAAAACGACCAAAAACGGTCGTTTTTGAGATACAGTGTGCATGGAGCCTTACTTGTACAGTATAACCAATAGTCTCCTCTAGGTAAAAAGAGTTACATCTGGCTAAGAGAATTCAATGCGGCTTAAGTGATTAGAAAAAGATGAATCCATCCGGGTAATAATTCGTCAGCATGAGTCATTTAAAAAAAATGTAACCAAAGTTTATTTTCTTTAGAAGAAGTGATCACTCCCAACATCACAGTGACCCATCTACTCACCGTATATTACATGGTCTATGTATACTGTGTATGGAGAGAAGAGAGATCAATAAAGAAGGAAATAACAAGGTTTATAGAACTGCATTTATTTAGAAACAGAATGAAACCATATAATTTAGTAAAATATTTAACCCATAGGATGCATAGAGGTGGCTCTGGGTCTGTTATTGCCGAACGTGTTTTTTAAACTGAAATAAACCAGAGCTGCAGATTTTCATAACTCTTGGTGTACATGTGTTATTCAGCAAAAGATTTCCTTCCACGCCATGATTATATGAAAACATTCTCATGAAAGGCTTCCCTGTTACTTGCCAGGGTATTAATAGAAAATGTAAGTTACACGGTATGAATATTAATTAAAGACTTAAGACGGAATAAGTGTGACATAAGTAATGTTCAGTCCACATCAGGCCAAGTGTTAGAGCGAAAAACTATCCTCTGCAAACAGAAGGGCAGAGCTGCAACGTTCGGCTCCCCTTCTCCATCATATAAAGAGGTGTGAAATGTATATTTTAAAGTGCTCACCCACAGGGCGAAATTGAAGCAGAGGGAAAATGACAGCTGCATCAAGCCAATGACCAGGAAAGCTAAGTGGATCGTTTTAAACACATTTAAAAGGACACATACATTATTAATCCTGCTTAGTTCATGTTCACTGTGCTTGAGAAATAATGGTGAGGAGAGATGGAGGAAAGGTGGAAAATGATAAATGTAATAGTGTTTATGTTTTCTTTAATAAAGCCTTTCAGTGAAACTCACCAACAATCAAGTCTACGAAAATGGTTCCATTACCACTTTAGGAACAACTAAATAGGGGGATAAAGTTAGCCAGCAATCTACATGAATTGACAAGAGTATGTTTATAATAGAGAATATCTTGGTGTCGATTTAAGTAGCCTGAGCTTTACTCCAACCTCTTTAAATGTTTGGTAAAGACCATGACCAATTCTTGGAAAGAAGGGAATAAACCACCTAAGGGTTTTTTTTAACTACTTGGCGCCAGTGTGGGCTTTAAATGCTGGGAGGTCGTCCATGGACGTCTTCCTGCTCTCGCACTGTGTGCGCACCCCCTGGGTCACGCGGGTGGCACGCTTTGTAGTCGCAGAGTCCATGGACTCAGCTGATTACAGATTGGGTAAAGGGCCAATCACAGTGGGCCCTTTACCATGTGATCAGCTGTCAGCCAATGACAGCTGATCACAGAAGTAAACAGAAGCCGGTTATCAGCTTTTTTTCTCATGCTGTCAGTGTGAAGCCAATTGTCCCATTATTTTTGGTCCCTTAAAAAGTGGGAGGCACATATACACACTGTTGTAATCCCTACACCATTCACCTGATTTGGATGTAAATACCCTCAAATTAAAGCTGAAAGTCTGAAGTTAAAGCACATCTTGTTCGGTTCATTTCAAATCCATTGTGGTGGTGTATAGAGCCAAAAAGATTAGAATTGTGTCGATGTCCCAATATTTATGGACCTGACTGTATTTACTGTAAATATGAAATATTCATGTGAAATTTGTATACTCACTGTACGATGAATTGAAACGTTTACAGTATTAGAACATAATCAATACAGGTACTGACTCTGATTTAATAAATGGAGCATGTTGAGCATGCTCACTTTGCAAAACGAATATTCACCTTGCGAGGGAATTTTCACTTAGCTTAGTGAATGCAGTGAAATTTCACTTTGCAAATGTAGCTTACCTCAGGAGGGGCTGCTGAAAATAGACAGGTTCTCCCAATGTAGTACAGAGACTGTCAATCACACACAAACAGCCCCACAACGACAAATCAGGCTTAATCTAGAGGATTTTTTTTTTCTGGTTCAAATACTTTTATTGGTAAGTAAGGAGAATAACATACAGAAAATAACAATTTTCAAAATAACCCCAAGGAAAAGGGGTGGGGGGTAAAACAAGGTGCACAATACGCATCAAATGTATTGGGTCGCAGCCCTCAAAAGCGAGATAAGACACACGATACACCGTTCGTATGACCGCTTGTTGGTACTACCAAAGTTTTCTAGTTTGCTCATACAACTCCCGTTGTACGACCGTCGTACGTCGGCTGTTCTAATCGCGCTTACTAACGATCGATTTCACATACAACGGTCGTTCGTACGACCTATTTGTATACGACCATTGAACCGTGTGTACGAGGCATAACAAAGATATGCTGTAAACTATGCCCAGTTTTCTATTTGTGCAGCATCGTTTTCTTAATTTGTGAAGTTCCTGTACAGCACGGCCATCTCCAGTGTGGGCATCTAAAGCCACAGTGTCCTTCTTCCTGGATTCCGTGCATGCTGGCTACCCAGCATGCACCTGGCAATCTAGCGCATGTGCAGTGCGAAGCAATCTTGGTCAGCTTGGCATGGCACAGCTCCAGTAACATTTAATATTGGCTTCTATAGGAAATCCTGGTCAACTTGACATGGCACTGGAGCAGTGCCATGCCAAGCTGACCAAGATTTTCCATAGATGTCAGTGTTAAATGTTACGGGAGCAGTTCCATGCTAAGCTGACCAAAATGTTCCATAGATGCCAATGTTAAATGTTACGGGAGCAGTGCCATGCCAAGCTGACCAAAATGTTCCATAGACGCGAATGTTAAATGTTACGGGAGCAGAGCCATGCCAAGCTGACCAAAATGTTCCATAAACGGCAATGTTTAATGTTACGGGAGCAGTGCCATGCCAAGCTGACCAAGATCTCCCAGGAGCCAATGCAAAACCAAAAATGACGTACAGTGCCACTGCCCCTAAAGGAGGAAGTGAAATTAGATATAGGCATAAATTAGGTAAGTGAACAGAAAAAAAATAATAAATTGCCAATTCATTTTAAGTGCTGCATGGTGAGGAGCTAGCATGGGACATCGCGCGTGAATTATGACTAGGCGAACATGTAGTTCATGAAACGCATCAATCTTTTGCCTGTCCGCTATTGGTGTCGGCACTCTTCTGTAACCTTATCAGATGGATTTACAATAAACCAGTTTTTACTTCAAGTTCAACCTGGGTGCGGTCACATCTCTCCATTTTCAGCCATCGCGCAGACATCACAGAGCTGCCTATCGCCCCCTGCTGCCCCCTCTACTGTATAGTTAGCTGCCAGCCGTAAGTACAGGGGAGATGCCGGGTCTTGGGGTCTCCCACAGTGGCGGAACGCCAGGGCAGCAGTCGCAAGTGTGACTACTTTGACCCTGGTAGTTCCGCCACTGGTGAGGAGTGAAAAATGTGGGTGGAACTCCGCTTTAAGGGGGGTAAATCTTCAGGAGCTGAAGCGGCTAATCAATGCTTTGCTTTTATTGCTTCATATAGTAAGTGTGAATGCATCTCAAACTTTTTTAAGACATATTTTGCTTCTGATACAGCAAGTGTATTGTTAGCATTATTACAACTATATTGATTTGAGAATAGGGAAGGACCGAACTCATCATTCTTGGAAAAATATTGCACGGTGCAGACAAGGATATTAATATCACAAAGCTGCATGTGTCCTAAGATACAGGTCAATAACAGTTTAGTAAACAGAATTATTGATGGAACACATTGGCCTAGCCAGTCATGTAATTGTTTTATCGAACAAGAAAATTAACATTATTCTACCAGTATATGAAAAGAGTGTTTTGAATTCATCATTCTTAATGAAGAGAGAGTTCTGGGTTCCTTTTATAAAAAGAACAAAAATGCAAGTAGAGATTTTTGTTTCTTATAGAAGCAAATATTTCACAGCTGTTACACCTCACCGGGCTATAGCTTGTTTGCATGGTTTCTAGGTTACATACAATGTGACCTACAGCTGTGAGGAGGGTCAGGACATGTGAGATCATCACAAACATTCAATATTGTCTTTTCTCATGGGCATTTTTCTTTTCGAATACAAAATGGAAGCTATTGAATAGCCTTGAAATGCCATTTTGTGTCATTTTGTAAAATAAATATTTTTAGGGATATTTTTTCCAAATGTATCATTTTTAGCCTATAGCAAATATAATCCTGGAGTTGGGCATACACAACACAGCAGTGATTTTGGATAGGGACTTTGCAGGCATTTCAACGACTGGATTATAAGTCGTATTTACAAGTAAAATACACATTTTATTTGTTACATGATGCAAAAAAACATTAAAATTATACAAAGTTGTTAAAACACCTAGTGATTACAACTTGGGTAACGATTTCTCACTTTTCCATAAATAACATAAAAAAGTGCAGCACAACTTTATATCACAAAAAAAAATTATAAACGTAAATACCATATTATGTGCATACAGTCGTAATAATATCAATTCTTATCCTTAACCACTTAAGGACCGGAAAGGATTTCCCCCTTAATGACCAGGCCATTTTTTGTGATACGGCACTGCATTATTTTAACTGACAATTGCGCGGGCGTGCAACGCTGTAGCCAAATAAAATTTATGTCCTTTTTCCCCCACAATTAGACCTTTCTTTTGGTGGTATTTGATCACCTCACTTTGCGCTATAAACAAAAAAAGACCGACAATTTTGAAAAAAAAAAAACAATATTTTTTACTTTCTGCTATAATAAATATCCCCAAAAAAATATGAAAAAAAACAAATTTATTCATCAGTTTAGGCCGATATGTATTCTTCTACATATTTTTGTTAAAAAAAAAAAAATTGCATTGAGCATATGTTAATTGGTTTGCACAAAAGTTATCGTGTCTACAAAATAGGGGATAGATTTATGGCATTTTTATTATTATTATTATTTTTTTTTATACTAGTAATGGCGATGAGCAGTGATTTTTAGCAGGACTGTAACATTGCTGTGGACAGATCGGACACCTAACTGATATTTTTGACATTTTTTTTGGGAACCAGTGACATTATTACAGTAATCAGTGCTAAAAATATGCTAAAAATATGCACTGTTATTGTACTAAGGACACTGGCAGGGAAGGGGTTAACACTAGGGGTGATCAAGGGGTTAAATGTGTTCCCTGTTTGTGTTTTCGAACTGTGTGGGGGATGGGCTGCCTGGGGAAACACACAGATCCGTCTTCCTGCATAGCAGAAACACAGGATCTGTGTGATCTCCCCTGTCAGAACGGAGATCTGCCTTGTTTACATAGGCAGATCCCCCTTTCTGCCACTGCGGGGAATGATCGGGGGTGGCTGGCAGACATTGAGTCTGCCCCACCCGCTAATTGGCCAGTGGGCATGCGTGCGTGCCCACAAAAGCGAGATGCCGAGCCGATGTACAGCAATGGCGATTCACGGGATTGTGCCACCTTGCCACAGTATAGTGACGGCAGCTGGTTGGGAAGTGGTTAAACACCATAATAATTATGTCCTGTAGTGGGCTGCCTGTGAAACAGTTTCAAATGGCAAGAAAAGTTACTGATGGGATATATGTTCCTCCACGGATTCTTAGATTTGCAATCTAAGGCAATACCAGCAAGGACTTCATGGTAAAAATAGATTAGTTCTTTACCCTGTATTAGTAAAGTTGTTCCGGGGCTGGTTTTACTGTGAGTCTGATAAAGCTCTGGGTGGGACAGACTCCCAATTCCGTGTTTCAATGAATCTCGTTTTAGATGCCCCCCTTTTTTAAATGTAACATACCCTGTTTATATTATGTTTTGGTGAACTCTAAACTCACAATTCTTTTAACCCCTTCCTGCCCGGCCCTGTCATCTCCTAAACTTGGTTCTTATGCCCAGGGGATGGGAACACTGCTTCATCACGTGGCCATTGTGATTGGCTGTCACAGTGGTCACCTGGCCTGAACTGGTCGCACTGGTCCAGATCAGGTGGCTTGGTCACTGTGCCACATGCTCTCAGCACAGAAACCTTGGCTGCCCATGGATGCATGTTATGTTAGTGGCAGAAGGTTAACATATCAAGCCCAACCTTTCACTAGAAGCCCTGGACATATTATGAAAAGAACAAACTCACTGGAACAGAAATTTATGCTGGAAAAGCTGAAAGGGAAAAAAAAAAGGAGGATGACCAGCAATAAGGTGGATGGATACAGTCACAGAATTTTTGAACGTACCATTGCAAAGACTTAAGACCCAAACAGAAGATAGGACCAGCTCCCGATGATTACTAGAGACAGAGAGCTGTCTGTGACAGCTTGCTCACTATGCCAGAAGCGAGCAGTGAGCGTGCTCTCAGCACAGAAACCTTGCTCGCCCATGGACACATATGTGCGGAAGACATGTGCAATTCTGAATTTGTTTTTTAACGAAGTTTGACAAATTTGTTATTTCAGAAATATCCGAATTAACGAAAATCTGTAGTTTCGAAGACCTTTTGAATATTCGTAAATTCATAAATTCGAAATTTCGAAAATTCGAAAACCCGAAAATTTGAAAATCTGAAATAATAACTAACTATACTAACTTAACTATTACTAACTATTAAGTTATAGGTATTGGAATTTCCTTTCAAATTTGGCTGTTAGTCAAAGTAACAAATACAAATCCAAAGTTCCGAATTATCCGAAATAACAAATGCCGTATCTAAACGAATGGAACGTAACAAATGAATAATAATAATAAATAACAATAGTAATAAAAATGTTTTATTACTATTATTATTTGTTATTAATTTGTTCCGTTCCATTTGTTTAGATGCAGCATTCGTTATTTCGAATAATTTGTAACTTCGGATAAATTTGTATTCGTTACGTTCACTAACAGCCAAATTTGAAAGGAAATTCCAATACCTATAATTTAATAGTTAGTTATTATTAGTAAGTTAATTAGTTATTATTTAAAATTTTTGGATGTTCAAATTTCCAAATTCATGAATTTACGAATTTCCAAATTAATGAATTTCCGAATTTTTGAATTTACGAATTTCCAAATTACGAAATGCGGTTATAACGAATGACCCAGAAAACTAAAAAGAGTGAAACGAAACCGAAAATGAACAAATTTTTCAGCAGTGCACAAGTCTAATGTGTGGTGTGTGGGAAACCCCCATCATTAACCACTTGCCAACCGCAGTCTAACGGCGACAAGGTGGTTCGATATCGCAAACCGCCGTCATATGACGGCAGCTGCGTTATCCCTCACTGTGAGCGCTCGCACGCTCACTGTGTTCGGGGGGGCCAGGGAGCGGTTAGGACGGACTTGATCGCCGCTGGCTACCCGCTATGCCCCCCCCGCAGTGAAAGAACGGAGGTCTGTGTATGTAAACATGGATCTCCGTTCTGTTAGGGGGAAAAGCTGTGATCCCAGGCTTCTTGTATATGGAAGCCATGATCACCCCCTTCCCCCAGCCAGGGCAGCCCACATACAGTTAGAACACGCCCAGGGAACACAGTTAACCCTTAGAGCGCCCCCTGCAGGTTAACCCCTTCACTGCCAACGGCATTTACACAGTAATCAGTGCATTTTTATAGCACTGATCGCTGTATAAATGCCAATGGTCCCAAAAAAGTGTCAAAATGGTCCAACATGTCCGCTGCAATATCACAGTACCGCTAAAAATCGCAGATCGCCACCATTACTAGTAAAAAAAAATAAAAAAAATAAAAACCCCAGAAGTGAATTCTCATCATCCGTAAACGCAGCAACTTTTGCACAAACCAATCAATAAACGTTGATTGTGAATTTTTTTACCAAAAATATGAGGAAGAATATAAATCAGCCAAAACCGATGGAAAAAAATGTTTTTTTATATTTTTTTTGGATTTGTATTTTATCAAAAAGTAAGAAATTTGTTTTTTTTTTCCCCTAAGGAAACACAGTTAACCCTTAGATTGCCCCCTGCAGGTTAACCCCTTCCCTGCCAGTGACATTTATACAGTAATCAGTGGACATTTAAATTTCTGATCGCTGTATAAATGTCATTGGTCCCAAAAAAGTGTCAAAAATGTTGCATACATACAGTAGTTAGTGAGGTTGAAAAAAGACACAAGTCCATCAAGTCCAACCTATGTGTGAGTGTTTATGTCAGTATTACATTCTATATCCCTCAATGTTGTGGTCCCTTAGGTGCCCATCTAATAGTTTTTTGAAATTATCGATGCTCCCAGCTGAAACCCCTGTTTGTGGAAGAGAATTCCAAAGCCTTACTGCTCTTACCGTAAAGTAAACTCCCTACGCATTTTAAGCTTAAACCGCCTTTCTTCTAATTTTAATGAATGGTCGCGTGTCTTTGTGTGCTCCCTTGCGCGGAATAGTTTTGTCCCTATTGTGAGGTCACCAGTACAGTATTTGTATATTGAAATCAAATACGAGCAGCGCTTTACATATACATTGTACATTCACATCAGTCCCTACCCTCACGGAGCTTACAATCTAAGGTCCCTAACTCACATTCATACATATACTAGGGTCAGTTTAGACCGGATCTAAATTACCTACAGCATGTCTTTGGAGTATCCCCTCCATATATATCATATCCCCTCTCAAGTGCCTCTTCTCCAGAGAGAATAAGTTCAGTGCTCCTAATCTTTGTCCGACATGTCAGCCGCAATATCGCAGTCCTGATAAAAATCGCAGATCGCCACCATTACTAGTAAAAAATAAAAAAAGTTGTAAAAACGACATAAATTAATCCTCATAGTTTGTAAAAGTGGCAACTTTTGCGCAAACCAATCAATAAACGCTGATTGCGATTTTTTTTGTACCACAGATATGTAGAAGTATATATATCGGCCAAAAGTGATGAATACATTTGTTTTTTTTATATATTTTTTTTGGATATGTACTATAGCAAAAAGTAAAAAATATTGTTTTTTTTTCTTCAAAATTGTCGCTCTTTTTTTGTTCATAGCAGTGACCAGAAGTAATGCAGAGGGGATCAAATACCACCAAAAGAAAGCTCAATTTGTGGGAAAAAAGGGACGCCAATTTCGTTTGGGTACAACGTTGCACGACCACGCAATTGTCAGTTAAAGGGACGCAGTGCCGAATTGCAAAAAGTGCTCTGGTCCTAAACTGGGAAATCCTTCCGGGGCTGAAGTGGTTAATGCATAGAATGCATTAAGGTGAAAACCCTGAGACTTTACAACCCCTTTAAGTGGGCAGCAAGAATTAATGATGGAAGTTTCCTGCCTCATAAAACATCTCAAGCTTTTCTACAATGACCAAAACCCCATAACACGTTCTGAATGTTATCTGACAAGGTATTCATTCAAAAAGTAAATATGTTAAGCAATAAAACCTCCAAGGTGTTGCGGAAGATCAGAGCAGAGTCTCAAAGCATCCACACACAATACTCATTGCTACTAAAAAGGCTCGGCGGCCTTTTATGCTTTTTTTTTCTCAAAGCAGAACATTCATTCGATTGTTTAACACCAAGGTATTTAATAATGGATGTTTGCTGTGCAAACTGAAATTATATGTCCATTTGTATCAGATACTCAATAAAATGACACAAGTGGATATCAGGAGGCCAGGTTTCTGCAGCATTGAGATTTCCATGCGAGACAAAACAAAGATTAAATGGCAGACAGAGTAGGGCACCATATCCTTCTTTGTAACGTAATACTTCTGAGACGGCAGAGGTGGCTTATATTTGATAAGGAACGTTCCTGCTTACCTTCGTATTTTCATAATGCAGCAAGCTTGCTAGAATTTGAGAGAAGACAGCAGGTGAATGCAAATGTGCCTAGGCAGAAACATGTCTGTATCATTTTCCAACATGGGCTTTCACCATTTAGAAGCACATTGTTCACATCCTAGAATCATTTTTGGACAAGTGTCTTCTGTCGGATGTGTCTCAATGGATACATGCAATGTTTTCACAGTGGGGGTGAGCATTCTCTCCCAGTTGACATTATGGGAAAGAATTGTGATATTTCTCTGCTTGCAATGTGTGCTATGAAAGCACTTGGGACTTCTGGGCACTGAAGAATGCTTACAGAAATATTTTACACTTTTGGTAAGTACAAAAGGAGTCTGCCAAAATAACCTGGTCCAATTGGCATAGGTGCTCGTTGTTATATATCTAAGAAGGGGTAGTAGTTGTCTGGTTTAACCACTTCACCTCCGGAAGAATTTCCCAGTTTAGGACCAGAGCACTTTTTGCGATTCGGCGCTGCGTCGCTTTAACTGACAATTGCGACGTTGTACCCAAACAGAATTTGCATCCTTTTTTTCCCACAAATAGAGCTTTCTTTTGGTGGTATTTGATCGCCTCTGTGTCATTTCTGATCACCTCTATAAACAAAAGAAGAGCAACCATTTTGCAAAAAAACACAAATTTCTTACTTTTTGCTGAAATTCAAATCCAAAAAAAATCTAAAAAGACATTTTTTTTTATTTTCTTCCTCGTATTTGTGATAAAAAAAATTGCAATCTGCGTTTATTGATTGGTTTGCGCAAAAATGGCCGCGTTTACGGATGGTGAGAATTCATTTCTGGGGTTTTTTTTTTTACTAGTAATGGCGGTGATCTGTGATTTTTAGCGGTACAGCGATATTGGGGCGGACATGTCGGACATTTTTGACACTTTTTTGGGACCAATGACATTTATTCAGCAATCAGAAATTGAAATGTCCACTGATTACTGTATAAATGTCATTGGCAGAGAGGGGTTAACCTGCAGGGGGAGATCTAGGGGTTAAATGTGCTCCCTGGGTGTGTTCTAACTGTGGGGGGGGGTTGGGCTACCATGGGCATGAGAGATGTAACTGATCCCAGTGACAGGGATCAGTAGATCTCCCATGCCCCCACTAACAGAGCGGGGAACCACCGTGTTTACATCGGTGGTTCACCGTTCTTTGCCTGTGGCCGCTCATCGCGGCTCGCCGGCGGACATAGAGTCTGCCCGAGCCGCGGGCACACTCCTCAGGAGTGCGGCGGGCGCCCCCTAGCGGTCATTCACATATCGCCGTCTTTTTTACGGCGATTCGCGGCCAGCGTCCACACTGCCGCCGTAAAAGTGCAGTAGGCAGTGTGGAGCTGGTTAATGAACATTGAATGTTCATTAACCTCCCTGGCGGTATGATTATTTTAGATTTTTGGTGCTGAAAGCGGTACGATTATTTTGCATGGAAATTTGGCGTTTTATATTGTAGGCCTGTAATTCTAAATCTGTCCAAACAAGAGTCTAGTAGACATCCCGGGTATGATAAAGTTTGAAATATGAAATCATAAATTATAATATAATAAATAACTATAAATAATTATCAAAAATAATAACGTAATAATAATAAAATGTATTCAATAATGTAAACAAATCAAAAACACTGAAATTTGCTCAGTTGCAGAATTGTCGCTATCGCCACTTTCAGTGTCTGATGATAAATTTCCCCAAAAATCAGTATCACTCAATTCTGCAAGTGATTCTTATTTACTATCGCTGTTTTCTAGCTGATCAAAAACCACTTTTGACGCAAAGGGACACTTTTTGGTTGCTATGGACGTTCTCATGTTTCCAGGCAGAAAGAATGACATAAATAATATAAAAGTGCATGCAGGGCACTGGGCAAACCCCTAGGGACAAAAGGGGATGTGAAATGATTTCATACAGATTACAGTGTACTGTATGTATGCTGTTTGTTTCACTTTTTGAATTTCCCGCCGGTCTCCATCCCTGTGTGACGCGACGCTCGCAGGGAACGGAGCCCGGCACACAGAGTCATCGGGCGGAGAACAGAGCCTGCAGACACGGCGGGGGACATCGCTGGATCCAGGGGACAAGGTGAGTAGCGCTGCCTTGGATCCAGTGATGCAATCCCGAGTGTGGCTCGGGGTTACCGCTAATGGTACTGAAATTCCACCCCGAGCCACACTCGGGATTACCGCCAGGGAGGTTAAACCAGACAACTGTATAATAAGCTGACCAGATTTATAAAATTAAATCCGGGGACATATTTTTTTTTTACTAGTAATGGCGGCAATCAGCAATTTATAGCGGAGCTGTGCTATTGCAGCGGACAAATCGGACACTAAGGGGTTGATTTACTAAAGCTGGAGAGTGCAAAAACTGGTGCAGCTTTGCATGCTATCCAATCAGCTTCTAACTTCAGCTTGTTCAATCAAGCTTTGACAATAAAACCTTGAAGTTTCTGTGGAGCTGCACCAAATTTTGCACTTTCAAGCTTTAATAAATCAACCCCTAAGTGACACTTTTGACACTTTGTGGGAACCAGTGATCAGTGCTAAAAATATGCACTGTCACTGTACTAATGACATTGGCTGGGAAGGGGTTAACATGTAGGGCAATCAAAGGATCACTCTGCCAGGGAAGGCAAGGAGATAGGCAGGCAGGTGGCTGGCCAGAACTTGAGCCGAGGCAGAAGAACATGTGAGCAGGAGTGGAATGGGCATGCGTAGTCCCTCCACTCCAATCAGTAGGTGATCATCAGAAAGGGGCACAGATAATGGAAAAAATACATCCCCCCTAAGCCAGTAGGATCGGCGGAGCGAGAGTTTGTAATGCAGATTTTTTTTTAAAATTCTGCACTGACTGTCTTTGAAATTGCCTTGACCCCTGTTCAAATCCAATCCGGGGACAACACCGGGCAGAGACTTGGTCCGGGGACAGTGTCCCCAGAAACTGGGGACGTCTGGTCACCCTTCTGTATAAAGCCAACAGCCAGGCGCATAGAGACTTTCAAAGAGGTAATGTAAGAAGCATAAAACACTGGCCACTGCTCCCTAACTCATAACACCAATGAGAAGGGACTAAAACACAAAAAAGGGGAGCGCTGATCCAAAGCAGTAGAAACCAGGATAAATCCATGAAATCCAAAGATGATATACAAATTATTGTTTAAAAAATCATCATCATGGTCAGATAACTGTATGCATGGTAACAATAGGTGCTTGGAGCAAGAAAAGGTGGGGATTTACAGGAGCATTCAGTGGCTCACATGGATTATAAGGTGCACTTTACTGCCAAGTCGAATGGATGGATGGATCTCTTAGATTGTAAGCTCTAACGAGCAGGGCCCTCTGATTACTCTTGTACCAAATTGTGATGTAACTGTACTGTCTGCCTTCATTTTTGCAAAGTGCTGCGCAAACTGCTGGCGCTATATAAATCCTGTATAATAATGATAATGTACAATAATAATCTATGTAAGTCCCTGAATGCTCCTGCGCATCTCAACCTTTACTTGCTCCAAGCACCAATTGTTACCATGTATATAGTTGTCTGACCGTAATGAGGATTTTTTAACAATAAATTGTTTATCTGCTTTGGATTTCATGGATTTATCCTTGATTCTACTACTTTTGAACAGTGTTTCCTTTTTTGTGTTTTATTAAACCAGAAAACTAGAGTTGAGGGAACACCTGGATGTTCGGGTTCGGCGGGTTCGTCCGAACTTCGCAAAAAAGTTTGCGTTCGACCCCGAACTTGAGCCGAACTTGACCCCGAACACCGAAACCCATTGAAGTCAATGGTGACCCGAACTTTTGGGCACAATAATGGCTCTAAAAAAGTCCTGGAAAGGGCTAGAGGGCTGCAAAAGGAAGCAAAATGGGGGTAAGAGTAGGACAAGTGCTCTGCAAACAAATGTGAATGGGGAAATAACTTAAAATCACATAAAAAAAATAAAAAATGGAGGAGGAGGTGGATGTGGATGTGGAGTAGGAGGTTGAGAAGGCGGTGTAGGTGGTGGAAGTTGCGGTGGAGGAGGAGGAGGAGGTAGCCAACACTGTTTTTTGTTTATTTGTTTTTTTTTTCTAATTGGGGTAGCCCCCAAGATATTGAGACATATTAAAAAAAAGTATACCAATGGCTGTGTGAGGCCCGTCTAAATGGTTATTCTGCACAAGGTACAGACAAGTCTTGTGAGATCTATGCCTGGTTCATTTTAATAAACGTTAGCTTGTCCACGTGGACAGGCGGCTGCTCTTGTCTGTGATAACGCCCTCTGCCGTGCTAAACACACGTTCAGACAATACACTGGTTGCAGGGCAGGCCAGCACCTCTAAGGCATAAGGGGCAAGCTCAGGCCATGTGCCAATTTGGAGACCCAGAAGTTGAATGCGGCAGACCCATCAGTCAGTACGTGTAGGCGTGTGCACACATACTGTTCCACCATGTTGCTGAAATGCTAGCACCTGCTAAGACGTTGTCTATCAGCTGGTGGTGCTGTTTGTTGTGGCGTGCTGCTGACAAAGCTTTTCCACATTTCGGCCATGCTAACCCTGTCTTCTGAGATGCTGGCGGTGCCACAGCTGCGTTGGCGACTTCTTCCTCCTCCTTCTCTGCCTTCGCCTTGTGCTTCCACTGAGCCCCCGGTGTCATTTGGGAATGCCCTCAGCAGCTCGTCTACCAGCGTGTGCTAGTAGTCACGCATCTTCCGATCATGCTCCAGTGAGGGAATTAAGGATGGCACGTTGTCCTTGTAACAGGGATCCAGCAGGGTGGCCACCCAGTAATCAGCAAAAGTTACAATGTGGGCAACTCGGCTGTCGTTGAGCAGGCACTGCAGCATGTAGTCGCTCATGTGTGCCAGGCTGCCCAGAGGCAAAGACAAGCTGTCCTCTGTGGGAGGTGTATCATCTGTGTGCTCCGTATCCCCCTCAGTCACGCTCCAGTGATGCCCACGAGCTGCGTTGGGTGCCACCCTGCTGTGAACACGGTTCCTCCTCCTCCTCATCATCATCCTCGTACTTCTCATCCTCCAGAACTGTGCCCTGGCTTGAAAATTTTTTACCTGGCCTATGCTGGTGCAGGAACCCACCTTCCTAGCCACTTGTGAATGACTGGCCTGATAACCGTGGAAATAAATTACCCCTCTTCCTCCTCCTCCTGTGCCATATCCTCTTCCATCATCACCCAAAGTGTTTTTTCAAGGAGACATAGAAGTGGGATATTAACGCTGAGAAAAGCGTCATCGGCATTGGCCATGTTGGTGGAGTACTCAAAACACTACAATACAGTACACAGGTCTCGCATGGAGGCCCACTCATTGGTGGTGAAGTGGTGCTGTTCTGCAAAGCGACTGACCCATGCATGCTGCAACTGAAACTCCACTATTGCCGCTGCTCGCACAGTCTCTCCAGTATGTGCAAGGTGGAGTTCCACCTTGTGGGCACGTCGCATAGGAGGCGGTGAGTGGGAGGGCCGAAGTTCCGCTGCAGCGCTGACAGGTGAGCAGCAGCAGCAGGGTGAGAACGCCAAAAGCGCGCATAGACGGCCAGCGCTTTCTGCTGCAGCTCTGACATATCCGGGTAGTTTTTTAGAAACTTATGCACCACCAAATTCAGCACATGCGCCTGGCAAGGGATGTGTGTCAAACCGGCTAGGCCCAGAGCTGCTACGAGATTTCGCCCTTTATTGCACACCACCAGGCCGGGCTTGAGGTTCAGTGACAACAACCACTCATAGGTCTGTTGTTCAATGCCCGTTCACAGCTGTTGCGCAGTGTGGGGTTTATCCCACCTGAGGAAGGTGTTTCACTTGTGCATGTAGCTGGCACAGATAGACCACGTCCTCTCCTTGCAACTAGAGTTGATCGAACCTCTGGAAGTTCGAGTTCTGTTGGTTTGGCAGAACTTTGGGACAAAGTCCGGGTTCGGGTCCGGACAGGACCTGAACTTTGACCCGAACTTTGACCCGGACCCCGAACCCCATTGAAATCAATGGTGACCCGAACTTTTAGGCACAAAAATGGCTGTAACAAAGTCCTGGAAAGTCTTAGAGGTCTGCAAAAGGAAGGAAAATGGGGGTAAGGGTCGGACAAGTGCCCTACAAAGAAATGGGGATAGGGAAATAACTTAAAATAATTTAAAAAAAAAATAAATCACATAAAAAAATCAAAAATGGAGGTGGATGTGGACCATCTTCAAAGTCCGGGTTCAGGTCCGGGTCCCGGACACCCAAAAGTTTGGTATGGACCCGAACTTTACAGTTCGGGTTCGCTCAACTCTACTTGCAACAGGAGCTTCACCAACACCACCAACACCAGCAGCACCAGCAGCACCACGGCCACGTCCCTTATTTGACGCTCTCCTCATTCTGGACGAAAATGTACTATTTAGCAAAATTTTAATTATTTGTTAAACCAGCAATGTAGATGCACTTTTTTAACTTTCTGCAAGAAATGCACAGCAAGGTGCAAATGTACTACGTAGCACTATTTATTAATAATAATAAAAAGAGCAATTAATCTTCTTTTTTTTTTAAACCAGCAATGTAGACGCACTTTTTATTTTTGTGCAAGAAATGCACCGCTCAATCCAGCAGCAGGAACCTCTCCCTACACCAGTATGAGATGATTTTAGAACGATAATCTGTCCCTCAAACCTGCAGCAGGAACCTCTCCCTATACCAGTATGAGATGATTTTAGAACGCTAATCTGTCCCTCACACCAGCAGCAGGAACCTCTCCCTACACCAGTATGAGATGATTTTAGAATGCTAATCTGTCCCTCACAGCACCGTCAGGAACCTCTCCCTTCTCCAGTATGAGATGATTTTAGATCAATAATCTGTCCCTCACAGCACCGCCAGGAACCTCTCCCTACTCCAGTATGAGATGATTTTAGAATGATAATCTGTCCCTCACCTCACCGCCAGGAACCTCTTCCTACTCCAGTATGAGATGATTTTAGAACACTAATCTGTCCCTCAAAGCACCGCCAGGAACCTCTCCCTACTCCAGTATGAGATGATTTTAGAACGATAATCTGTCCCTCACACCAGCAGCAGGAACCTCTCCCTATACCAGTATGAGATGATTTTAGAACGCTAATCTGTCCCTCACACCAGCAGCAGGAACCTCTCCCTATACCAGTATGAGATGACTTTATAACACTAATCTGTCCCTCATACCAGCAGCAGGAACCTCTCCCTACACCAGTATAAGATGATTTTATAACGCTAATCTGTCCCTCACAGAACCGTCAGGAACCTCTCCCTACTCCAGTATGAGATGATTTTAGAACGATAATCTGTCCCTCACAGCACCGCCAGGAACCTCTTCCTACTCCAGTATGAGATGATTTTAGAATGATAATCTGTCCCTCACACCAGCAGCAGGAACCTCTCCCTATAGCAGTATGAGATGATTTTAGAAAGCTAATCTGTCCCTTACACCAGCAGCAGGAACCTCTCCTTACTCCAGTATGAGATGATTTTAGAACGATAATCTGTCCCTCAAACCTGCAGCAGGAACCTCTCCCTATACCAGTATGAGATGATTTTAGAACGCTAATCTGTCCCTCACAGCACCGTCAGGAACCTCTCCCTACTCCAGTATGAGATGATTTTAGAACGATAATCTGTCCCTCAAACCTGCAGCAGGAACCTCTCCCTATACCAGTATGAGATGATTTTAGAACGCTAATCTGTCCCTCACACCAGCAGCAGGAACCTCTCCCTACTCCAGTATGAGATGATTTTAGAACGATAATCTGTCCCTCACCTCACCACCAGGAACCTCTTCCTACTCCAGTATGAGATGATTTTAGAACACTAATCTGTCCCTCAAAGCACCGCCAGGAACCTCTCCCTACTCCAGTATGAGATGATTTTAGAACGATAATCTGTCCCTCACACCAGCAGCAGGAACCTCTCCCTATACCAGTATGAGAAGATTTTATAATGGTAATCTGTCCCTCACACCAGCAGCAGGAACCTCTCCCTATACCAGTATGAGATGACTTTATAACACTAATCTGTCCCTCATACCAGCAGCAGGAACCTCTCCCTATACCAGTATGAGATGATTTTATAATGGTAATCTGTCCCTCACACCAGCAGCAGGAACCTCTCCCTATAGCAGTATGAGATGATTTTAGAAAGCTAATCTGTCCCTTACACCAGCAGCAGGAACCTCTCCTTACTCCAGTATGAGATGATTTTAAAACAATAATCTGTCCCTCACAGCACCACCAGGACCCTCTTCCTACTCCAGTATGAGATGATTTTAGAAAACTAAACTGTCCCTCACAGCACCGCCAGGAACCTCTCCCTACACCAGTATTAGATGATTTTAGAACACT
>BLSH010462056.1:911381-922914 GCA_018402905.1 Glandirana rugosa | reverse complement strand
AGGAGATGCGTTGTTCCGCCTCATTGAGCCTCTGTTTGTGTTCGCCGAGCTCCCGGCGCAGCTGTGTAATTCCCGCCGCCACAGCTCTGTCCACTGCGGCGGTGATGGTGGGGGATAATATGGCCGCGACGGCCTGGGCAATTTTCTCGTAGGAGCCTTGTTCCTGGATGTACCTGTCAGGTGTTTCCAGAGGGTCCCCTGCATCGCCGTGTCCTCCGAGCGATTCGCGGCGGCGGCCTTCTTCTCTCTGAGGAGAAGTGTGCCCCGCGGCCATTTTGGTGGTGGAGAGGGCGCGCGGTGGAGAGGAGCGTCTCGTCCGAGATCTGGATCTGGCGCGAGGCTGCGAGAGGTACCGCTCCATGCAGTGGGAGCCGGTGATGCCTTGGCTATAAGCACCGACCGTGCTGGGGTGGCTGCTAGGCTTTGTATGCCGGTTAAAAGCTGCGGGGATGGCGGAGCACCAGCTTCACCGTCCTCTACATGCGGCGCCGGAACCGGAAGTTACCTGAGATGATTTTATAATGCTAATCTGTCCCTCACAGCCCCGCCAGGAACCTCTCCCTACTCCAGTATGAGATGATTTTAGAGTAATAATCTGTCCCTCACAGCACCGCCAGGAACCTCTCCCTACCCAGTATGAGATGATTTTAGAACGATAATCTGTCCCTCACAGCACCGACAGGAACCTCTCCCTTCTCCAGTATGAGATGATTTTAGAATGATAATCTGCCCCTCCCAGCACCGCCAGGAACCTCTCCCTACTCCAGTATGAGATAATTTTATAACGATAAACTGACCCTCACAGCACCGCCAGGAATCTTTCCCTACTCCTACTCTCTCCCTACTCCTACGATAATATGTCCCTCACAGCACTGCCAGGAACCTCTCCCTACTCCAGTATGAGATGATTTTAGAACGATAATCTGTCCCTCACAGCACCACCAGTAACCTCTCCCTACTCCAGTATGAGATGATTTTAGAACGATAATCTGTCCCTCACAGCACCGCCAGGAACCTGTCCCTACTCCAGTATGAGATGATTTTAGAACACTAATCTGTCCCTCACAGCACTGCCAGGAACCTCTCCCTACTCCAGTATGAGATGATTTTAGAAGGATAATGTCAGGAATATTCCCTCCAGCGGGTGGCGCTGTGGCTGGGAGATCCATGGGCTGCGGTTCCAGTGTCCACCAGCGGGTGTCAGTAAAGGGCTCATCTGGTGATGGCACTGTGGCTCCTGGGTCCATGGGCTGCAGTTCCAGTGTCCACCAGCGGGTGTCTCCCAGTAATCAGAGGCTCATAAGTTGCTCAAGAGGCTCACCTGACGCTCGTTATAGAAAGGATATATAAACCCTGTCTACCATATGCTCAGTGCCTTGGTGTTCGTCTCCATGTGCCTTTGAATCCTGAATCTTGAATCCTGAATCCGGAATCCTGTATCCTTAATCCTAAATCTGCTCTGAGACCCCTGTCTGCAGCCTGATCTTCCCCCAGCATTCCCCAGCATGAGATGATTTTATAACGTTAATCTGTCCCTGACAGCAGCAGCAGGAACCTCTATCTATACCAGTATGATATGATTTTATAACGCTAATCTATCCCTCACAGTGGCGGCAGGAACCTCTCCCTATACCAGTATGAGATGATTTTATAACAGTAATCAGTCCCTCACAGAAGTGGCAGCATCCTCTCCCTACATTAGCCTGATTGGCTGCCCTGCCGCTATTAAAAAGGCATGAAAACATACCCGAACCCGGACTTTTTCTCAAATGTCCGGGTTCGGGACACAGACACCCTAAAGTCCGGTACAGACCCAAACTTTACAGTCCGGGTTTGCTCAACTCTACAGAAAACTCATTCTTAAACATTCAATTGGCGCCTCTACCGATTGGATCACCAAGGGTTATTTTTGCATACACCTTTTGTACTAACCAATTCCACGCACCCACCTGATAACCCCACAGAGGACCCAGTGAACCCCCATAGCATAGAGCAGGGGTCCCCAACCCCCAGGCCACGGACCAGTGCTGGTACGTGCCCTGCTCAAGGCCCGGGCTGCACTGAAGGACCATAACGGAGGCCGAGCAGGGACTAGGCACTGCCCCAACACTGCTGTTTGGTCAGCCTCCATGAGGTTCTCAATCTTATAGGAGTGGAACCCTGTGTAATCAATTGCACAAGTGCCTGTTTTTCCCACTCCTGGCTTGCAATTCTGGATTCCTTGCAGAGGCCAGATCACTGGGGAGAGCCTACAAGAGGCTTACTTGTAGTAAGTTCTTTCACTGCACAAAGAAAATTCTTGCAAAGTGACATTCTGTATCTGGTGGCTGGGGTTGCAGGCTACAGTGACAAGCTGCATCTGGTGGCAGACTGCAGTAACTCACTGCATCTGGAGGCAGGTTACAGTGACACTCTACATATTGTGGCAGGCTACAGTGGCAAGCTGCATCTGGTGGCAGGTTACATTGACAAACTGCACTGGTGGCAGGGTACAGTGACAAACTGCACTGGTGGCAGGGTACAGTGACAAGCTGCATCTGGTGGCAAGCTACAGTGGCATTCTGTATCTGGTGGCAGGGCACACTAACAAGCTGCATCAGATGGCAGGGTACAGTGACATGCTGCATCTGGTGTCAGGCTACAGTAACACGCTGCCCCTGATGGCAGGCTACAGTGACAATCTGCATCAGGTGGCAGGGTACAGTGACAAGCTGCATATGGTGGCAGGGTACAGCACCACGCTGCATCAGGTGGCAGGGTAGGCAGGGTACAGTGACAAGCTGCATCTGTTGACAGGGTACACTAACAAGCTGCATCTAATGGCAGGCTACAGTGGCAAGCTGCATATGTTGGCAGGCTACACTAACAAGCTGCATCAGGTGGCAGGGTACAGTGACAAGCTGCATCTGGTGTCAGGCTACAGTCACAATCCGCATCTGGTGGCAGGCTACAGTGACAATCTGCATCTGGTGGCAGTGTACAGTGACAAGCTGCATCTGTTGGCACGGTACAGTGACACGCTGCATCTAGTGGCAGGGTACAGTGACACATTGCATCTGGTGACAGGCTACCGTGACACGCTGCATTTGGTGGCAGGCTACAGTGACAAGCTGCATCTAGTGGCAGGGTACAGTGACACACTGCATTTGGTGGCAGGCTACAGTGACAAGCTGCATCTAGTGGCAAGGTAGAGTGACACGCTGCATCAGGTGGCAGGCTACAGTGACAAGCTGCATCTAGTGACAGGCTACCATGAAACGCTGCATCTGGTGGCAGGCTGCAGTGACGATCTGCATCAGGTAGCAGGGTACAGTGACAAGCTGCATCTGTTGGCAGGCTATACTAACAAGCTGCATCTGGTGGCAGGCTACAGTGACAATCTGCATCTCGTGGAAAGCTACAATGACAATCTGCATCTCGTGGCAGGGTACAGTGACTTGTTGCATCTGGTGGCATGCTACAGTGACATTCTGCATCTGGTGGCTGGCTACAGTGAAACACTGCATTTGGTGGCTGGGGTGGCAGAAACAAAGCAATTGGTGGCAGGGTACAGTGACATACTGAATCTAGTGGAAGGCTACAGTGGCAAGCTGCATCTGGTGGCAGGCTACAGTGATAAGTTGCATCTAGTGGCAGGCTACAGTGACATGCTGCATTTGGTGGCAAGCTACAATGGCACACTGTATCTGGTGGAAGGCTACAGTGACTAGCTGCATCTGGTGGCAGGCTACAGTGACAATCTGCATCTGGTGGCAGGCTACAGTGACAATCTGCATCTGGTGGCAGGCTACAGTGACAATCTGCATCAGGTGGCAGGCTACAATGATAATCTGCATCTCGTGGCAGGTTACAGTGACTTGCTGCATCTGGTGGCAGGGTATAGTGACACACTATTTGACTGGAATTCCACTTTAATTACACTATAAAGGCTCTCAAACTCAATCCTTCTAAAACTGAACTTGTAATTTTTTCTCCTCCCTGATCCCCTCCCCATGAATTTAGCTTTGAGATCAACGGCACAACCATTGGTACCTCCACACATGCCAAGGTGCTGAAATGTAATGAAAGGGCTCGGATATACCACAATTGGCCTTAGATAGTTACTTGTAGTAGTATGAACAACATGCTTGTAATCCATAATAATAAATATATTTTATCAACCTGAAGACCATAAACCAGCCTTTTTCAATCAGAGTGCCTTCAAGTTTCTTCAAGGGTGCCTTGGCAAAATGGCCAAAAATTGCCCAGAGAAGCAAGTGGGTGGATGAAGCCTGCCTTTTAGTTATACAAAGCCCCAGGTTTTCATTGCACAGTATTAGAACCTTCCAGCCACCAGTGTCCTAACAAGCAATGACGTCATCAGTTGCTAAGGAGGAGGTTGGGCACCTGCACAGCATCCTTTTTTGCCCCTTCCCTGCCCCTCTCCATTAGCATTGGGGTCAGGTTAGCTGAGTGAGGGAGAAAAACCAAGGGAAAAGAGAAACACTGGAATACTAGGCAGCACCAGTGTGTTTTCCTTTGGAAGAATAAATCACTTCTAACCTTGGGTGTCCTACGTGTGTGGATGTTGGTACATTATGTAAAACTTTTAGCTTAGTTTTTTACATTTTAGATCTAGATTTTAGATTTAGATTTAGATTTTAGCACCCCAGCCTCAAGATTATGCATAATTTTAAAGGGTTCCTTGACTGTTGAAAAACACTGCCATAATCTATAGAATTAAACATAACCTATAGAATTTATAACATAGACATGTTTCCAATTATTTATTCCTATTTTGTAGGATTTCTGAACTTTATTTCAGGTCTCTGTTTAAACTGACACATCTTCTGGAATTTCCTCCTTGCTGAATACTTATGCAAATATTCTGTCTTCTGTGAATCAGTGCAATATCGATATCATAACTACTGTGACAGTGAGTGACAGCTAAGGCCCAAAATTTACATGTCTGTTGCTGATTTTACATTTCAAGACATCTAATCGTTTCACTCCTTTTCAAAGGCCAGAAAGTAGAAAAAATTGTATTTATGATTTCTCTGATAAGAGACAGCAGGTGAGGTTTCTACATTATTGCATTTCTTTATCTTGTACAACAGGTTAGGGCTTTATTTACTAACTAGCAGGTTTTGGACTATGAGAAGCAGGAGGGGTTGGGGGCACAACATTCAGTTTAGTGAGTCATCAGAATCGATTTACCAAAGGCAAATAGATTGTTCACTTTGCAGGGGAATTTGCCCCAGAGCTTAGTGAAGGAGATGAAGCTCTGGTGACTTCCATCATCCAATCACATGCAAGCAAAAATTATATTTTTTAAATTTTCCTGGCACATGATTGAGTATTCTGGGGAAAATCCCATCGCTAAGTGCAGATTCCCTTTCTAAGTTAACAGCCTATTTGCTTGAACCACATTGCCTCCAACTGCTTTCTGTCGACACCAGATCTGGTGAGAAGATGCCAGAATACCAGATGACTCTTAGGACAGTTTTAGTTACTTTTAAAAACTCAATTCCAAGTCCATTTTTTATAGCATGGAGAAGGGTTAGAGCCTTTGTCCCTATCATTGAGATCCCCCCTCACAGGAAATAATGGAAAATTTCTCAAACAAGCTCAATTATTATTATTATTGTGTTGGGGTTAGGGTGTTTATTATTATTTTATTATTATTATCATTATTATTTTCTTTTTTTAAGGGTTAGGGGTTTTTTATTAATTAATTTATGTATTTATTTAGTTATGTGTTATTACATTTATTTATTGTGTTTATTTATTAATGATTATTTTTATTTCTTTGTGTATTTATTTGACATTTATTTATTAATTGTTTATTATTATTATTTATTTTTATTTTATTTATTTCAGGTACTTATATAGCACTGTCAATTTATGCAGCACTTTACATATACATTGTACATTCACATCACTCCCTACCCTCAAGGAGCTTACAATCTAAGGTCCCTAACTCACATACATACACATACTAGGGCCAATTTATACAGGTTCCAATTAATCTACCAGCATGTCTTTGGAGTGTGGGAGGAAACTAGAGTACCCGGAGGAAACCTGCACAGGCGCAGGGAGAACATGCAAACTCCAGGCAGGTAGCGTCAGTGGTTGGGATTTGAACCAGCAACCCTTTTACTGCCAGGCGAAAGTGCTACCCACTACACCACTGTGCATTATTATTATTCGTAGTATTAGTATTATTATTAACACCCTAACTCTAACAAAAATAAAAATAAATAATAGTAGGACAATAAATAAAATAATAACCCCTAACCCAAGCTCTAACACCTAATCCTAACCCTAACCCCAACCCCTAATCCTAACCTTAACTCTAACGCCTTAACCGAACAAAAAAAAAAGAAATAAAAGCTGATTAAAAAGCTAAAAAAGTTGAAAAACCCAGCAACAAATGATGCAACAGATGATAGTTTTCTCTATTGGCTAATAAAAAAAAGTCAAAGCTCAAAAACGCTGTACAAAAAAAGCGCAAAAAACACCGGAAAAACAATCAAAGACGCTATGCTCAGGTGTGAAGCATTGACTATGTAGTGCAAGGGCTTACCTGATTGGATACAAATTGAAAGTGTTGTTTAGTTTTGACCTCATATGTGTTTTTTTGGTGAATCTAAAGGAAAATTGTACACTGTATGGCCAGCCTAATGGCTCGAACACACGGTGCGACTAATGTACGACTGCACGTTCAATAATCGGCTGTTGGTGGTTGTGTCTAGCGTACTGAGTCAAGTAATCGGCCAACAAAGTCGAGCGTAGTGACGTGCTACGAGCGTATAATGAGGAAGTTCAGGTGAATTGTGAATTAGGAACACAGGTTACACAACCGGACACTTCCTGGATTCTGAGCATGCGTGTTTTCACTTTCAACTTTTTGTTGGCCAACTTCTGTACACACGAGCCAAACATCGGCCAACGCCTTGTTGGCCAACACAAGTTTTCTAGTTTGCTCAGCCAACTTTTGTTGTACGACTGTCAAACGTCGGCTGTTGTAATCGCGCGTACTAACGGATTATCGTACAACAAACTGTTGTACGACAGTTGCGCCATGTGCACAAGCCATTAAACTAGTAGTGTGGTCTGTACAGTCCTTCAACCAAACCTGCCACCTGATCTTTTTACAGCAAACCTGCCTGAACCCAATTCATTGAGTTGATTTACTAAAAGGAAAAATACTGTTCAGAAAAGGTTACACTTTAGAACAGAATTTTCCATGGGAAGGAAGTTGAAAAATAACAGACTTACTGGCTGGATCACCAGGTGAAAATAAAGGAAAAAAAAAACTGTAAAAGAAAATGAATACAGCCACAACATCTAAGCATTGGTGAGCTGCAATATATTAAATTGATGGTTTTGTGTTTAATACTGTTTTAAAAATCTCACTGTTTGCATAGAAGTATGAATCAATATAAATTGTGTACAGGTGGATTCTTGATCGAAACCGGCGATCACAAGATCAAAAAAAATCTCCACTTTACCCCCTCCAGTAAATGTACAAAGTTCTAATGTAAAATTTAAGAGTGGCTGATCCATTCCTATCTAGCATGTTCTTGATAAGCATCTCTCTGATATTCCAGGCATCGTTTCCTAGAGTGGCTAATGAATATGTATTTTTACATTGCTTTTCCATTCCCATCCTTTGTACAATGTGATTGGCATTGGAGCCAAATGGTATTATAGGAATATATTATCATCAAATTTACTGATAAGAAAACCGGGTTTTATGAGGGAAAGTGAGGGGGGGGGGGGGTAGATGAACAGAAGGAGGACAAAATGTAAAAAAATAAATAAATAAAATTGAAATTTTATAAGGTGCTGTAAAACCATTACACATATGTTTACAATTCTGAAAATAATATAAAAAGAGGTAAAACAAGGAAAGATGAATATTTTAGAGTAATAATCAGAGATGTGCACGATGGACAAAATTCGTTTTGCTTCATTTTAGAATCATTCCTTAACCACTTCAGCCCCGGAAGGATTTCCCACTGTAGGACCAGAGCACTTTTTACGATTCGGCACTGCTTTGCTTTAGCTGACAATTGCGCGGTACTGCAATGCTGTACCCAAACAAAATTTGCGTCCTTTTTTCCCCACAAATAGAGCTTTCTTTTGGTGGTATTTGATCAAAATCGCAATTGGCGTTTATTGATTGGTTTGTGCAAAAGTTGCCGCGTTTATCAACCATGAGAATTCATTTCTGGCGTTTTTACAATTTTTTTTACTGGTAATGGAGGCGATCTGCGATTTTTATCGGGACTGCGATATTGGGGCGGACATGTTGGACACTTTTGACACTTTTGTCCACTGATTACTGTATAAATGTCATTGGCAGTGAAGGGGTTAACATGGGGGGTGCTCTAGAAGTTAACTGTGTTCCCTGGGCGTCTTCTAACTGTGAGGGGGCTGGGCTGTCAGGAGCATAAGAGATCTAACTGATCCCAGTGACAGGGATCAGTAGATCTCTGTCATGCATCCTGACAGCGCAGGGAACCATGGTGTTTACATCGGCGGTTCCCCGTTTTTCAGCTGTGGCCAGCAATCGCGTCTCGCCGGCGGAGATCGGGTCCGCCCAAGCCGCGGGCACAAAAGCGTGCCGCTGCTGGCCGCTAGCTGCGTATGTGCGAGCCGCCATTTATAGACAGCAATTTCCGAAACAGCGCCACTCTGTAGCAGTAAATGTAAGCGAGCCGGTCGGGAACCGGTTAAATTAATCATTTTGTTTCATCATATTCGTTATGTCATAATGATTCATTTTCAGAATTTGTTTTGTATATTCTGATTAGTTCTGTTTATTTGGATTTGTTTCATATATTCGTTGTTCTGAATCAGTTCATATTCTGGAGTTTATTTCAAAAGATTGGTTTTATTTATTTTAATGTGTTTGTTTGTTATTTCGGGAGATAATTTTACAAACTTTTTAATGGAAAAAAAGTTTTTATAACAACTTGAGAGGTAACATTTATAGTACATAGGTATAAATATAGCTATGTATATATTTATATATAACAATTGTAATTGTACAAGGTATCTAAATTACATGTACACATAAATGTGCTACTTCTCGATCATGAAAAAATAAAAATACAAAACTGAGTACAAAAATAAAGGTTCAAATATATTATACATTGAGTAGATGTTTCAAGTAGCATTCTTCTCTTTAATTATTTTCTATCCCCTCAAAATTCTATATGGGAAAAAAGAGGAAGGAAAGAGGGAAATAATGAAGAAAACCTAAAATGCAATGGTACAATATTATTAATTGTAATTTAATCATTAATCATAGTTTTATAAAGAAACCAGGGGTCCCATTTGAAATCAAAAATGTTCTTGGTATTATTAAGTATGTGGAATATACACTATATTTTCAAAACTATTAATACACCTGCCTTTACACGCACATGAACTTTAATGGCATTCCAGTCTTAGACCATAGGGTTCAATATTGAGTTGGCCCACCCTTTACAGCTATAACAGCTTCAACTCTTCTGGAAAGGCTGTCCACAAGGTTTAGGAGTTTCTATGGGAATGTTTGACCATTCTTCCAGAAGCGCATTTGTGAGGTCAGGCACTGATGTGGATGAGAAGGCCTGGCTCGCAGTCTCCGCTCTAATTCATCCCCAGGGTGTTCTATCGGGTTGAGGTTAGGACTCTGTCAAGTTCCTCCTCCCCAAACTCGCTCATTCATGTCTTTATGGACCTTGCTTTGTGCACTGGTGGGCAGTCATGTTGGGGCAGGCAGGGGCCACCCCCAAACTGTTCCCACAACATTGGGAACGTGAAATTGTCTAAAATATCTTGGTATGCTGACGCCTTAAAAGTTCCCTTCACTGGAACTAAGGGGCCAAACCCAACCCCTGAAAATCAACCCCTCACCATAATCCCTCCTCCACCATATGATTTGGACCAGTGCACAAAGCAAGGTCCATAAAGACATGGATGAGCGAGTTTGGAGTGGAGGAACTTGACTGGCCTCAACCCAATAAGTCCTGACCTCAACCCAACAAATACCTTTGGGATGAAAAGCAGAGACTACAAGCAAGGCCTTCTCATCCAACATCAGTACCTGACCTCACAAATGTGCTTCTGGAAGAATGGTCAAACATTCCTATAGACACACTCCTAAACCTTGTGGACAGCCTTCCCAGAAGAGTTGAAGCTGTTATAGCTGCACAGGGTGGGCCAACTCAATATTGAACCCTACAGACTAAGACTGGGATGCCATTAAAGTTCATGTGCGTGTAAAGGCAGGTGTCCCAATACTTTTGGTAATATAGCGTATTTTCCATAATCCTGATCTCATCTACCCTTGCCATAATTCAAGGAAAGGGATCAGGAAATTATTTATGTACCCTGTTTGGGTTGGATGGAGGTGGATCCATCTGAATCTCCGAAATGGAACAACAAATGGAACAAAACAGAACAATAATAATAATAAAAATGGAACAAAACCTAACGAATGTAACAAAATTAATTTCAAATTCATTATTATGTTATGATTCTGATGGATTGGCCTCCATCCAACCTGAATACAATAAATAGGAGTCATCTTATTTCACTTTTATAATTACTGTATTTATTGCCATATTTTTCAATTTCATAGGTAGTGCATTTTTTATAATTATAAAAAATGTTAATGCAACATAAAATTCAGATCATTCGTTATGTTGTTACATTATTTTATATGCTTCAAATATTAACAAAAGTCCCAAATGAAATGAATGAATAGGAAGGAATACATGTAGTTGTTTCATTTATAATTTATTTCAGATTGGTCTAAATTCGCTACTATTGTGATTCGGAGATTCTGATACATCTACAGATTTCGATTTGTAACAAAACAAATCAATGTCTAGTAATATTAGACAAGTGTATAAGGGTATTGAGCAAACACAGACAAAATGTAATAATTTATAAAATGTTTACAATTCATATTTGGTGTATGCAAGAAAATGAGAAGTGAGAAAGAAGTACTTAGTCCTCAAATTGAATTACTTCTTTAAGGATTGGCTTGACCTTCAAATGTCTAGAAGCCCAAGACACTTCCATCCTGTGTGGATTAAAATAATTTAGGTTACTGTATAGCAGTCATATGTTAAGGTGGTGATGATTTAGGACTACATCCAAAAAGTATAAAAAATGTAATACTCAAGTACAGCTCTATGTTCATGAAGCAATACAGGTTGTAGAAAACTTCATTTTTCACTACATTTCCCACTTTCTAATCATCAGATTGCTTTACTTCACACTAACGAGTAAACAACTTACTGGAAGTGTCTGCAATTATCTCCAATTCTGTTTCTGTCTCAGTTACAGTGTCTGGAATATGAAAAGAGAGATGGTGTAGGCTACAGATTGTTGATCAGGGGCTGTAAAAGGATCATATTGGAAGACTTTGTGTCCCTGAGGGTCTGCACATGAAATATGGAGTAGCTAAAAATCAATGAGATTGCTTATAAGGCCCGATAGTAACTAAAAATCGATGAGGTATAAAGTACACGTCTGGGAGTCCCTGTGT
>BLSH010462056.1:888673-899290 GCA_018402905.1 Glandirana rugosa | reverse complement strand
CCCACCCCCCCCCCCCAGGAAAGATATTTAAAGGAATGTTTATTTTTTTATTTTTTCACTTTAGGCATTATTATCACTGCTCCTGAAAAAACGATCAATTTAAAAACTTTTTTTTGCATTGATACATAGGGCAGTACCCAGGTCCCCATACACTTTTTTATGGCAATAACTTGCATATAATCCTTTAAAATGAGCACTTTTAATTTTTCATGTTTGAGTCCCTTTGATTTTAATAGGGTTTGCGTATTCCAACAAACGTATTGCCTGCGGCGTTCTAGTGCGAGCTGAACTGGGGGGTGTTCGGCTCATCCCTAATCTCCACCATACACGATCAGATCAGACATCCAGATTGCATGCAGCTATTATCTCTGGTCCATCCTCACATCTCACGCTGATTTCAGACTTTCAGCCCAAATGGTCTGGTTTAGCCTTTCAATAGATAGTGCCAATAATCCTCCTTTTGGATAATCGGATACGATAATCAGATCTCCTGTGAATCTCACCACTGATCCACCTACTTGCGTCTCCATGACTCAAGATAAAAAGAATCTCATTGCGCAATATTGCTTAAAATAATGGCATTAAGTTATTAAAAATGAAATATGCTCACAATGTGAATTTGTTCAAAGCGCTTAAATATAAAACCACAAATGACGGCTGTGCTGTTCCTTGCTGTTTGACAAGCAATCCGAGAGCTGATGTCACTAAACTCCACCATTGCGTCACCTAACACGTGACTTTTTCAAAGGGATATATAATGGAAAATTGTTATCAAATACTTACCATAATTTTCCTATCCTGGCTCAGCGTCATGCCATTACTGCGGGTCAACTCCGCCCCCTTGACCCCTAATAGGACCTTCCTGAATAGTAGTATAAAAGGTAGCCAGTACCTGGTAACAGTATTCTTGTGAAGAGCTAGCGACGGACTAGGGAGGGAATGTGCTGACATGACGCTGAGCCAGGAAAGGAAAATTATGGTAAGTATTTGATAACAATTTTCCATTTTCCTGGCTCTGTGTCATGCCATCACTGCGGAACTTAACTAGCTAAACTAGGGAGAGAAGAAACAGTACTCAGACACCAGGTGCTGCTATAAAACAATTTAATCTCTAGACAGGGCACTTGAAAGAATAGACGCGCCTATCTGAGCATAACAGGAAGACATCACATCCAGCTTATAGTGCCTTATGAAGGTATTAGGAGATTTCCAGCTTGCTGCCTTACAGACCACCTCTGCTGAAACCTTGGACCATGATACCCATGAGGAGGAAACTGCCCTTGTGGAGTGGGTCCCGATTTCCTGTGGAGGGGAGAGGCCTTCTGGAGAGTAAGCTGCTTGGATGGTCTTTACTATCCATGTGCAGCTCACCCTACAAGGGGCTGGCATGCCCATTCGAGGACCTTTGAGAAAAATAAACAGAGCATCCGTTTCCTGTAAGTATACTTGGAGGATTGACTTCATGTCTAGGTTACACCACCTAGGCTCTTTCATGCCTGGAGAAGGAGAAAAAGCAGGAAGAACTAACTCCCAATTAAAATGGAATTCAGACAAAACTTTCTGAAGGAATGGGGAAGGCTGCAATACCACACAATCCTGCAAGAAAGTGCAGAATGGCTCCCTGCAGCAAAAGGCGGCAATGTCCGAAACCCACCTAGCTGAGACCAAGGCTGTTAAGAAGACTGTCTTCAGTATTAGATACCATAACGGTCTGTCTGCATCTGGGAAGAAGGGTGACTGAGCGAGCGCATCCTGATCAAGAGCCTGTGGATAAAAGAGGCGCAAGAAAAACTGGGGTACTTGACAGTTGGATGGTGTCGCCATTAAATATATCCCTGGAATTCCCCATTGAGCGAAGATTCCTGACAAGTAGGCCGGTTTCAGCATCCATTCTGTGTGGCTTGAAAATGTCTGGCTCAACTGATCCGTGAGGGTGTTCTGTGGACCTAGTAGGTATGACGCAGACAGATCCACTAGATGGGCTTTGGCAAATGAGAAAATTTCCGCTGTCACCTGCAGAAGTTGTAGGCTCCTCGTGCCCCCCTGTTTCACAAAGTACGAAACTGCCATTGTGTTGTCCATCATGAGCTTGACTCTTCTGGCCTGAACTACCTGCCGAAACACCCTGAGCACTTCTTTCACTGCCCTCGGCTCCAGGAGGTTCGAGGAGCACGGTGAACGCTGGCTCCAAGTTCCTTGTGCTCTCAGGTCTAGGCAATGGGCCCCAACCCTGTAGACTGGAGTTCGTAGTAATCGTGATCCAGTCTCCAGGATTAATAGGCCTGCCCAGAGAGAGGTTGGCTTTCTTGGTCCACCCCTGTAGGCTGTTGGAAATGCAGTGAGGAATTTTAATTCTCAGTTTCAGGGTACCCTGATTCCACTCATCCAGGAGGCAGAACTGAAACCTCCTCATATGCCACTGTGCCCAGGCCACCGCTGGGATACATGCTGTTAAGAGGCCTAAAAAACTTGACGTATCGTGACCACAGGTGAGCACATCATCTTTGCAGCCTCAGCACAGATGTGATCAACTTTTTTTCTGGAAGAAAGATTTTGTACTGAACTGTGTGGAAGGACATGCCTAGGTATGTAAAGACCTGAGTTGGGATGAGATGACTTTTTACTGAATTCACCATCCAAAAAAACTCTGTGGAGGTTTGCAGGACCTGGTTCCGATGGTCCACAAGAAGCTCCCCGGACTGAGCTAGAATTAGGACATCATTCAACATAATTAAAATTTGAATGCCCCTCTCGTGAAGAAAGGCAATAATTGTCACAAAAACGTTTGAAAAAGTCCTGGGAGCCGAACTGAGGCCAAAGGGTAGGCATCTGAACTGGAAATGGTTGTTCTTGAAGTGGAATCTGAGAAAATGTTGATGAGCTGTGGCCAATGGGATTTGAAAATAGATTCTATCGAGATCATGCAATGGTTTCTTTGTATTACTGCAGAAATGGTCTTGAGAGACTCCATTCGGAAAGAGTTTGAGAAAAGTGTTTAGGTACTTGAGGTCCAACACTGGGAGTCATTTTCCCAATGACTTTTGAACAAGAAATAATGGGGAATAGATCCCTCTGCCTTCCTCTGACTTTGGAACTGGAATTATGGCCTGCAGACTCAGCAACTCTGAAATGTAGGATTCTAGCAATTGATGCTTTTCTGAGGACGTAGGAACCTTCGTTGAGAGGAGGGCTTCTGAATTGTAGATGAAGACTCTCGCTGATCACTTTCAGGACCCATGAATCTGCTATCCTCTCCACCCAGATGCTGCCAAAATGGGCGAGTCTTGCCTCTACTGGCAGCCTCTGGGTGGGCAACCCTTCAGAAGGATTTGTTAGCTGTTTTGGGGGGCTGAGCCACCTTAGACTTTGTTCGGTCCACGAAGGCACTACGTGGTTGCCATGGGAAGTTGTTAAACTCTCTACCTGGGCGGTAGGCTCTTGCGTATCTGAACTGCTATCGAGATCTTCGATAGAGCCGAAAGAGCTGCGAACAACGTCTCCGGTCCTGGGGAAGGAGGCCCAATTTCCCTCCCGTCACCCAACGTATAGCATCCTCCAGAGTTTTCCCAAAGAGTGTTCCCCCTGAGAAGGGAATCGAACACAGGCCTTGTTTTGAAGCAGAGTCTGCAGACCAGTGTTTCAACCATAAGGCCCATCTGGCCATGACAGAATGTGCCATAATTCTTGAAGCAAAGGTTACGAGATCTACAGCTACTTCCACCATAAATTCCGCTGCTAATTTCAGGCCCTGGAGACTAGGGAAGACTGCCTCTTCATCGCTCTGTGATCCGAGAGCCAACTCTGAATTATCCAAACACACCCTAACGGCTCTGGCAACAGATGTTAGAGCAACAGCCGGCCTGCAGGCTGCCCCTGCTGTCGAAAATACCTTCTTGAAGTCCAAATCAGCCCTCCTCTCCATGGAGTCCTTGAATGATATGGTTTCTTCTAATGGCAGAGTAATATGCCTTGTCAGGTGCTGTAAGGATGCGTCCACCTTTGGAGGAGTATCCCAATATTCCAGGTCCGTCGGCCGGAATGGGTAAAGTTTATTCACTCTGTTTGAATATGCCGGTTTCCTATCTGGTTTAGCCCACTCATCCTCCATTAGTTCTTGTATCTCTCCCATTAGCGGAAACTTGGGAAGATTCTTCTTCAATTTAGGGTAATATTTTCTTTGGTCCTGAGGGACCGAGACCACTTCTTCCCACTCAATAGCCTGCTTAACCGTCGTAATGAAGACATGCACCAAAGTAAAATCTAAAGAAAATAATTCTGTCTCATCCTGTGCTCCCTGAGAGCCTGCTTCCGACCCGCTGGTTACCAGCTCTGGTTCTGGTGACTCAACCTCTCGTACTATGTGGTGGGCTGGTCTTGATCTCCTGGCGGAGGCAGGTAAAAGGTCTTTCACACTATCTTGTAGCGCCTCCTTAATGTACCGCTTAATATCCTCATTCATGGCCTGGCTGGACTGAAAAGCCTCTCTAAAGCATGCTTCATATAGTCTTTTTGATGACATAGCTGTGCCCTCACATGCCCAGCAAATATTGGTCGCAGGACCAGGATGATCCAATGCCCCTTGATCCATAGGTGAGCCTCTACAGTAATGTCTAGAAGATGAGCCAGGCGAGGGAGAAGATTCTCGATGCCTGTGTTGTTGTTTGAACCTTGCTTTAGAATGGGCAAGACATGGATGTGGAGAAAGTGATTGGTGATTGCTGGATAAAGAAATTACTCTCTTGTGACTTTTGCCAGAAGAGCCTCTCCCCCTGCAATAACGAAGAATATCTTAATATCCATGATGAAGCAAAGGTTTCACTAGGCATCCATCATAGGTCCCTACCTTTTCGGAGTATTCAGTGCCTGATCCACAGGAGCTGGAGAGAGAGAAGCAGAGTAAGTAGAGGGAGTAAGAGAATAACCATCCAGAAAGCATGAGAATAGATCCCTGTAACACTCACCTGATACAAGAAGATCAGGCTCAGACAGCAATAGTAATCTGACCTTTCCCCCAAGAGGCAGATAGACAGCAGACCAGGCTAGGGAAGAATAAAAAAGATTAGGATAACTGCAGCTAATTGTAGCTCTTCACAGGCCAGCGCTCCCACCCATTCCCCTACCTGGCGTGGAGACAGACACATCAAACAAGGCAGCAGCAGCAGACTAGGAGAAGCTGCGCCTGTTTTGAAATACGCGCCACCCCGCTCCACCAATGAGCAGCAAGCGCTGCTCAACCAATCAGAAACTGGATTCGCCCAATCAGAGACGGCGCCGTGACGTCATCACCCCACACTGTCTCTGTGGAACGCAGGAGGCCCAGTAAAGCTATCTTGGAGTGCAGAGGAACCATGAGGAGCGGCCAGACTGCCAGAACTAAAGGCTGGCATGTCAGTGAGCACGCCAGGCTGCAAAGTACCAGCCTACATTTCCCGATGCTTAGCTGCAATGCCGGGGAGAGAGAGGGAGAAGAGGAAATTCTAAAGATAACCTAGGATAGAAACATAGAAACATAGAAAAGTGACGGCAGAAAAAGACTGAGTAGTCCATCGAGTCTGCCCCTTATTTTTTTTTTTCACATTAACCTTGTTGTCTGACTATAGATTTATGTTTATCCCAAGCATGTTTGAAGCCATTTACTGTTGACTGTCTCAAAACCTCTGCTGGGAGTTTATTCCAATCATCAACCACCCTTTCAGTAAAATAAGACTTTCAAAGATTAGTTTTGAACTTCCCTTCAGTTAGTTTGAGGTCCCTGTGTTCTTGATTTTGGTTTCATATTGAAAAGACTGCCCTCCTGAACCTTATTCACCCCCTTGATGTATTTAAAGGTTTCAATCATGTCTCACCTCTCCCTTCTTTCCTCCAGACTGTACATATTAAGTTCCTGAAGTCGCTCTTATGTTTTATCTCCCAAACCTTTCACCATTTTTGTTACCCGTCTCTGAACTCGTTCTATTTTATCAATATCTTTGTGTAAGTGAGGTCTCCAGAACTGGACACAGTATTCTAAGTGAGGTCTCACTAAAGATCTATATAGAGGAATCAGAACCTCCTTCCTCCTGCTGGTGATCCCTCTACTGATACATCCCAGAATTCTATTTGCTTTTCCCACAGCCTGGTCACACTGTTTGCTTATTTTGCAATCATCTGAAATAAACACCCCTAAATCTTTTTCTTCTGTAGTGCTGGCTAACACTGTACCCCCAATGCCGTACACTCTAAGGGGATTCTTTTTCCCTAGATGCATTATTTTACATTTAGAAATCTTGAACTGCAGTCTCCACTGCTTTGACCAATCTTCCAGCAATGCCAAATCATGTTCCATGTTACAGACACCTCCAGGGATATCAACCCTATTACACACCTTTGTATCATCAGCAAAGAGACATACATTGCCCAACAAACCTTGGGCTTCTCACTCATTCACTGCATTTAATGTAGCATCCAGTAGTCAGGAGTAGAGCTGAGCAAACCTCTGGAAGTTCGGGTTCTGCTGGTTTGGCAGAACTTCGGGACAAAGTCCGGGTTCGGGTCCGGACTGTACCCGAACGTTGGCACGGACCCTGAACCCCATTGATATCAATGGGGACCTGAACTTTTAGGCACAAAAATGTCTGTAGCAAAGTCCTGGAAAGCCCTAGAGGTCTGCAAAAGGAAGGGAAATGGGGGTAAGAGTAGGGCAATTGCCCTACAAAGAAATGGGGATAGGGAAATAACTTAAAATATTTTTTAAGCTAAAATCATATAAAAAAATCGAAAATGGAGGTGGGTGTGGAGTTGGAGGTTGAGGAGGCGGTGAAAGTGGCAGTGGAGGAGGAGGAGGTAGCCAACACTGTTTTTTTTTATTTTTGGAATTTTTTATTTTTTTTTTAAACCAGCAATGTTGATGCACTTTTTAATTTTGTGCAAGAAACAATAATCTGTCCCTTTAAGCAACAATAGGAAGCTCTCCCTATAGGACTAGGAGATGATTTTAGATTCTAAAATCATCTCCAAGTTGTACAGGGAAAGCCTCCAGCTGTTGCTTTAAGGGAAAGATCAGTGTTCTAAAATCATCCTCAAATTCTGTGGGAAAGCCCTATATCAGCCGCAGGGAGCCATATTAGTGTTTTAAAATCATCATCAAATTGTATGGAAAAAGGCTATCTAAGACGGAGAGAAGCCATATTAGTGTTTTAAAATCATCATTAAATTGTATGGAAAAAGGCTATCTAAGACGGAGAGAAGCCATATTAGTGTTTTAAAATCATCATTAAATTGTATGGAAAAAGGCTATCTAAGCCAGAGAGAAGCCATATTAGTGTTTTAAAACACACAATTTGAAGATGATTTTAAAACACTAATATGGCTTCCCTGTGGCTGATATAGGGGTTTTCACACACACTTTGATGATGATTTTAGAACACTAATCGTTCCCTTAAAGCAACAGCTGGAACCTTTCCCTGTACAACTTGGAGATGATTTTAGAAGAATAATCTTTCCCTTAAAGCAACAGACTCTACCTAGTCCAGTCAGATCATTCTGTGCAGCAGGATGAGGTGAGAAATCTGTCTCTCAAAGCACCAGTACTAGTATCTCTCCCTCCCTCAAAGCAGCAGTACTAGTATCTCTCCCTAGTCCACAATCAGATTGTTCAGTAATGCAGGATGAGATGTTCTGCAATCTGTCCCTAACAGAGCCAGCAGCATCCTCTCCCTAAACTATCCTGAGAGCATATGACATGCAGCACGGTGACTCCAGCCCCACATAGAGGCTGGGTCACATGGTGCACTGGCCAATCACAGCCATGCCATTGGTAGGCATGGCTGTGATGGCTTCTAGGGAAAACCAGTGAAACACTTGTTGATTGGCTGCCCTTGGCAGCTTTTCAACACGTGGAGTAAAATACCAGAACCCCGGACCCGAACCCGGACTTTTTTTGAAAAGTCCGGGTTCGGGTCTGAGTCCCGGACACCCAAAAGTTCGGTACGGACCCGAACTTTACAGTCCGGGTTCGCTCAACACTAGTCAGGAGCACCCAGTCTCAGGGGGGTTTACCTCCAACAAAAGGACCTTCCACCATGGAACCTTAGGTGAGACTTCTAGCGAAAAGCAGGAACGTCCGGAGCGAGGATAAAAGAAGAACACTGTCACCAGGTACTGGCTACCTTTTATACTACTATTCAGGTCAGTCCTATTAGGGGTCAAGGGGGCGGAGTTAACCCGCAGTGATGGCATGACGCAGAGCCAGGAAATATATATATATATACTATAGATTGTATTGACACCATATTTATATGGATCTGATAAATATTTGTACTCTACATGACATTTTATAAAATAAAGGTATTACAAAAAATACTATGAATTAAAAATGTTTGTATTCATGGATGTACCCTTTAGGAAAAAATGTACTTTTTTATGAACGTGGCATGTTTTGGTGTTAGAGAGCCAGAGTTTGATTTCTCCCAAAACACTGCTTAACACTTAAAGTGGCTCTAAAGGCTCAAGGTTTTTCTTTACCTTAATGTACCATATGCATTCAGGTAAAAACTTTTTGGGTGCAGCTCCAACACCCCCTATACTTACCTGCGCCCCATCTTGATCCAGCGATGTGCACGAGAGCAGGGACTCTCTGGTTTCTCTCTCTCATCATTGGCAGTGTGAGCCATTGGCTCCTGTTTCTATCAATAACAGCCAGTGAGCCAATTAGTAGAGAGTGTGGATGGGGCCAAGCCACAATCTATGTGTGAATGGACAAACAGAGCGTGGCTTGGGAGCGAGCCTGTTAAAGTGTCTCCATAGCAAGAGGCTTACTATTGGGGACACTCGGCAGGGGGAAGGAGCCAAGACTGCCAGTGGGGGACCCAAAAAGAAGAGGATGGGGGCTGCTCTGTGCAAAACCATTGCACAGAGCAGGTAGATATAACATGTTTGTTGTTTTTTTTTAAAAAAACTTTCCTTTAGAATCACTTTAAAGTAAAGCTGTAGGCAAAACTTTTTTAACATTTTGGATAGAATAAGGGAGGGTTATAACCCCTGTCAGCTTTTGTTTTGCCATCTGTGTCCCATTGGGGAGATTTACCTTCACTTCCTGTCCCATAGCCAAAAATCCCTGCAAGTGAAGGGAATCCCTTGGGCCCCCCAGGTCACTAGAACTAGTTTTACTATTGGGAGATTTGCCCTCTATTATTTTTCTGGGGACAACCCAAAATTTTGGATTTTCATTTACATTTTCTTTTGGTGAGAACAACAAACAGGAAAAATAGACAGTGCAACTCTCCCTAATGGGGGCACACTAAAAAAAAACCTAATAGGTGTTCTAACCCCTCTCCACTTTCTCAGAAACTAAAAATAAAAAAGTTTTGTCATTAGTTATATTTTAACCACTTTAGCGTGGGAACTCACTTCTGTGGGCGCGCGCACTCCCATTGGCCAGCGGGGGAGCCGATCAGCATGTGGGGAGGTCTCAATGTCTGCCGGCCACCCGTGATCCTTCCCCGCAGTGGGAGAATGGGGATCTGCAGGTGTAAACAAGGCAGATCTCCGTTCTGACAGGAGAGATCACACAGATCCTGTCTTTCTGTTATGCAGGAAGACGGATCTGTGTGTTTCCCCAGGAAGCCCATCCCCCATACAGTTAGAAACACATCCCAGGGAACACAGTTAACCCTTTGATCGCCCCTGTTAACCCCTTCCCTGCCAGTGCCATTAGTAAAATAACAGTGCATATTTTTTGCACTGATTGCTGTAATATTGTCACTGGTTCCCAAATAAGTGTCAAAAATGTCAGTTAGGTGTCCGATCTGTCCCCTGCAATGTCGCAGTCCCACTAAAAATCACTGATTGCCTCCATTACTAGTAAAAAATAAATAAATAAATAAAAATGCCGTAAATCTATCCCCTATTTTGTAGATGCAACAACTTTTGAGCAAACCAATCAATATACGCTTATTGCGATTTTATTTACCAAAAATATGTAGAAGAATATACACTGTGTGCAGAATTATTAGGCAAATGAGTATTTTGACCACATCATCCTCTTTATGCATGTTGTCTTACTCCAAGCTGTATAGAATACGTGTGGACTATATCCCACAACTACAGTAATTTGGTGTGGGGAAGAGTAATGACTCTACGTGTAGTGGATTATACGAATTAACCATCATCCGAAAGCTCGGATATGTCGAACCTCATTCTGTTGTACGTATTTCTCCTACTACACCAGTTTTATGAGTAAACGGATTATTAAGACGTGTGTCACATATAAGAAGATGTATAAAAACCATTTATTTTAGCGTTATTCGCATATAACTAACCAAACGAGTTTTCAACAACGTAGATGTTTTATCCCCTATCTAAATGCCGTAAAAATAAATAAATAAATAAAAAATGATCATTACCTCCGTTAGTCACTAAAAATCACCCTGACGCTGTAACGTCCCCTGTCTAGCCTGTGGATTGACTGTAAAAACTGTGAATAAACCCTTGGTCACTGTTATAATGTCGTTAGTCACGTTTTTTATACGTGACAATAAAATGATTACCGTGACCGTCCCTTCCCCAATTGTCCCCGCTAGTTTCCCAATTGACACAAGGGACCCTACACAAAGATTGACATACCCCCTACCCGAAGGA
>BLSH010462056.1:876119-888075 GCA_018402905.1 Glandirana rugosa | reverse complement strand
CTGATGAATATATTTGTTTTTTTACATTTTTTTTTGGAAATCTTTTACAGCAGAAAATAAAATGTTTTTTTTTTCAAAATTGTCACTCTTTTTTGTTTATAGCACAAAAAATAAAAACTGCAGAGGTGTACAGCGTCGCATGACTGCGCAGTTGTCAGTTAACCACTTCCTTACTGGGCACTTAAACCCCCCTCCTGCCCGAACCAATTTTCAGTTTTCAGCGCTGTCGCTCTTTGAATGACAATTGCGCGGTCGTGCGACGTTGTATCCAAATAAAATTTGCGTCCTTTTTTTCCCACAAATAGAGCTTTCTTTTGGTGATATTTGATCACCTCTGCGTCATTTCTGATCACCGCTATAAACAAAAAAAGAGCGACAATTTTGAAAAAAAAACAATATTTTTTACTTTTTGCTATAATAAATATCCAAAAATAAAAAATAAAAAAACAAATGAATTCATCAGTTTTGGCCGATATTTATTCTTCTACATATTTTTGGTAAAAAAATTGCAATCGGCGTTTATTGATTGGGTTGCGCAAAAGTTATAGCGCCTACAAACTATGGACATTGATTTATGGCGTTTTTATTTTATTTTATTTTTTTACTGGCAATGGCGGCGATCTGCGATTTTTATCGGTACTGCGATATTGGGGCGGACATGTCGGACGTTTTTGACACTTTTTTGGGACCAATGACATTTATACAGCAATCAGAAATTTAAATGTCCACTGATTACTGTATAAATGTCATTGGCAATGAAGGGGTTAACCAGCAGGGGGCAGTGAAGGGGTTAACAATGCTCCCTGGCTGTGTTCTAACTGTGGGGGGGCGGGGCTGGTCGGGACATAACAGATCTAACTGATCCCAGTGACAGGGATCAGTAGATCTGTCATGTCCCATTCACAGAATGGGGAGCCGCCGTGTTTACTTCGGCGGTTCCCCGTTCCTCCTCTCTGAAAGGAAATCGCGGGTCTCCGGCGAACATCGGGTCCGCCCGACCCGCGGGCACGCTCCCGCAGTGTGCGGCGGCACGTGTGCGCGCCGCTCGTGCCCGCGGGAGCGCGCCCAGCACGAGCCAAATGGGAGGACGTCTATTGACGTCCTCCCGGCATTTTAGAGCCGCGCTGTAGCCGTCATTCGGCTATGGCGCGGGTGGGAGGTGGTTAAAGAGGATGCAGTGCCGTATCGCAAAAAAATGGCCTGGTCAAAAGGGGAAATCCTTCCAGTACTTAAAGTACAACTAAAGGCAACATACATATTTTAGTAAATGCTCATATAACGACCTGAAAGTTACACATTGTAATAAACATAATAACGTATTTTCCTACTATAAACTGCAATTCTGGTCTGTAATCCCCTCCAGCAGTTATGCTTTGCTGTATACAAGTAATGGTGATGGGAGGAGTTGAGCAGAGCTCAGATGTAATTTCTTGTCAGTGAAACAGCTTGTTTATCTCTCAGTCCTCCAGCCTTCTATGATGCTCAGTCTATTTTACATAACACACACCCATCTGCCAATCAATAGCTGGGTGTGTGCTATGTCAAACAGCACAAGTCTGTACAGACAAGCTAGGTCTAGGATCTAAAGAAGTGGGCGGGCAAAGGAGGGACATAGGTGGGAGTGGGCGGGGCTATACGGGTCGGTCATGGGCAGAGCCTAATCTGGATTATTTGTAGAATGAAATCCCTCAGCTTCCCATGTGATACAACAGGCCCTCCCCCACTGACGTCAGGACGTTTGTTGCAGAGAGATAGATGCAAATGGGGACAACAAGTGTTCAACAAAGGCAATTCGAAAACCAGTAAGTAAATATGTCACTTCACTAAAGGAAGTGCACATGACAGCAGGAGACAAGGTAGATATCTCAACATCCTTACTGCTTTTTGCAAAACAATCAGTGACATGTATAACAGACTGTATGGGTACATCTCTTCATTTTGAAGTGGTTAAAAGTCATACCAATTGTGAAGTATGGATTGAACTTATGGGGTCTCAGAAATTCCAATTTATGTTAGCAAATTCTATCAAAGGATGCCAGGACATTTCTCTGTGAAAGATGTGATCTGATAGATGAACTTAAAGTGGTAGTAAACCCTCCTATCATTTTCAACCAAGGAAGCTGCCATCTTGGCCTCTGTTTAACCCACAACTGCCATGATGCCTCACATGTGATCAACTATGACAGCAGCCATTGGATGGTTTGACAGTTTGGTTTAGAGCACAACCAATGGGAGTGATACATTTCCGGCACATGCCGGAAATGTAAGTGGTTTTTAAACTGTTAAACGGATGGGTTTACTACCACTTTAAATAAACTAGCAAATCATGTATGAGTTCTTACTTCCTATGAGGTGGGTCAACTTGAACTTTTTTTGGAAAAGTCCAAGAGTGGTATGGAATGATGGAATTCTGACCTCAAACCCACTTAAAGAAAATCTATGGTCCGAGCATACACTTTTTTAGCATGAGCATTGTAATAGCCATACAACAATAGTTATTTTGGACAATCCAATATAAGCTTGCTTGAAAAATTTCCTTTCATATCGTGAGT
The DNA here is from genome assembly GCA_018402905.1 of Glandirana rugosa. NCBI lineage: Eukaryota > Metazoa > Chordata > Amphibia > Anura > Ranidae > Glandirana > Glandirana rugosa. The sequence continues at coordinate 885,523 of BLSH010462056.1, read as the reverse complement.
GCTGCCCATCAGCTGGACGTCTCTTTCCACAGCTTCCTGGATTCCTTGCATTCTCATCCTCCATTTCTAAGGACTACATATCCCATGGCACCTTACTACTTGCTAGCTGTGATTCCCGTACTGACTCCACCTCCTGAAACTCCTCCTCTCAGCATCTCTGTAGGTCAGAAGGCTCAGGGAAGTAAATGTGTGAGTATCTTCATGAAGTAAGTTTACAAACTTCAAGATTGTTCAGTTTAACAGGAGCAGGCTAGAAATAATTGAAATAAAATTTTGAAATTAATTTATGATTTTACTCTTTGACCATGAATATGCTTTAAATGTCACCTCAAGCATTGCAACTTAAAATATCTATAAAATAAGACAGTTTTGAATAAGCAATACAATTCCTCCTATCAGATGCACACATATATACTTAGTTTAATGGTTTTCTATCAGCTATCTTGAATATACTGTATATGCCAACAAAGTATAGAATGTTGTCTGTATTGTTTGTTTATTAATTATTATGTCTAAAAAATGGTATCGTATCTTAGAAGACATTTATAAGAAAATATCTGAGGGTTCAAAAATGTTATCTATCTATCTATCTATCTATATATCTATCTATCTATCTATCTATCTACAGTGCCTTGAAAAAATATTCATACCCCTTGAAATTTTCCACATTTTGCCTTTTTTTTTTCGTTTTATTCAGGGTTTTTTTTCGTTTTTTTGATCATTCATTATGATCAAAATTCATTATTTCAAATAAATTCGTAAATTTGGAAACATTCAAATTTGGTTTGTTCCATTAGTATAGATGCTAATTTTGAAGTATTGCAAAATTTGGGAAGAGAGGAGTGGGATTTTAGTTGAAGCACATGAGGGATACACAATAGACTGATGGAGATGTTCACAGAAATGTAATTTGTGGATATGAATATACTGATGCATATAGACACAAACATTACATGATAAAATATCAATTATAAATGACAATACAAATTCATAGCAATGGATACAAATGTGTTAAGCTCAGTACATTGCCCCCATTCATCAGGTGTTTAATATACAGACTGGTAAAAATATATACACAGACAGGTCTGCGTGGCCAAGGACCTCATTGTTCCTATTGAGGTTTGGTGTATAAAACGAGTAGAAGGTTAAGCCCACGGTAGCTTTTAGCTCAACGTACGTTTCGTGGCTTGGAGCCACTCGTCAGGAGCGGGCTCGTGGTGTGTCTAAAAAAATGAATATAGGATCAGCAATTGACAATGTAAAAACATTGGGGGTATGAATCCCTCCACAAACTGCGCATGCAACTTACAACACTCCTATGATGGTGATGCACTGTTGGAGCCAAGGGCCCGTCCAGGGTCATCAGGGCCGGGAGCTGTGGCAGGGGGCATGATGGCAGCAACCCACAGTCGGCATCACCCCAGGTGGATGAGGGCGTCCTGGTGATATGAAGATCCATGGTTGAAGTATGGGATGATTGTGTGCTGTGGGAGAGTTGGATTAAATGAACAACTGTTGAGTGGGTGTGTGCATGGGAGATCAAGAAGGAAAAGAAGGAAGTGGAGCTGAATCAAGGGAAGGGAGCTGAAGAAAGGACAAGATATGGGACAGAAACCTGTGAAATGGAGAGGTGAATAAGATTCAAGAAACCAGATGAATGGAGGAGGGATAGAGAGGAAAAGGAGTGAAAGAAGGTGGGTAAGGGCTAGGGAGGAAAAAATAGATGAAAGATAGATAGACCACCAGACCAATGGGTGATCAAATTGGAAAGTGGCAGTAAAATGAATGTGAATGTTACCAATAAACGTGAGGCATGGTCATCCATGATAACACATGCATAACGGTGTATTGTGTGCAGGAAGCCAAGATCCACCAAGGGGGGCGCATAAATAGGCATCACCAACTGCCCACCCACCAATGTCACGCACGTGGAAGCAAAGAGTCAGGCGGGGAGGCGCCAAGCGGTGGACCGCCTGGCGCGCAGCATCTCACCCGCCCACAGCCTCCGCGAGCGTGGTTGACCCAGCAGGTACAGCATCACAATGAGGACGCCGAACAGACAGCATGGGTGACATGGCGCCGATGCGGAGTGACGATGGACCCGCCCCCCCATGCGGCATCCGGTGCACGGAGGTGGAGGGAGCCGCCAGTGCGCATCGCAGCTCCCGGACCGACAAGATCCAAGGAGCGCCCAAAGGCCCCAACAGCTCACACCACTGAGGTGCAAGAGCAGCAACAGATAGCAGTGGAAAGGATAGGTTATATACATATAACTCCAGTAAAGACATTGGCAGGGATGGAAGCGGACAGCCTTACCAGGCCATGGCTTCATTTAAAGTCCCAATTTTTTTCCCCCATTTATTTCCTTTTTCCATTTATATTCGTTATTATTGGGAATTAATAATAATAATTTAAAAAAAACTATAATAATGGTTAATAATTCATTACATTCACTAACAGCCAAATTTGAAAGGAAATTCCAATACCTGCCTATAAGTTAATAGTTTGTAACTATTATTATAGTTTTTATTATTATTATCATTATTATTAGTAATAATAATTTTAAAAACTATAATAATGGTTATGGTTAATAAAAATAATACACGTAATAATTTAATTATGGTAGAAATTATCCGAATGTTTTTTGTTCTTTAGGATTTTCACATTTTCAGATTTTCGTTCTTATTTTTGGATTTTTGTTCTTTCAAATTTTTGGATTTTCGTTCTTATTTTCAAATTTTTGTTCTTTTGAATATTAGGATTTTCGTTCTTATTTTCGGATTGTCATTCTTATTTTTGGGTTTTCGTTCTTTCTAATTTACGGATTTTCATTCTTTCGGATTTTCGAATTTCAGATTTTCGTTCTTTTCAAAAATGTGTTTTCAGAAAAATTTGTGAAATGGTTTTTCGTTATTCGGATGTTTCTGAATTAACGAATGTTCAGAATTCAAATGAATTCGGAACAAAACGAATTGCACATGTCTATGCGCGACCAATAGTTGTACTGTGGACAGATTCTCCCACCGGAGCTGTGGATCTCTGAAGCCCCTCCAGAATTACAATGGGCCTCTTGGCTGCTTCTCTGATTAATTCTCTCCAGTCAGTTTAGGTGGACGGCCATGTTTGCATTTGAGCCATACTCTTTCCATTTTCGGATGATGGATTGAACAGAGCTCCGTGAGATGTTCAAAGCTTGGGAAATTTTTCTTAATAACCTAACCCTGCTTTAAACTTCTCCATAACTTTATCCCTCACCTGTCTGGTGTGTTCCTTGACCTTCATGATCCTATTTGTTCACTAAGGTTCTCTAACAAACCTCTGAGGGCTTCACAGAACAGCTGTATTTATACTGAGATTAAATTACACAAAGGTGGACTCTATTTACTAATTAAGTGACTTCTGAAGGCAATTTGTTCCACTACATTTTAGTTAGGGGTATCAGAGTAAAGGGGGCTGAATTCAAATGTATGCCACACTTTTCAGGCATTTATTTGAAAGAATGTTGAAAACCATTTATCATTTTTCTTCCACTTCACAATTCTGTGCCACTTTGTGTTGGGCTATCACATAAAATCCCAATATAATACATTTACGTTTATGATTGTAACATGACAAAATGTGGAAAATTTCAAGGGGTACGAATACTTTTTCAAGGCACTGCAATCTATCTATCTATCTATCTATCTATCTATCTATCTATCTATCTATCTATCTATCTATCTATCTATCTATCTATCTATCTATCTATCTATCTATCTATCCATCTCTCCCCAGTTACATAACATAACATTTTCTTGATAATGGGAAGGAGAAAAGCCATTTCCTGAAGCCCTGATCTCTTCTGGCCGCTCTAAAGTGCTTTTTCCTATCATAATGTAATATGTTTCTTGGTGGATATCATAGCTGCTCCAAATAAGTGAACTGCAATTGGCTTTTGTAACAGCTCTGGGAATAAAATGATACATTGTGTGAAGGAAGCTAAAACCACTTTGCAAGACTTCAGTGTATTGTTCTTCAGTGGCTATTACTTACAGATGTCGAAGTCAAAGAGCACTGCGGCCTTGTTTACTTGGCTTTCACTAAAGGACATAACACATTAATTGAAAAGTTGTATACACCAACTGTTTACAAAGCACTAGAAGACTGTTCATCTCCAAAAAAAATGTGGTTTTCCGATATAGTGATATGACCTTTCAGAACATAATCACAAAAATCAAGAAGATGGGGTCAATGCACAGGGACCTCTTAAAGCCTAAGTTTAGTTCATTCTTTTTTTTTATTAGCGCAAGGGACAGTAGTTTAACCTCCCTGGCGGGATGATTATGTCAGATTTTTGGTGCTGAAAGCAGTACAATTATTTTGCATGGAAATTTGGCGTTTTATATTGTAGGCCTGTAATTCTTAGGAATAACTCACTTAAATCTGTCCAAAGAAGAGTCTAGTAGACATCCCGGGTATGATAAAGTTTGAAACAAAAAATCATAAATTATAATATAATAAATAACTATAAATAATTATCAAAAATAATAATATAATAGTAATAAAATGTATTCAATAATGTAATCAAATCAAAAACACTGAAATTTGCTCAGTTGCAGAATTGTCGCTGTCGTCACTTTCAGTTTCTGATGATAAATTCCCCCAAAAATCAGTATCACTCAATTCTGCAAATGATTCTTATTTACTATCGGTGTTTTCTAGCTGATCAAAAACCACTTTTGACGTAAAGGACGCTTTTTGGTTTCTATGGACATTCTCATGTTTCCAGGCAGAAAGAATGACATGCATAATATAAAAGTGCATGCAGGGCTCTGGGCAAACCACTAGGGGCAAAGGGGATGTGAAATTATTTCATACAGTAATGTAATCTATAAGATTACAGTGTACTGTATGTATACTATGTGTTTCACTTTTTGAATTTGCTGCCGGGCTCCGTCCCCCTGCGACGCGACGCTCGCAGGGAACGGAGCCCGGCACACAGAGGCATCGAGCGGAGGGACAGACACGCTGACACCGCAGGAGGACATCGCTGGATCCAGGGGACAAGGTGAGTAACATTGCCTGGATCCAGCGATGCAATCCCGAGTGTGGCTCGGGGTTACCGCTAATGGTACTGAAATTCCACCCTGAGCCACACTCGGGAATACCGCCAGGGAGGTTAATTCAATGAGAAGTGTCCCTTGTGCTAGTGACTGCTGTCTTAGTTGAAGTCTTCCATCCTCTGCCCCCCACACCCCCCACAGCGGTAATCATTCTGTAGGACCTAATATATTCACTATACAGTCCTAGAAGTTGCACTATAGCCTCCATCAATGAAAAGCGCTCTATGAATGGAGGAGGCAGATAATCAGGGATGCCAAATGGAAACATCCAGCAGCAGGGATGACCAGATCTGTGCAGCCACGCTTAGTCTAAGTTCACACTGATGCAGTGTGAGTTAAATCCATTTCTCAGTGCGATTTCAGGCTGGGTTCACAGGAGGGGGGTCCGGCGGGTCCCTGTTCACCTTTTCAGGTCCGAATTAGGTCTGAATTTTTGCCTGAATTTGGACCTGAAACGGAGCCAAAGATGCACAGGTCCAACCGCCACTGAGATGTGTGAACCGGCTACATTGGGTCACACTCTCCTGCCAGGCAAATTGGATGCAGGGAAACCCGCATCCAATTGGCACAAGTGTGAACCCAGGCTCTAGGGGCAGCTCCAGTGTGATTTGATGTGTTTTGATGCAATTTGGATAGAGTTAGGATTTCTGTCCTGGTCTCTCTCTCTCCCTGAACATGATCCATGGATGGAAAGTGAGGAACAAAGCAAACAATTACAGAAAATGTAATGAAATTGTGTTACTTTAGGACAGATAAGCGTTCTACATGCAGTTTCCATTTATGTCTATGGAGCTACAAATCGCTCCAAACCTCTCTGAACTCACACAGAGCCCTTTTTCCAATCACATTGGATTCACACTGCATATACACTATATTACCCAAAGTATTAGGACACCTGCCTTTACACGCACGTGAACTTTAATGGCATCCCATTCTTAGTCTGTAGGGTTCTATATTGAGTTGGCCCACCCTTTGCAGCTTCCTGTTCCAACACGATTGTGCACCAATGCACAAAGCAAGCTCCATAAAGACATATATGAGATTGTTTGGGTTGGAAGAACCTGACTGGCCTGCACGGAGTCCTGACCTCAACCTGATAGAACACCTTTGGGATGAATTAGAGCAGAGACTGTGAGCCAGGCCTTCTCATTCAACACCAGTGCCTGACCTCACAAATGCGCTTCTGGAAGAATGGTCAAACATTCCCATAGACACTCCTAAACCTTGTGGACAGCCTTCCCAGAAGAGTTGAAGCTGTTATAGCTGCAAAGGGTGGGCCAACTCAACATTAAACCCTACGGACTAAGACTGGAATGCCATTAAAGTTCATCTGCGTGCAAAGGCAGGTGTCCCAATACTTTTGGTTATATAGTGTATATGAATAGCCTCCACAGAATCTCATTATTCTCGTTATTTCACTGGTCACGTGATTCCATTTGTTCTGGAATGCATCTGAAATTACGTCAGTGTGAACCAGGGCTTAGGTACCTGAAACCAGACTATGCAGTATTTGAATTAGGCAATTTTGTGAACAGTGAAACAAAACCTATCCAAACACCAGCAAACCGACTTCAAAGCAAACATACAGATATCAGTGAATCATAAGCAAATGAAGGATCAAGATCAGGATCAAAATCAGGAACAGAAGTCACAAGGAGCAGAGAACAAGGGGCACACAGACAGAGCACTGAGGCAAGATGGAGTAGCAGAGGAAGGGCTAAATACCTTCCCAGCAGCCAGCATCAGGTGATGACTAATTGCTAGGACCTGCTGCTGAGAGGCACCCACCGGTGGACACTGGAACTACAACCTACAAGTCTAAGAACGACAGTTCCGCCAGCAGGCGATCCAATTCCAGGCATCTCCTTAGTCAGGCCATACACAGTGTGAATTTCTTTCCTGCAACTACTTGTTGCAGGAAAGAAATTTGCACGATTCCCCCTTAACACAGACAGTGCTGATGGGAACCCCTCCTGCTGAGCAATTGTCTGCTCCCAGCAGGGATGGGCCTGGCAAGTTGTCCCTGCCAGGAGAAGACAATGATTATTGCTAGCAGCTATAGCAGTAATAAGCATAATCATAAGAGAATCTGGTGGTTTTACCCAAGTTGATTGATCAATCAACTTGGTACATTCAGCCTGCCCATTGATGGTTCCAATTTTGAGATTTGAGCCGTGTATGGTCACCCTTAGTCAATATATTTTTGTGTTTATTATGTACAAAGGTAAAGTAGAAAAATGGGACAATAATCGTCACTTAAATTAAGGTTCTCAGAATGATTGGCTTGAGTGAAAACCTAATCAATTGAAGATGAAAAGGGAGCCTTCATCCTCCAGTGTGAAGGTGAGATCTCATCTTAATCCAAGTGCTCGGCGTTATGCTGGACACTATTGTCACACAATCCTTCACCAAATATTCTGACAATAGGACATGGGATAAGGGACATTATTGCTTGGCACAATAAACATTTCAGAGGAAATTATTCAGTAGGAATTGATCCAAAAATGAATCAAGGACATCTATAATGGTCATATATTAATGTACTTTACCTGGGTATGCAAGATCCAAAACATTTAAATACAGTAACATCTTGTTAGCTCATACTGTGTTTTTTCTGAAAAGAAAGGCAGTGCATGTTATTACTTTGGAGACCTTCTAGTGGTATGTGTTCACATTTTGCAACTTCATAAATATTCAGAAATTAAGCCATTTAAATTAGTCTCAGAGGCCCTACTGACAAAGAGAAAGTGCTTCAATGCACAGAGCTTACAGGTCATAATACAAAACTGAATACATTCCTTTTGGAAAACCCTTCAGCAAAACACATGAATATCATTTTACATGTTTTTCGACTCAAAAAAAAAAAAATCTTAGAGGATTCCACTCTGGGACTTTTAAAAATAGCAAAAAAAATAACAGTAAAAGAAAACAAATGTTTGTAGATTTCAAGAAAACAAATGTTTGGAGCTTAAGTTTTTGGCTTACTCAAAAGATTGAACAAACATGTTTTTTTTTTTTTGTTGGCTATGATATCTAAATTATTTTGAATGCTTGCATTATAAGATGCTGAGTTAGTCAACAGCTTCAGCTTTTTTTTTCTTTACTTTCACAGTACGAGTGAGTACAGCCATGAAAACATATGAAGAAGACTTGCTACACTGTTTCTGCTTTGGAAGAGCAAAGGTGGCTTGGACCATATGCTGGATTTTTTTGAAGCAAGACTATAATTGCCAAAAAATGTTCCCTACAAAAGAAAAGGTTGTGTGAGGACTGAGGAGCATGTGTCTCCTTTCTTCACTCTTATAGAAATATGCAACATTCAACACTTCCGGGAGTGTTGGATTCCTGTGCTACTCTCTGTGGGTATAACCTCTAAATCCATAAGGGTTATGCAACACCATCATTTGTCTCTGTAATAGCTGCCACCAGGGCTGCTGATAGCGGGGGGAACATTAGTCCTCCTGTAGGAGGCCCGGGCCCACACGGGGGCCCAAACTGCAGGGGGAGTCGGTGCGGTCGGACGGAGGGGCAATTGCAGAAGGATGCCCTGTGTGTTTCTCTGCAGCAGCGGAAAGCCAGTTTCTCCCCCTCCTGTCAGCTTTCAACTGCTGCAGGAAGAGACACAGGGCAACATTCTTGTAACTGATTCCCCGACACTGATTGCCCTTCCTGTTCTGCCTGCTTATAATCCCCCGTGTGCCCCCCTGTCACTGTGCCGCCCCCCCCCCCCAGGCTTCCCTGTCCCATAAAAAAATGTAAAAAAATAATAATTAAACATTGCAACAAATCATTTTTTAAATATTGTAAAGTAAAATAATTGCAAAAATCTTTAACATTAAAAAAATATATATATATATATTTTTTTTAAATGTAAAAATAATATTAAAAAAGGGATAATTCACACAGGTTCTCTGTTATGTTTGTGTCCGCTAATATTGATTTTAGTGCATTTTTACTGAAAATATGGTCTCGGTCCCGACAACAGTCTTTAGTGCCCCGGGGTATATCGGGTAGACCGTCCCGGGGAGGGGACTTACATAGTTCTGGTATAAAAGTCATTTTTACGTGATTTTAGTTATAATCGCCTGTGTTTGTATTGTCTCTTGGACACACTTAATAGGGAAAAAATTATAATAAAAATGTAAATTTTTTTTATATATATATATATAAAAAAATTACAATTTCTAAAAACGTTAATAAAATGAAATGTTATAAATTTTTTACTAAACAACGTTACAAATTAATAATAAAAAAATGTAAAAAAATACCCTGTCCCTTCGGACCCCCCCCCCCCCCGCCGTG
>BLSH010462056.1:834230-857331 GCA_018402905.1 Glandirana rugosa | reverse complement strand
GACTTGTCTGTACCTTCTGCAGAATAAACATTTAGACCGGACTCACACAGCCATTCATATACTTCTTTTTTTGAATAGGCCTCAATACAAAAAAAAAATACCATGTTGGCTACCTCCTCCTACTCCTCTACCACCGCCACTTCCACCTACACTGCCACGGTCACGGCCTAGTCAACCTCTAGGCTCCTACTCCACATCCACCCCCCTTCCTGTTATTTTACTTGATTTTAATTTATTTTCCCTATCCCCATTTATTTGTAGGGCACTTGCCCTAGTTTGAAGATGATTTTAGAACAGTTATATGGCTTCTACCGTTAATTAATACTTTTCAGACACAGTTTGAAGATGATCCACATTCACCTCCATTTTTGCTTTTTTTATGTTTTTATTTTTTTAAAAATATTTACAGTTATTTCCCTGTCCCCATTTTTTTTTGGGGCACTTGCCCTACCCTTACCCCCATTTTACTTCCTTTTGCAGCCCTCTGGGGCTTTCCAGGACTTTCCTACAGCCATTTTTGTGCCTAAAAGTTCGGGTCCCCATTGATTTCAATGGGGTTCGTTGTCCGTGCGATCGTTCGGGTTCCGTCCGGACCCGGACCCGGACTTTGTCCCGAAGTTCGGACGGACCAGCAGAACCCGAACTTCCAGGTGTTCGCTCAACTCTAATCTTAAGGTTAGCACCACGTGTCTTAGCATGTTACATAGTTACATAGTTAGTCTGGTTGAAAAAAAGACACAAGTCCATCTAGTTTAACCACCTCCCACCCGGCCACTGTACATATACGGCCAGGTGGGAGCTTCCCCGTTCTGACAGGATGTATATATACGTCCTGCAGAACGGGAGCTCGCAGCGCGGGCACGCGCCGTGTTGCTGCTGGATCCTGTGATTATTATGATCACAGGATCCAGCTGAGCGGAGATCGGGATATGGGCGCAGTGACTGGCCCTCCCGATCATGTGACGGATGTGTCCAATCACAGCCGTCACATTGTAAACAGAGACGAGTGTCTCTGTGACAGTTCTCCCCCGCCGAGCTCAGTGAGAGCTCAGTGCGGGGGGGGGGGGAGCTGCAGCTATGTGACAGCTCTCTGCATGATGAGGATTTCATGCAGAAAGCTGTCACAGATCGCCCCCCACACAGTGCACCAAGCACACTGATACCCCTGTCCCCATACACATCAGTGTCCCCATAAAACAGCCCCCAAAACATCTGTATGTCCCCCATCACATCTGTCACAGTCCTCAAACATCTGTCACAGTCCCCAAACATCTGTCACAGTCCTCAAACATCTGTCACCATACACAAAACATCTGTATGTCCCCGTCACATCTGTCACAGTCCCCAAACATCTGTCTGTCCGCCAACACCAAATAAACTCCAGTTTGGGTTTTTTTTACCAAAGAAATGTAGCAGTATCATTTTTGGTCAAAATTTATCAAGAGAAATTACTTATTTGCAAAATTTTATAACAGAAATGCAGAAAAATGCATTGTTTTTGAAAAATTTTTGTCTTTTCTTTTTTTAATTTATAGCGCAAAAAATAAAAAACCCAGGGGTGATTAAATACCACCAAAAGAAAGCTCTATTTGTGTGAAAAAAATGATAAAAATTTCATATGGGTGCAGTGTCGCATGACCGCGCAATTGTCATTCAAACTGCAACAGCGCTGAAAGCTGAAAATTGGTCCGGGAAGGAAGGGGGGTTTAAGTGCCCAGTATTGAAGTGGTTAATAAATAAAGGGGAAAAAAAATCTTACAATCCTATACCCACAGTTGATCCAGAGGAAGGCAAAAACCCCAGTTAAGCATGAACCAATTTGCTCCAGCAAAGGAAACATTTCCTTCCTGATCCCCCGAAAGGCAATAGGATTTTCCCTGGATCAACTTTACCTATAAATGTTAGTACCCAGTTATATTATTTACATTTAGGAAAGAATCCAGGCCTTTTTTAAAACAATCTACTGAGCTAGCCAGAATCAGCTCTTGAGGGAGTCTATTCCACATTTTCACAGCTCTTACTGTGAAGAAATGTTTCCGTATTTGGAGATTAACCACTTTAGCCCCGGAAGGATTTACCCCCTTCCTGACCAGAGCATTTTTTTGCGATACGGCACTGCGTCGCTTTAACTGGCAATTGCGCGGGTCATGCGATGTTGTACCCAAGCAAAATTAACGTCCTTTTTATTCCCACGAATAGAGCTTTCTTTTGGTGGTATTTGATCACCTCTGCGGTTTTTATTTTTTGTGCTATAAAGAAACAAAGAGCGACAATTTTGAAAAAAAAAATTTTTTTAACTTTTTTATAATACAGATCCCAAAAAAAATTAAAAAAAAGAATTTCTTCCTCAGTTTAGGCCGGTATATATTCTACATATTTTTGGTAAATAAAATCGCAATAGGCATATATTGATTGGATTGCACAAATGGTATAGTGTCTACAAACTATGGGAATAGATTTAAGGCATTTTTATTTATTTATTTTTTGTACTAATAAATACAGAGATCAAAGCTAAAAATAGCCACTGATTACTGTATAAATGTCACTGGCAGGGAAGGGGTTAAACTGTAGGGGGGGTGTTCTAACTGTGTGTGGGATGGGCCGGCAGGGACTTGACAGATCTCACTGTTCCCGATCACTGAGAACAGTAGATCTCTGTCATGTCCCCTGACAGACCGGGGATCCGCCGTGTTTACATAGGCAGATCCCAGTTCTGCCTCTGTAATAGGCAATCATGGTCATTGAGTCTGCCCGAACCACGGGCCCGCTCACGCAGCATGCACCCCTTGATAAAGTCGCATGACCAGTGACGAAACGCGTCGGGGAGGAGCCTCGTGACATTCTGGTAGTGTTGTCTCTGCACCTAGCAGCAGCCGTGAGCACTCTGCTACATAGTCACTATTGCGATTTATGGCAAATGCAATACCCGAGTGTACTGGTGGTAGAACACATTGTCATGTGAGTGTTTTTATACCTTATATTTATTAAAGTATATTCTGTAAACAATTAAGCGCTATGTGAGGTTTTCTCTGTTTTATATGCCATATGGATACATGATACTTTGGGATATACCGCGCTCCTGTATGCGAGGAGGATTGTGCCCCAGTGGGGATCAGAATCAGAAGAATCAGAAAGGGTTTATTGCCATGATCTGTAAACAAGGTTCACGGATTAGGAATTTGTCTTGGTGTTTTGGCGCAGATGAAGAATAAAAAATACAAAAAAGAAAATAAAAAATACTAAGTAAAAAACACGATAAATACAAAAGTAATCACAAGATTTACAGGGTTGGATAGGATAACTGCGTAGGATAGGTAACTTAGGTAACGTAGGATAGATAACTGGATAGAATCGTGCGACTTGACCCAAGTTGGGGTCACCCCTGGAGGTGAGCGCAGTATATTGTTGGGTGGTGGTGTGTGCCTGCAACTGGAAGCACTTTGTTCTACAGAAAGGACACCTATCTGGATTCCTTTTGGTGGCAGTGATCGTGCACTTTTGCTGTATTGGGCAGGAGTTGTATCACTGAGTTAATTCTACTAGCACTTTATGGACACTTATCACTTTCATTGTGACACTGTTCTTACTTCTTTAAAGCTTTTTGCCGTACAATTTTGTATGATTCTGCTCATTAATTTCACTACATTTTTTATTATGATATGTATATTTCTTTTATTTCTTTGACACATTTATTGATTGACCTTTTTTCACTTCAGCCACTAGGGGGCACTGTATGAAGTTATTATCACAGATATATTTATGGTATTTTATTTTAATTGTTTTTACTTTTGTGATTGCACTTCACTATTTTACTGTGTATATCTGTTTTTTAGTACTTGGGATACTATTTAAGTGCTGAGCAGCAATCCTTCTACTATATACTAATTAGCCTTTTAAGAGCAGTAGCGTGGTATTATTTGTGTATACTTGGGCGCGAAAGCGCGCCACCGTGCTCCTGCCCACAACTGCACCTGCGTGAGCCGCCATACAGCTACGGCGATTCACCCAGTAGAGCTGACCTGTTGCAGTATAACGATGGCGGCTGGTCAGCTGGTCAGCAAGCGATTAAATCTCTTTTCCTCTAGATGTGTATGTTACACATATATCTGCCCAGTAAAACTTAAAGTGGTTCTAAAGCCTAAAGGTTTTTTACCTTAATGAATTATCTGCGTTAAGGTAAACAACCCTCCACTAGTTGTTCCCTCCGCCCCCTTCTTTAAATACTTACTTACTTAGTCCTGTATTGATCCAGTGCTGTGCCCTGCAGTGGTGCTGGATCTCTATCCCTGCTTTCACAGTCAAAGATAACCACAGTGGGAGCCACTAACTTCTGCTACTGTCAATCCAATCCTGTGAGGAGGGAACGGGGATGGGGATGGGGCTGAGCCACACTGTGTGTGTCTATAGACACCCACAGCCCTAAGTAATCAAAAAGGCTTTAGGTTGGGGCAGTCCACTAAATATTAAAGGAGTTGTAAACCCTTATGGTTTTTCACCTTAATGCATTCTATGGGGACGGGGACGAGCACAGCAGTTCCAGCCACTGTCTCGGGTTCTCATTGGATAGATTGATAGCAGCAGTAGCCATTGGCTCCCATTGCTGTCAACCAAATCCAGTGACATGGGAGCCAGGGGGTGGGGCTGAGTCCTGCTGTCTGTGTCAATGGATGAAGCAGCAGGACTCGGGAGCATTTCTCGCACGGGTGCCCCCATGGAAATCAGCTCTCCATGGGGGCACGCGATGAAGAGGAGGAGCCAGGAATGCTGCTCTATGCAAAACCCTTGCACAGAGCAGGTAAGTATAACATGTTTGTTATTTTAAAAAAAACCTTTACAATCACTTCAAGGATGCCAAACCCTGCCATATGGGTAGGTATCACCACAAACATGAATATATATATATATAAAGTCGCACAAAGCCCAGCTCAAGAGCAAGATCACACCTGCCCTCGTAGCAGGTGTCCCCCAAGTGGGGGCCCTAGAAGAGGAGAGCAGGTAAATATAAAGCTTTTATTTTATTTTATATAAAATAACATGAGCCTTTAATATCACCTTAACAAATCTGTAAACAGAAGACCAGGAGGCAGCCTTGTAGCTTTGGGGTACAGATACATGGTTCTAAAAAGACCATTCAGCACTGAAAGATCTGGTAGAGTATGCCCTAGCAGGAAAGAGCTGAACCTTATTCTTAAGACTATGTATATATACTCAAATCATGTGTTATATGGGTGGGACCTTACAGTGTTACCCTCAGGAATGACAAAGAAAGGTATGCCCACACAGCGCCTACTGGATCCAGACAATGGAGAGAAATTTTCCTGGAATGTTTTGGAACAGGACATACAGAAAGAAAAATACGTTCTGGTTAAAGTGAGGGGAAAAAAACACTTTGGGAGGAAAGGAGGCCTTAGGCCTCAACATAAGCCTATCCATGTGTGACACATTAGAACAGCACTTTACAGGAGCTGCCAACTCTAGAGGAGCTCCTTACAAGGCTGCCAACTTTCATCAAGTTTCACCATTGATGGAACTCCAAGACAAATGCTGATCCAGACAGGACTGGAGGAAATGCAGTACTTCCTGGGATGGAATTTTCTATTCCCGCACTCACAGAGTAGGTCTTTTAGGGGCATGGGGTGACTGATTCCCTATGACCAGGTTTTTGTGGACCTGGGCTTCAACAGAGAATGGTTGACTAGTTTTTGGGGCAGAAAATCTGGATGATCTGGGAAAGCCCATGGAGTGTCCACCAGGAGTCTGAGTATGTCAGAGTAGTGCTTCCTCTTTGTCCAGTTTGGTGCAATAAGTATCACCAGAATGGCCTCCATTATGATTTTGCAGGGTAGAAGAGGAAAGAGCTTCAGAGAGGAAAAGTACAGATCAAGATGAACTGATATTGCAGGATCACCATGGCATCTATTGTGAAGAGCCCCTAGTCCTGGCGACAAAATTGTCTAGTTTGTTGTTGAATCTGGACGCCAGAAGGTCCACCTTTGAAGACATTGATAGAACAGACTTCTCCAATTACAACTCTGAATTAGAAAACCACCACCTCAGAGCAAGCCTGTTCCTGCTAACTAGGCAAAAGGGATGATCCAAAGACAGGGTCTGCTTGTCCCACACAGGCAGAATGTTGAGTTGAATGATCAAGGTACAACAGTATTGCCTTGAAGGCGTCTACCACGGACATGCCAAAGGGAAGAGCATCAAACTGGTAATGTAGCATGCCCACAGAAAAATGCAGGTAGCATTGATGTGGAGGGGAAATGGGGATGTTCAAGTAGGAATCCTTGATCTCCACAGAGGCCAAAAGGAAAGCAATGACTGAACTGGTACATTCCTTACAGAATGTTTGAACCCTAAGAAACCTATTGAAAATCTTCAGATTTAGAATGGAGTTAACGACCTTATAGACAGTGAACAGATTTGAGTAGGACCCCAGAAACCTTTGTTTTTTTGGATAGAAACAATGACCCCTTTCAGGAGGGGCTGTTGGAGAGCAGCATAAAGATCCACCTGCTTTTGTAGGGAGGATGGAAACTTTGACAGCATGATATGGGGTGATGGCAGGGACTAAGATTCTAGTTAGTAATCTCTGGAACAATATTCTGGGCCCATGTTTTCACATTGGAAATGGGATTCAGACTTGGACCTATGCCTGAGAAAAGTGAATTCTTCATCATCTCAGGAGCTGAAGGTTTGCCCACAGTGACCAACTAGTGCAAAAAGCCAACACCCTCATGCAGTTCAATACAACCACAACCTTTTATCCTGTTGATAGGCCAGTCTTTGGCCATCTTGATTGGGCAGTGCAGGATGACATCACTCCCATGCATGTGCAGGAGTGAGTCATCATGTCACTGTACGAGAATGTAAACTGAGCTGAAAATACATAATTCAATGCACATTCTCTAAAATACCATGAGCAGGCAAGTAGGTTCCTTTTATCACAGAAGAGACATTGCATGTCTCTTCTGCAATAAAGAGCCTACCAGCTGACAGTTTTTTTCTTTAGACTTTAGTTCTGCAATAAGGAACCTATCACTCTTAGTTAAGATAGTAACTGGCTATGCACTGAGCTCATCAGAAAGTACGGTGTGCCTAAAATGCATAAGTACATTAGCGTCTGTAATTCCAACCCACATAAGAGCATCTGATCCTCTGTGCAATGTAACATTCACCTGCTGTGTAGATGATTGAAAGCAAGCCTTTTCCAAATGAATTCATAATGCCAATGTATGGGAATAAAAGACATGGAGGACTTTTTGTGAATTATTGTACCTTTGGCATCTAAGGGGTCAACTCGAGCCATTTGAAGCCCTCCTTTGAAGTCCTTTTGAATCTTACATCTTTGTTATTATTTATCCAACCCTTTGAAGCCACAAAATTAAGGTTACATTTATCTATTGAGAGGATGAAAGTGAAGCTGATGCGTGGCACGCAGGCTATATTTTCCAGTAGCCAGGGGTTAATAAACGAATAGAACCAAGGCCAGCAGTGAGCGGGAACTGCTTGGAAGAGTAATGAATGTTCAAAGCAATGAGATGAACCTCCCCTACCAGTTTCATTTCGGACTAGCTAAAGATCACACCAATGAAAAATGACTGCCTATTTGCAACGTATAATGAAACTAAGACAGTGTGAAGATGAATGAACAGAAGTTTGGTGAAATCTGTGCTAGGAAAGCTTGAGAACAAGTGTTGCTCCCTCCCCATATTACCTAACAGGCCCCGTTCTCTCACCAAGTCACTGTGAAATTGCACTAAACCCCTCTGAATTTGCCATAGAGTCTAGAGGAAGGGCTATGATTCTAAAATTACATTTAATATATACAGCTGCACAGTGAGATGTTGGGAGATGTTTCGAGAATGTGGTGGGAACCTTGCTGTAAAATAAGCCAGGAAAACTGAGATTAATAGTTTGTTTTCTCGCCAGTCGTCGTTATCTATGATCACTTGCCAGGATCTATCATTCAGCCATTTCATGCCTGGGAGACGCAGCTGTGGCACTGCTTAAGGTGCCTGAGCAGGAAAGCAAATGTGTCTGCTTTTTTTGTGAGCCTTTCATTGGAAGGTGCAATGGAAGGGGCAAATACAGCATCCCAAAGGAACCAATCAGATATCTCCTTTCATCATTCGAGAGCAGTCAGAAAAAAACGTAATAGTATGTCAGGAGTTGCCAGGCTTCAGTCTATTTATTAATAGAAATAAGGGTCTTTGTGTTAAGGCTGAATAATGGAATGTGAAAAAGTGCTTTTTTGATAATTTAGGACAAAGAGCAATGACAAGTTACAAAATGTGGTAATGTATATGATTTAGTAAGAAGAAGGATGACTTCTAATCCAGCTCAAATAGTTCATGCTATCCTCAATTACCGGGACAGGTGCAGAGGATGCAGTCAATGAACGTGCTACATATTTGGTGGTCTTGCCTGAAGCTGACCGCGTTTTGGTCCAGAACTTTTGACCTCCTTTAAACTCTGTTTCATATAATAGTCCCATAGTATGAGTGGATGGCCCTCCTCATAAGATTCTAGGCTTTTTCTCATAACAACAGAAACTGGTACATGGAGACCATTAAGGTCACAACATATAGGTTAGAAATATATATAATTTTTCACTAGTTCTTATAAAGCGCTGCCAATTTACAAAGCGCTTTACATGTACAGTGGAACCTTAGTTCACGAGTAACACGGTTAACAAACATTTTGAAAGACCAGCATTTAATAAAAAAAAATCCTGACTCAATTTGCGAGTGCTGTCTCACAAAACGAGCAGAATTAAGCGGGGCGCTGGTGAACCTCGGAGACCCCCGGAAGCATTTGGAAATACTCAGAAATACTCGGAGATACTGAAAGTGTAAACAGTTCCCAAGCATTTCCGAATGTTTCCGAGCATCTCTGTCAGGAAAATTGATGCCCCCTCATGCACACTGGCATAAGAATCGCGAATCAACGCAGGCAGACGCACTAGAAGATGCGATGCTACGATTGCATGTTCGCGAAGGCACGCGCATAACGTGACAGGTCCTGGCGCCAAACGGCCTATTTAAACCTTCTGCTAAGAACTATGCATTGCTGGTTTATCGTCGGCTTCCTATGACCTTGTGATCTTGTACCCTGCTATCTGCTTACCTGTTACTGACCCGGCTTGCCTTGACCTGCTCTTCTGTGTACCCTGATCTTCTGGCTTGACCCCTTGGCTTGTATCCTGACTCTGCTTCTGCCTGCTCTCCAGTGTATGACCCGGCTTGCTCCAAGTTTACTCTTCCTGAACCTGTTACGGACTACCTTCCTGTGTTTGACCCCTGGCCTGGCTCTCAGTTCAGCTCTCCTGTTTACTCCACTGCACAGTACTCCTGGTGATAGCCACGCTCTCCAGCTTCACAGCTTCTCCAGCTGCTCCTGGCTACCAGTCTCCAGCATCCAGATGAACCCTGCTTCTGTGGGCACTGCATTCCTGTGCCACTTTCAGGGGTTGTGCTGCACTCAGCCACAAGGGGAGCCCTTCCAGCATGTCACCCTCCTACCTGGCACGTAACAGTCTCTGAGGCTCACCAGCACCACTACACCTCTGGCCACATACAGTACTGCATTAGCAAGCAGTGCTGTGGAACGAATTATCTGAGTTTCCGTTGTTTCCTATGGGGAAACATGCTTTGATATACGAGTGTTTGAGATTGCAAGCATTCTCCTGGAACAGATTATGCTTGTTATCCAAGGTTCCACTGTATATGGCACATTCAAATCAGTCTCTGCCCTCAAGGAGATTACACTCTAAGGTCCTTAATTCACATTCTAGGGCCAATTTAGACAGGAGCCAATTAACCTACCAGCATATCTTTGATGTGTGGGAGGAAACCTATGCAAGAACAGGGAGAACATGAAAAGTCCATGCAAGTAGTGCCACGGTTGGGATTTGAACCAACGACCCTAGCAGTACTAGGTGGAAGTGCTAAACACTTAGTCACTGTGCTATATATGACATATGCCAGCCCTTTGTACAATGATAGATGTTTTGGGGCTGTAGCCAATGTGGATATATCCTCCACATTTTGTGGACTTGCCCGCGCCTAATTGGATTTTGGTCTAGGATTTTTGGGCCCCTGCATATTCTACTTCATGTACCCATCTGTAAGGATGAAAAGCTGGCCCTATTGCAATGCCCTATCAAGGGTCTATTTTCTTACCAACACAAACTGGCCACCTATTTGTTTCCTGTGGTTAAGCGTACCATAACCAAGGCCTGGGAAAACCTACGGTCTCGTTTTCAGCAGTAAAACACTGTTTGACCACTATGACGATCAGCGAGGAGTTGTCCAGAATCTTGCATGTCTCCCATTCTAAATTCCCAACAATATGGGAACCTTGAGAAAGGGGTGGGGGAACAAGGGGGAGTGGGACTTTAAATGAAGCTTTAGTTAGCCTGGTGAGGCTATGACTTCCATCCCTGTATACATTATATTAAAACAATTGAACAATTGTGCAATAGAGCGAGCGAGTGGGACTTTAAATGAAAGATGTGATGGTCAATAAATAACATTGATGGATATTGATTAGTTAGGGTAATAAATAAATATGAATTTTAATAAGACAGATAATCATACATTACATACAGATGGTCACACAAGTGATCCAGAAGAGCAAAGCATAATTCACAATGAGTGATGAACTGGCCAAGCATGTCTCCAGACCTAAACCATATTGAGCATCTGTGGGGAATCCTCAAAGGGAAGTTGAAGGAGCTCAAGGTCTCTAACATCTACCAGCTCCGTGATGTGGTCATGGAGGAGTGGAAGAGGACTTCAGTGGCAACCTGTGAAGCTCTGGTGAACTCCATGCCCAAGAGGGTTAAGGCAGTGCTGGAAAATAATGATGGCCACATAAAATATTGACACTTTGGACATTTTCACTTAGAGGTGTATTTTTGTTGCCTGCGATTTAGACATTAATGGCTGTGTGTTGGGTTATTTTGAGGGGACAGCAAATTTACACTGTTATACAAGCTGTACACTCACTACTTTACATTGTAACAAAGTGTGATTTTTTCAGTGTTGTCACATGAAAAGATATAATAAAATATTTACAAAAATGTAAGGGGTGTAATCACTTTTGAAAGATACTGTATATATCCGTACAACAGCTCTTACACAGGAAACTGACGTCATTCTTCTAGTCCGTTCTCTCCACCTCACTTCCTGTAATTGATTGACACACCCGCCAGCCAAACGTACCTGTCACTTTGCTGTTCCTCCCCTATATAAGATTGACAGGTCCCCTGGCCAATTAGGTCTGAAGAAGAAACCTGTTGCTTTGAAATGCGTTACCGCCCACTCTGTATGACATCTCGTCCAGTCCGGCACCATCTTGCATTCCATGCTGGTTATGGGGCATTTGGATGCTTCCTTCTCCAATCCAGGCTACACAGACTACACAGCTTGCATGCGAGGCAGCCACAGCACCAGGGCAATCCGCAGAATCTCCTGAGATGGACAATTTTTACCACTACATGCTTGTTTTATCTAGTATCTCATGAGTTACCAATTGTCTTGTCTTTTTAATAAATTATTGATTTTAATGCTGCACTTAGTCAAGCTGCAATATTAAAATGTTTGTTTTGGGGTTTAATACCACTTTAACCACTTCACCCCAGAAGGATTTCCCACATTAGGACCAGAGTACTTTTTGTGATTCGGCACTGAGTCGCTTTAACTGACAATTGCGCAGTCGTGTGACGTTGTACCCAAACTAAATTTGCGTCCGTTTTTTTCCACAAATAGAGCTTTCATTTGGTGGTATTTGGTCACCTCTGCACCATTTCTGATCGCCGCTATAAACAAAAACAGAGTGACAATTTTGCAAAAAAAAAACAATATTTCTTACTTTTTGCTAAAATACAAATCCCAAAAAAATATAAAAAAACAAATTTATTCATCGGTTTTGGCTAATTTATATTCTTCCTCATATTTTTGGTAAAAAAAAATTGCAATCGGCGTTTATTGATTGGTTTGCGCAAAAGTTGCCGCATTTACAAACCATGACAATTCATCTCTGGCGTTTTTACATTTTTTTTTCACTAGTATTGGCGGCGATCTGTGATTTTTATCAGGACTGTGATATTAGGGTGGACATGTCGGACATTTTTTACATTTTTTTGGGACCAATGACATTTATACAGCGATCAGAAATTTAAAAATCCGCTGATTACTGTATAAATGTCATTGGCAGGGAAGGGGTTAACCTGCAGGGGGAGATCTAGGGGTTAAGTGTGTTCCCTAGGCGTTTTCTAACTGTGAGGGGGCTGGGCTGTCAGAGGCATAAGAGATCTAACTGATCCCAGTGACAGGGATCAGTAGATCTCTTACATACCGCCTGTCAGAACGGGGAACCGCCATGTTTACTTCGGCGGTTCCCATTTTTTTCCCTCTGGCAGCTCATTGTGGCTCGCCGGCGGACATCGGGTCTGCCCAAGCTGCGGGCACACTCACGCAGAGTGCGGCGGGCACGGGAGCGCGCCACCAGCAGCGCGCTCTCACCCCCTAGCTGCGTGTCTGCGCATCGGCGCTTATTTACGGCGATTCGCGGAATAGAGCTACATTGTCGCCGTAAATATACAGTAGCCAGCAGGGAACCGGTTAATTCCTGGTTTGCTAAAAGCAGACAGACTGGCGTTGTTGCCAGTAGCAATCACAGTGTGATCATGTAGCAAATGAAACAGAGAAGGTGTCTGATTGCTTTGAGCAACAGCTTCACGTTTGCTGCAATTCCCCCTTGTTCCACTTTCTATAATTCATTATCAGTCTGTGCTTCCAATGAATCCCTTTACTATTTCTCTAACAATGACTCTGTATTCTGTTCAGCCTACTATAAATAAGTAATGGAATTGTTGTGTGCATATTTTGCAGGTGTGCGCACGCCTGTGCATGCTTATCAGGTGTGTATGATTTTACATTTCGAGAAGAGCTGTCAAGCAAAGTGTTATTCATATTGCGGCATTTGTGAGATCCCAAGGAAGTAATACATATTTTATAGAACCCATCGCTGTTTTTATTTCCACCAGAAAGGATCCCAGGGCGCGTTGATCCTCCAGCGTGAATAAATTCATTCTCTGCTTCTGTTTCCTTCTCGGCGTTACTTCTACACAAGGACAAAGGGTCAGGTGGAATAAAAGAGCGTGCAGCTGAGGCCGCCGCCGCCGCTGGACTGATTGGTGTCATTTACACAACTGTGGCTCTGGGACCAGGTTTTGGATTTTCACAACCCTTCTAAAGCTGATATCTGACATTTTCTGTATTGCTCACATGCACGGTGTCACTTTTACAGCTGTCAAGCAAATATATAGAGGCAGGTGAATTTCACTGCCTTTTCTTATCTATGCGGTCAACATATATCAAATCGCTCTTTATTCCCTGTGCAGATGATGGTACATCTGAGATCAGGATATTTAGAAGGAGAAGAATCTATTGTGTATTGAGCTTTTTATGTAGAATGCCTTTGCCTGGGATTTTTATATAAGAGCTTTTTCTGCAATTTGGGTAACATATCACATGTATATTCAAATTCATTTACTAATGAAGACGAAATGCTCTTAAATTGATATTTTCTATTTTGTGGTCATCATTCATCACCCGCTGGCTTGTTAAAGATTCTCAGAACTCAGGCAAGGGCATTTAGGATTTGAATTCCTAATGTTCCTACTTTAAGCCCACTTAAAAACGCTGCTAAACTCCTATGGGAGAAAAAAGATCTTTAACCACTTGCTTACTGGGCACTTATACCCCCTACCGGCCCAGGCCAATTTCCAGCTTTCAGCCCTGTCGCATATTGAATGGGAGACACAATGGTGTAGTGGTTAGTACTTTTGCCTAGCAGCAAACAGGTCATTGGTTCAAATCCCAACCATGACACTACCTGCCTGGATTTTGCATGTTCTCCCTGTGCCTGCGTGGGTTTCATCCGAGTGCTCTGGTTTTCTCCCACACTCCAAAGATATGCTGGTAGGTTAATTAGATCCTGTCTAAGAAAATTGGCACTAGTGTATGTATGAACATGAGTTAGGGACCTTAGATTGTAAGCTCCTTGAGGGTAGGGAGTGATGTGAATGCACAATGTGCTAATATCACACTTATAAGTGTGATATTAGCACAAGGCATTTTGGAATGGATTGTAAGTTTCCACCACTATTGATAAAGTATTATGTGTATCAAGATTGCACAGTACATATGTAGAATAAGATTAGAGTGTATTAATGTTTAGATTACCCTTGGCAGTTTGCACCATCATTCACAATTATTTTTTCACATATGAATTAACCCTTTCAGATCCGCGCTATAGCCGAAGTACAGCTCCAGCGCAGATCTGAATTTCCGGGTGGACGTCCGTGGACGTCAAGCCCTAGTACCCATGGGTGGGGCGGACTCGATGTCTGCCCGAGACCCGCGATCCCCTGTCAGAGCTGTAGAACGGGGAACCGCCGATGTAAACATGGCGGTTCTCCGTTCTGTGACAGGGGACATGACAGATCTACTGATCCCTGTCACTGGGATCAGTTAGATCTGTTATGTCCCGACCAGCCCCACCCCCCCCCCACAGTTAGAACACAACCAGGGAACACACATAACCCCTTCACTGCCCCTGCAGGTAAACCCCTTCACTGCCAATGACATTTATACAGTAATCAGTGGGCATTTAAATTTCTGATCGCTGTATTAATGTCATTGGTCCCAAAAAAGTGTCAAAAATGTCCGACATGTCCGCCGCAATATCGCAGTTCTGATAAAAATCACAGATTGCCGCCATTACTAGTAAAAAATAAATAAATAATAAAAAACGCCATAAATCAGTTACCATAGTTTGTAGACGCGATAACTTTTGCGCAAATCAATCAATAAACGCCTATTGCGATATTTTTTTTACCAAAAATATGTAGAAGAATATATATCGGCCAAACCTGATGAATATTTCTTTTTTTATTGTTATTTTTATGGATTTGTATTTTAGCAAAAAGTAAAAAATATTGTTTTTTTTTTAAATCGTCGCTCTTTGTTTGTTTAAAGCAGCGATCAGAAATAACGCAGAGGTGATCAAATACCACCAAAAGAAAGCTCTATTTGTGGGAAAAAAATGATATAAACTTTGTTTGGGAACAAAGTCGCGCGACCGCGCAATTCTCATTCAAAATGTGACAGCACCGAAAGCGAAAAATTGGTCTGGGCAGGAGGGGGGTTTAAGTGCCCAGTAAGCAAGAGGTTAATATAATTATAGAGGGGAAGGGTGCGCTGCATGTTTTTAATTTTTAGTTTTTTAGGTCTCTAAGGGAAGCACTGATATAGAGGGGCCTCTGATCTAATGGGGGGTATCTATGGAAGGGGGGGGGGTCACTGATTTATGGTGACTCTAATGATGGTCTCTATTGGAGGACTGTATTATGAAGCGGTGACACTGATCCTTGTATACAGATCGTCTTTTAAAGCCCACATAGTGTCTTTTTTACAGCAAATAATTCGGAAAGTTGGGATTAACTCCATATGATTAAAAACGTTATTTAATCACAAAATTCTGTATTTGCATACTGTTTACTACAAACAAGAACAAAATTGCGCCGCACATCGCTAAAGTGTTTGGCTAGAAGAAAAGGTGGCAACCCTATTTCCGGTCGTCATTCTGTTATATGGTGGGAGGGAAGTGGTTAAACTTACATTGTGCATAAGGCCTAACACTGATTGACATCAATATAACATTACTCCTCTCTAGCTTGGGCATGTCAAGGGTAAGGAAATGACGCACATTGGATCTACAGGCACAAGGAATCGGGCGACTTGTGGTCCCAGTGCAAATGCTCACTGACATCAAGCTCCCTAGCCATACAATCTCTGAATCTGTATTCACATCTGAGCATTGCGTTTTTGAGTGTTTTTTTCAGGGGTTTTGTCTCTTTATTTTATGCTCGTTTTTGTGTAATTTTTCTACAGTGTTTTTAAAACATTTTTAAGCTTTGGAATTTTGTTATTAGCCAATAGAAAAAATATCATGTTTTTCATCATTTGTTTCTATGTTTTTCAGCTTTTTCATCCACTTTTATTTATAATTTAATTAATTATTTATGTATATTAATTTTTTTTGTTAAGGGTTGGGGTTAGGAATGGGAGCTAGGGGTTAGAGTTAGAGGTTAAGGCTAGGGGTTGGGGTTGGGGTTAGGGGTTAGGGCTAATGGGGTTAATAAATTAATTTATTCAATTACTGTTTCATTTCATTGTTTATTTTTATTATTATTATTATTTTTTTGGTTAGGCGTTTATTGTTTTTTATTTAATATTTATTGTTTATTTATTTAGTTATTATTATTATTATTATCTTATTTATTGTTATTTAATGATGTATTTATTATTATTATGTATTCTTATGTAAAGTGATTGTAAACGATCGTCTTGCAAAACAACCCATTCAGCTTAAAATAGTAATGAAAGGCAAAACATTTTTGTATAGATATAAAAACAATTCTAAATACCTTTTTTCCCTTTTTTATAAGTGATCACATTCCCTCTGTTCTCAGCTGCATAAGAGCTGGGGGGAGGAGAAGCAGCAGTATATTGAGCTTCCCAGTGGAAGGCTGTGCTGCAGGGGTGTGCCAGGACAAGTCTGATCATTGGAGGAGAGCAGGCTGAGTTTCCAGCACAGCTAGAGGACTAACCATGCTGTGCTCTCATGCTTAGCGTTGTCATTTATTAATAGGAAAGCAGAGGGACTGACAGGAACACCAGGGATTTCACATAAAATAAATAATACAAAGAGAGCAGGATACTTTCTCATACAAGTACATGGTACAGCAGGCACATCAGGAACATTGGGATAACAAACGCTTTAATTATTGCATTTAAGCAGTAAAATGCTCAAAAACGGGCAAAAATGCGCAAATTGTTTAATGCATTTCTATAGGAAGAAAAAAACTCAAAAAATGCTCCAATCTGCCTTAATCAAGCTGCAAGCATTTTTTGAGATTCATGTGTTTGGCTCTAGGTGACTTGTAGTGGCGATATGAACCACCACCATAGAGAATAATTAGGGATTAGTTGATGGGTGCTGGTGGGCCGAGGGTTCTCCCTTGGTTGACCCCAGGAGGGGTCTACCCTCGTGTACATCCCACCTTTTTTTGTTCCCATAGTTGTGGGGACACACATTTGATGATTTTCGGTGATGGTGTTAAAATGAAATTTGTATAAGCTATGTAACCTGTTACCGACTGACTCGCGTACATTTACTGTTGCAGAGTGGCAGCGTAACGCGAATCGCCGTTTATAAATGGCGATTCACGCAGGGGCAGCTAGAGGGTGAGCGTGCGCCACCATGCTCGAAGTCCGCCGGCGACCCGCGATCGCCTACTACACAGGAAGAATGGGGAACCGCCAATTTAAACACAGCGGTTCTTCGTTCTGTCAGTGGGCAGAAGAGAGAATTACTGATCCCTGTAATCTGGACCAGTTAGATCTGTTATGCCCCTGGCAGCCCAGCTCCCACAAAGTTAGAACACGCCTAGGGAACACAGTTAACCCCTTGATTGCTCCTTGCAGGTTAACCTTTTCCCTGCCAGTGACATTTATACAGTAATCAGTGACTATTTTTAGATCTGATTGCTGTATAAATGTCATTGGTCCCAAAAAAGTGTGAAAAATGTCCGATATGTCCGGCGCAATATCGCAGTCCCAATAAAAATCGCAGATCGCCGCCATTACTAGTAAAAAAAAAAAAAAAAATAGTAAAAATGGCATAGATCAATTCTCATGGTTTGTAAACACGGCAACTTTTGCGCAAACCAATCAATAAACGCCCTATATATCGGCCAAAACTGATGAATACATATTTTTTTATATATTTTTTTTGGATCTGTATTATAGCAAAAAGTAAAAAATATTGTTTTGGTTTTTTTTTCAAAATCGCTGCTCTTTTTTTGTTTATAGCGCAAATAATAAAAACTGCAGAGGTGATCAAATACTACCAGAAGAAAGCTCTATTTGTGGGGAAAAAAGGACGTAAATTTAGTTTGAGTACAATGTTGCAAGACCGTGGAATTCAGAAAAAAGTGCTCTAGTCAGGAAGGGGGTAAAACCTTCCAGGGCTGAAGTAGTTAAAGGGTAACTCCACTTTTGTGGGAAAAAAATAGCAGATAAAGAAAAAACAATAAAGTGTTCACAACAGCGACACAAGTCATATATTGTAATTGAATGTTATTAAAAATGACCTTTCCTTTTCAATCTGCAGTGCTGTAATTTTCTATAAATGCCGTGCAATATGGCTACCTGCAGTTCTTCCATACACAGAATGTGTACTGACCACTCCCCAAAAACGTTATTTCCTACTTGTGTGATTGGCTCACTGAGTTTCCCAGAAGTTTGCCTAAGGCTGGCCATACATTATACCATTTTTTCACAATTTAATGCACAATTTTCTTTACATTTACCTTCAACTATGTAGTGCAAGGGCCTGCCTAATTGTATTCAAATAAACGTGTTGTTTAGTTTGGACCTCATATTATATTGTTTTTGGTAAATCTAACAGAAAATTGTACAAGAAAATTGGACATGCATGGCCAGCCTAAGATACAAGTCAAGTTTCAGGCATCCCCTGCAAACAAAAATGTAATTTTTGGTGAGATACCTTCAATAGGAACACATCTAAAGGGATGCAGGCCAAGCAGATTTCCTCATTAGGGCTCTGCAGCTGCACACCTGGTTGACAATTATGTAACCACTCCCATTAGACCTAATCAGCACAGAGGAACAAACAGGCATTTCTTCAGAATAACAAAGGTAGGAATCTGCAACAAAGGTTGTTATAATCCTTGCAATGTGCATAGATCACCCAGGAGGGAATGTTTTTTTTTCTCAACAAAAGTGGAGTTACGCTTTAATTAATAAATTATTATTCCATTCAGATTGTATGCTGTATAAAACAGTTCTCATTGGCTCCTGAGGAAGTGAACCATGTCCAGGAAATGTGTAGAGCCTTTATGATATGGATAAGGATACCAGATATGGATAAAAATAAAATTTACTGTTAAATGTTAATCAATGGTGGGGGTGTGGTCTGGCCACACTGGAAGATGACCACATAGAGCCTGAGCTCCCACCGCTGCAGGTCTCCGCCACTCTCCACAGGAGGTAAATACAGCCACAATCCACCCAGAGAGCATAGGCACAGCCTCTCGCAACTCATCCATCTCTAGATCCCGCTCTCCCCGGGAGCAATCGGGACTTGTTCCATTCACAGAGGGGCAATATGGTGGCCTCCCGCCACGGACAGTCACAGGCCTCAACCCCATCACTGACTGACTCGCAATCTGCACCCGACATAACAAGACTAGGGGGCAGCACTGGACCCCCCCAGCACCAACACCTCAGCATTCATGATTTACACACTATAGCCACTGACATAAAGGACACACTATCTGCAGCCATCTCAGACCTGCGCATGGACATACATGCTCTGGCTGATAGAGTACATTAGGTGGAGAGGGCGGTTGCAAAACATGACACAGTCCTCCACAGGGTGACTCACAAGGTGGATACCCACACTCTCCAACCCATTACCGCAGGCGACGTTCCCCATCGGGAGCTAGATCCCACACCTTCAACCATGATCCCCAACATGGATCCAGCCCTACCAAGGCTCCACAATCTCGAAGGGCTTGCCAAGACATATAAAATCACAATAGTTAACCTTTTTGGTGCTGAAATCCACGACTCTCAGTTTAAGTTAAGTACTCCTGTTTAATTATTTCTGTGTTCACTACAAATACTTAGCTCTCTCCGATGGCCTTCTGCAAACACTGCTGCTGAAAACAGCAACTAAGTACACAAGGACTATCTGCTGTAGGGCCTACAAACTCATAAAGCCCTTCACTTGCTTAGCTATTTTCTGCTCCTGCACCATAAAAGCCTTTGGACTGCTTTTTCTCTAGGGGCACACAGTGAGAATATTTATGGAGTACTAAGCTAACTGTCAACCTAGATTGCTACTGGAAACACTTAATCTCGTGTGCTCCCCGCTATATCAACTCCCTACCCACGGCACAGCAAATTGATTCAGATGAAGGCTCTGGAGCAGGTTACACAATGCATAAAAAATGTTGATGTGTAAGATGGGGTTCTCTGTACACAAATCCTAGACACCCCCGTCCCCATTCCCTCCCCTAAGAGGGGACAGAATGGGACAGGCCCAACCCAATAACAATCCGTGACTGGGTCCCTTCTCCTATAGGGATAACCATAGATATCTATAATTATATTCTATGCTTTTGGGGGAGACTCCATCTTACATGCTGACATGCTAGAGCAGCAGATAAGACTTTGTAATACTCCACGATGGTCTGATACCACCACAGCAGAAGATCCTAGTACTATAGACGGGGTTACTGTAAGATAACTTTCCTTTGGTGAAGAACTCAGAGGCCTCTTCCTAATTATACAAAACTCCGAACACCACCCTAGGCCACAAACCCAAAAGGTGGAGGGATAAGGGGGGTGGCCCGTTCACAATAAGTTTTACCTAATAGAAGGAGATAAACCCTAACACCCCTAGCACAAATTACTCTCCTTAAGCAAGTTTGTTTACAGCACTTCCAAGGCTGTGCACTAAAGATTCACAAGCACCTGGTATTCTAATCATCCATAATCTTTAAGCACGTTATGATTGTAACCCCGCCCTTAAAAAAAAGGCCCCCCCTCCTCCCTCCACCCTACCATACCTATAGCCCCCTAATTTTCATCCAGCCAGAAAATGGACGATATACTACTTCACTTCTACATGCACACACTCCCCACGCACAATCTCTCCCTAATAACGGGTGCTGCAGTTCAACATTACCCACCAATACCATTTTCACTACCAGGTGGAAATGTTATAGAAGGCTGTATTACGACAAAATAAAGCTTTATGATGTTTATGATGTTAAAGTTATATACCATTGCCGGTTGTTATGTTACTGTCTATTTCACATAAGCAACGACAATGCTCCAAGACATTGACCTTGCTTGATTTGTTACTCAATGTTTTGAATGTTCATAACAATGCACGTAGATAAGGTTACCTAACCCAGAGCATCACTCTTGACTTGCTCATAGTCTTTGTGACATACCTCCAACGGAAATAAGACACGCTGCCCCATTCAAACCGATTCCAAGCCTACTCCACATGGAAGGCTTCTTTTACCACATACCTCCACACTATCAAACCATAATCCTACAGCGGTGGGTCACCTTAGATTCTAATTGAATCTTTCTGACCCAAGACTCTGTACCCAACCGACACCAACTATTTTGAAAAGGGTGGACAGACCCCCCCCTTTTCCTTGCATCACTACATAGGAGAGACTCTCTCCTCCCCCCACAACCACCCCTCTCCCCCCCATTCCTGAGACCCCTATTCCCCTTCCCCCTCGTGTGCAGCATCTCACCCATTGGTCATGGTGAACTGCAGCTCTGCTTGCCACCCCCCATCCCAGGTCAAGCTATACTTATTAAATGTCCGCAGATTGAACACTCCTGAAAACATATCTCAATTGTTTTTAACCTTGCAAAAGACAAAAGCAGATATAGTGTTTCTTCAAGAAACTAATTTGCGCTCTGATACTATCCTCAAACTCCACAATCGCCTCTTTCCCACAGCTTACCGTGCATCAAACGAGGAATCTAAATCCAAGGGTGTATCCATCTTAGTTTCTAAAAATTGCCCTCTACAAATTCAAGACACTATGAAAGACAAGCAAGGCCACTACAACTTTATTAAAGGGAAGCTCTATAACAAGCCCATCACCCTGGCTAACTTATACGCCCCCAATAAACACCAGGTGCCCTTCTTTCGTACCACCTTCCAACACCTAACCTCCTTTCAAACTGGTGTTTTGATTGTAGGAGGAGACTTCAATGTTGCCCTTATACCTGCCCAGGACGCCTCCTCGGATACATCCACCATTACCTACAGGGCCAGAATAGAGCCAGGCAGAAACCCTCTTTGAAAATGACAGAATCATACAATTCCAAGCTCTCCCTACCCCCCATCCTGAACATACTATCCCATTCTTCAAATTTCTACAAATCATACATTTTTTTTAATACATCTAGACCATTCTCCATCTGGTACAGAAAACTCACCCCCTTTGATGAGATATGCGCTAGATCAGAACCCCAAAGACACCTATATAGGAGATTTGCTCTCGCTCTTTGCAGGGAGCAATCCCAAAGAGAATGCCATTAGCCAAAAATGAGAGAGAGAACTTGAAATTGACTTGTTAAAAGAAAATTGGGATTGGGAGCACATCCACACCCACATACACAAAGAATCTATCAACATCTCGGCACAAGAAAATGGATTCAAAATCTACTTGAGAGGTATAGGACCCCAAACAGAATCCACAAATATTATCCTAGCCTCTCCCCGCTCTGCTGGAGGCTTAACAAAACATACGGATACGCACTTCATATATGGTGGGAATGTCCTGTCCTAAAGCCTTTTTGGAAAGAAATCCACCACCTCACAACCCAAATAAAAACCTACATCCCTGACTTCACTCCGGCACAATATCTCCTCCACCATATGTCCATCCCCCAATCGACATACAAAAGATCTCTCACCCATCACCTTATACATGCACGAAAATGTGTATCCCCACACATTAGCGAGATACTATACGACCCCCCCCCCCCAACGATAGAGCGATTACACACCCCTATGTGTAAAAGCACGTACATATTCCACTACCCACTCTCTAGAAAACATACAGCTAACCCCCTACCTGTATACCACCTCCTCTATAACACGGCCTCACTTCAGTCCCTACATCCAAAAATAAACCCAACACTCCACCACCTAAAGAAAGGTTTTTCCGAAATCCTGTCCTGTAAGGGTGGTATATACTTCACGCATAGGCATACAAAACAATTCGGAGGTCGTCTCGCCCCTCTCCGATCCTATTATAAACACCTAAGACAAACCCCAGGATATGGAGAGTTCATCTAAAACTTAGGTAAAAGAACACGGCTCTACAACTATCTAAGAAACACATACACCCACACCTACACGAGGGTTAGGGTTAAAAGAAAATTGTTCAGTT
>BLSH010462056.1:791338-824279 GCA_018402905.1 Glandirana rugosa | reverse complement strand
CAAATTTTGTTTGGGTACAACGTAGCATGATCGCGCAATTGTCATTCAAAATGCGACAGCGCTGAAAGCCGAAAATTGGTCTGGACAGGTGGGGTTTAAGTGCCCAGTAAGGAAGTGGTTAATACCATACCAATCTTAGTGCGTAGGGTTCAATATAGAGTTGGCCCACCCTTTGCAGCTATAACAGCTTCAACTCTTCTGGGAAGGCTGTCCACAAGGTTTAGGAGTGTGGCTATGGGAATGTTCGACCATTCTTCCAGAAGCACATTTGTGAGGTCAAACATTAATGTGGACGAGAAGTCCTAGCTCGCAGTCAACACTCTAATTCATGCCAAAGGTTTTCTATCTGGTTTGAGGTCAGGACTCTGTGCAGGCCAGTCAAGTTCCTCCACCCCAAACTCGTTCATCCATGTCTTTATGGACCTTGCTTTGTGCACTGGTGCGCAGTCATGCTGGAACAGGAAGGGGCCATCCCCAAACTCTTCCCACAAAGCTGGGAGCATGAAATTGTCCAAAATGTCTTGGTATGCTAACACCTTAAGAGTTCCCTTTACTGGAACAGAGGGGCCAAGCTCAACCCCTGAAAAACAACCCCACACCATGACCCCCCCCCTTCACCAAATGATTTGGACTAGTACACAAAGCAAGATCCATAAAGACATGGGTGAGTGAGTTTGGGGTGGAGGAACTTGACTGGCCTGCACAGAGTCCTGACCTAAACCAGATTGAACACCTTTGGGATCAATTAGAGTGGAGACTGCGAGCCAGGTCTTCTTCTGACAGCGGGACCATTCAGAAGGTGAAGTAGGAAGCAGGTTGTGAAGCCGCAAGGCTTAACTTCCTCTTTCCCTTAGTGAAGATGCAGACGCCTGCACCTTAAGCTGACTGATGAATCGGCTAGGGATGCCAACAACGTGGGATACCTGGACAGGTAAGTGTCCTTATGTTAAAAGTCAGCAGCTACAGTATTTGTAGCTGCTGATTTGTAATATTTTTTTTTTTCTTACAGGCTGGAACTCTTTAATAAAATGGCATTTTCAGTTTGTGGTACTCAGATATTGTTTAGTCCTGCTTTAAAAGGTCTAATGTAATGGTATTCTCTCTTTTAAACTCTCTCAATTTGGCATTAACTATTTTTAATCTTTATGCTGCTAACATTAGTAAATAGTTAGGAAGGTATATTATATTTGCTTGTTTTAAACTTTTTTTTTTTTCCACTTATAGATTTTATTAAAGTTTTGTCAGAGAACAAAGTATTGCATTGTACATTGGATCATGAAATAAACATTCAAAACGGTACAAGACAAAATATTATTAAGCGAGTGTATTAAGAATGTTTCTATACATATTAGAATATTTAGAACAGAGTTGTGGTACATAAAAATACACAAAAATGTTTTTTGAGCAACAGAGGTGAAATCAGGCAGTGGTAAATTGGGTGTGGTCAGGCCGCATGAGGGTCCAACATATAAGGATGGGTTCATGTGAGAGATAGACATTTAGGGTGCTTAAGCCAAAGATCCCAGTTTTTTTTTGGAAAACAGGGATTCGGAGGTGGTCTTTTGCAAACATATATTCCATTAAGCAGTGGTTGTTCAAAATGGCTATGAGTTCAGTACAGGAGGGGGGGACATGGTTTTCCAGTTTCTTGCACTGATTAGGCGAGTAGCTATAAATACATGAGAAATTACTGTATATGATGATCTGGGCCATGCATCCAAGTCCAGTTCCAACAGAACCATCTGTGGAGTAAGGGGGACATGGATTGGTACGATGGAGAAATGGTTTGGGCAGGTCCACCAAATATAAAGGGAAGATCCTGGGCTTCCACAGTTTCTCCAGCAGAGATTGGAAGATGTTGGGTAGATGTGGATGACACCTTCCGGGTTAAGATACCAGTTATGATATACAGGGTGGGCCATTAATATGGATACACCTTAATAAAATGGGAATGGTTGGTGATATTAACTTCCTGTTTGTGGCACATTAGTATATGTGAGGGGAGAAACTTTTCAAGATGGGTGGTGACCATGGCGGCCATTTTGAAGTCGGACATTTTGAATCCAACTTTTGTTTTTTCAATAGGAAGAGGGTCATGTGACACATCAAACTTATTGGGAATTTCACAAGAAAAACAATGGTGTGCTTGGTTTTAATGTAACTTTATTCTTTCATGAGTTATTTACACGTTTCTGACCACTTATAAAATGTGTTCAATGTGCTGCCCATTGTGTTGGATTGTCAATGCAACCCTCTTCTCCCACTCTTCACACACTGATAGCAACACCACAGGAGAAATACTAGCACAGGCTTCCAGTATCCGTAGTTTCAGGTGTTGCACATCTCGTATCTTCACAGCACATGGTTTTTTTATGGTTTTTATGGTCAGTAAAAACCAATAGCGGGTAAGCTGCTCCTTCCAGGAGGTACCGCCATTCCTCCAAAGCCGACTTGATGGCCAGAAATTCCCTATCACCGACATCATAGTTCCAGCAAGATGGTGCACCACCACATTACGGGTGTCAGGTCCGAGCATTCCTAGATGAACAGTTTCCTGGAAAGTGGATTGGTCGTCATGGGCCAGTTGAATGGCCCCCAAGGTCTCCCGATCTGACCCCCTTAGACTTTTATCTTTGGGGCCATCTGAAGGTAATTGTCTATGCTGTGAAGATACGAGATTATCCATATAAATGGCCCACCCTGTATTTTTTGGATGTTTTCCAAATGTAGAATGCATTTTGATATTTTCAAGGGATCATGCAATGAATGGTACCAATGTTGGGGGGTATATGAGCATTGCCCCAAATCCAATCACTGTCCAAATCGTGCAGACTTCACCTCGGAATCATCTCCAAAATACGCCCCTTCCTATCCGTTGACACCTCTAAGCAACTTATTCACTCCCTTGTTATTGCTCGCCTTGACTATTGTAACTTCCTCCTAATTAGACTACCTCTCCACAAGCTATCCCCTCTTTAGTCTATCATGAATGCTGCTGCCAGACTCATCCACCTTTCGAATCGTTCGGTGTCTGCCACTCCTCTCTGCCAATCCCCACACTGGCTTCCCATTCTCTAAAGAATAAAATTCAAAACCCTAACCATGACAGACAAAGCCATTTACAATTCCGCCCCAAGCTACATCACCAATCTTATTTACAAATATCGCCCAAACCATCCTCTTTGCTCCTTCCAAGACCTTCTGCTCTCTATTTACCTTGTCTCCTCCTCCCATGCTCGTCTCCAGGACTTCTCCAGAGCCTCTACCATCCTCTGGAACTCCCTACCCCAACCTGTCTGCCTATCTCCTACTCTGTCCACTTTTAGGCAATCCCAGCTAACAACAGAATCTTCTACTCCCCTCATCAATTCAGCCCTCATAGTCCCTACCTTTTTGTTTAACCCACCCCCCCTCTTAAATTGTAATCTCACAGGAGCAGGGCCCCTCTAACCTTCTTGTTTTGAATTGTACTGTTGCTGTAATGTCTCTTTTTATGTTGTAAAGCGCTGCACAAACTGTTGGCGCTATATAAATCCTGTATAATAATAATAATTGCTGTCTTGCTGTATTTTGAGCGTGGCTTATGTGCGTAATTTCCGGGTGTCAGAGCCACATACTGTTTGGTTACAAACGGCTCTCCTCAAGCACTGCAAGCTGTTTTTTAGATACATTTTAAATAAAATGTCATTTTAAATGGTACTACTCTATGGGAACCCTCTTTATTTTTCACCCACGCACGTGACCGGGGGAAAGGACAACACCAAGACGGACTACAAGGTCGAGTCTGGGCCCGCTACATAGTGGCGTAGGACTATGAACATGCTATACCCCACAGAGGGGTGAAGCTATCTGGTAAGCATACATCGTCCCTTTTATTACCACCCAAGCACTAGGAGAACCAAGTGTTTTCCAAGGATTGCCCTGCACCACCAGAGGAAGCAATCAAGGAAGAGCACAAGTCACCTTATCACCAATATTGAACATTGCACTTTATGAACTTTTTTATCTGCATAACTTTGGATACACAGGATTTATGTTGATTATCTTATGCGCCATGTATGATTAAGGAGGAGCACAAGTTACCTTTATCACCAACATTGAATGTATGAAACACTTTTTTCTGCACCTTGGTTTTAAGAATTGTTATATACTGATTTAAACTGAGCACTGTAAGCACCACGTTGTATTACTAGTGTATATTAGAACAGCACCATACCTACTCCTGTTCATATCACTCTACATGAGCATTGCAATATCTGTTCCCAATATGCCATTGTTGGAGTCTATGAGTTGTGCTCGGCATTAGTGAGGAGTTTTTAGATATGTGATATTCCGTACTGTCGTTTGGAGGGTTGGATAAAGGACTTTATTAAGTGCAGAGGCAGCCGGTCTATAAGAGGCGCTTGGGCACCCCCTCCCCGCTGGCTAAGAAGAAAAAAAAAAGTCAGTCTGGCCCCTACAGGAGGTGCCGGTACATTGACTTTCGTTCAGCCAAGTTGTGAGCCTATTGGTCAGCCATTAAAGACTATGGATGTGCGCTGAACAGGCGCACATTCATAGTCTGATTGACTGCCCTGAGCCTGTGGCTCAGTGTGATTGGATGGCATGGATGCAGTGGGCGGGGGCAGGTCACTGTGGCAGCGTGCGTGACTCCCACACCCATGTAGACCCTGACCGGTGACCGCATGACAATGCCACGATGAGCAACGGACTGATGGGGAGAGGCTCCAGCCCGCTGTCCACATGCCAATCTCTGCACACTCCTGCCTGCCTACCTGCCTATTATATGGGGTGAGTGGGGGACTTCAGGAAGGGGGTCTCAGCAAAGTACCCCACCTGTGATACTGGCTGCAAAGTACCTCCACCTGTGATATTGGCTGCAAAGTACCCCCACCTGTGATATTGGCTGCAAAGTACCCCACCTGTGATACTGGCTGCAAAGTACCCCTACCCATGATATTGGCTGCAAAGTACCCCACCTGTGATACTGGCTGCAAAATACCCCCTGCTGTGATACTGGCTGCAAAGTACCCCACTTGTGATATTGGCTGCAAATTACCCCCCTGAGATATTGGCCCCAATTTACCCCCCACTTGTGATATTGGCTGCAAAGTACCCCACCTGTGATACTGGCTGCAATGTACCCCCACCTGTGATACTGGCTGCAATTTATCCCCATCTGTGTTATTGGCTGCAATTTACCCATACCTGTGTTATTGGCTGCAATTTATCCCATCTGTGATACTGGCTGCTATATACCCCACCTGTGATGCTGGGGCTCTATACTGTGTCCCGTGATACTGGCTGCTATATACCCCACCTGTGATGCTGAGCTGTATACTGTATCCTGCGATGCTGAGCTGTATACTGATCCCTCTGATGCTGAGCTGTATACTGTGTCCTGTGATGCTAAGCTGTATACTGTGTCCTGTGATGCTGAGCTGTGCACTCCTGACACAATATGTGGAATACCGGGGGTTGAGTGGGTGGATTCTATAAGGAATGGGGCTTATTATAAGTAGGAGGGCCAAAAAGGAAGAGCGGGGCCTGGCACCCCCCATCCTAAAACTTCAGCAGCCACCACTGATTAAGTGTCCAAGTAGTAGGGAATCTGGCCATTGTACTTTAGATAGAATTGTGTATGCTGAAGTATTTGAAGAAGTCTCTAGATGTGATTGTCCATTTGGATTGTATTTGCTGGAAAGATAGGAGCATTGATCCTTCGTATAGTTTTCTAATAGTAGATATGCCTGCAGTAGTCCATTCAGAGAGGGAGATGTCAAGCGTAGGGACCCAGAGAGCTTCCAAAGGTATGTATGAGAGCAAGGAGTGCTTGATGTTGGGGGAGTAGATATTTGCAATAGTTATTGTGTGATTATTGATAGTGGCATTTAGGATAATAAGTCTACAATCCTGGTAAATTTCAGTGTAGAAGGGTTGGAAGGAGACTGAGGAGCGTATGGTGAGCATAACCCCAGCTTTTTTCTTGGTGGAGTTGTCGAAATAGTAGTGGGGAAATTGTTTGTGGGAGCAGGAAGGGGGCTTACGAGATGAGAAATGGATCTCCTGCACACATAATGTATCGGAAGCGTGTGTTAGTGCTTCTCTCCAAAGTAAGCTCCTTTTGTAGGGGGAATTTAGACCCTTCACATTGAGGGATGTAATGGTTAAGGTCTTTGTTGCTGATGTTTAGCAGATAGATGGGTTCTTTTTTTTTTATTTTTACATTTTTTCAGCTGTTTGCTTGTTTCTGGGCCAAAATGATGTCATACATCCCAGGAGTCTTCGTGGGCATTTATCTTTCTTTGATCTGGAGGAAGAGAGGATGTGCTTTCTCAACAATCCACACCCTCCTGCCTGCATGGCCTGAGCTAAGGGCAGATGGATTCTAGTAAGTAAATGCTACATTTCATCTGCCTTACTCAAGAAGGCTGCAGCTAGAAATGCTAGGGAAGGCTGTTTTTCAAAAGGATTTCCAAACAATATAAATCATGGAGACATGGATATAGAAGGTATCGGTGAGTTTTCTTTGAATATTAAAAATTAAATCAGAGCGCCTCCCGAAAGGGGAAGCTCCACTTGTTCGCACCCTCCCCATCTCCACTGCCACATTTGGCACTTTTTTTGGGGGGAGGGGGGAGAGAATACCTGTCAAAACTAGGTACCCATCCCCACTTCCAGATAAGATCACCGCATGGGGAACGCTGCGATATACGAAAACTCAGGGCCCTCCTCCTTCTCCCCCCGCTGCCTGCTGGGAGACACACAGGTCCCAGAAGACAGCGGCATCATTCAGAAAGCGCAGAAGGAAACAGCTTCCTCTTTCCCTTAGTGAAGATGCTGGTTCCTGCACCCAAAGCCAATTGACGAATCGGCTATAGGTGCCAACATCGCGGGATACCTGAACAGTTAACTGTCCATATATTAAAAGTCAACAGCTACAGTATTTGTAGCTGCTGACTTGTAATTTTTTACAGGCTGGAACTCCTCTTTAATGAAATGGCTTTTTCAATTTGTGGTGTATAGATATTGTTCAGTTCCGCTTTAAAAGGCCTAATGGAGTGGTATTCTCTCTTAAACTCTCTCAATTTGGCATTCGCTATTTTTAATCTTTATGCTGCTAGCATTAGTAAATAAATAAAAAGGTATATTACACTTACTTGTTTTAAACTCTTTTTTTTTACATATTTTATAAGTTGCTTCCTTGTTTCTGGCCCAGGCCAAAATGATATCATACATCTTTGGAGTCTTTATGGCCATATTTTTTTTAAATTTCATCTGAAGAAGGGAAGGAGGGGCTTTTTCAGCTAAGCACACCCTCTTGTCTGCATGCCTGAGCTAAGAGAAGATGGATTCTAGAAAGGAAATGCTTGATGAATCATCTGCCCTTAGTCAAAATGGCCATGGCTACAAATGTCTCAAAAACATAAAACACAAAGACATGGATGAATGGACGAGTATGCCTTGAATTAAATTCAAATAATTAAAATGCGTTTTCAATTTGTAGTGATCGGATACAGGTTGTTTCCTCTTTAATGACCATTCACAATAAATAGCACGCTGCCCAAAAAAGTAATAAAAATGCCAAATAGCTTGTTTTTGTGCAAAAATGAATAGTTTTACATACAGTGTAAGTTAATTTGTCCTTTAATTACTAAATCCAGCTAGAATGGTGTTGTTTGGGGAGGGGTAAAAAAAAGTATAAGACCAGCCAAAACCCTTCTTGCCAGTTTTGGATAGTGAAGGGTTAGAGCCTGAGTTAGTTTTTTATTACTGTCCATGTCCCAGTATGAGAGATTTCCTTGCACTTCCTGTTCCCAAAGACACAATAGGTGGAAGTCACCCCAAAAATTAAAGGAAATCCCACCGTTTAAATCTTATTTTATTACGTTTTTTCAGTTATTAAAAAAGAAAACAAATTCACTTTTATAATATACAAAAAAGAGTAGGTGTGTATGGAAAAACCTATACCAATGTTTGAGGTGAAATGTATATCCCCTGTATGTCAAGGGTATATATTCCTCAACCAATGTACAATAAGTACCTATTTATGTATTCAGAGAGGTCAAAAATTATATTTAGGTTTTAGCTAGCCATATATTCTGCTTTTGTTTTGGGGATCACATCATTTTGCATATTGTTCGTATTGCACTCATTAAATGCAGGAAAAAAGTAAAAAGAAGAAAAAAAAGAGATAGAGGAGAAATAAGAAAAAAAGGAAAAAAAAGGATCGCCAAGGTGGAGGAAGGTAGAAACCAGAGTTGGGAGACAATGGTTTACCAAAACACTCCATCATGGCTGGTTAGGGACGATGGATGGCCGAGTTCCCTTTGGCCCAGGTCAGGAACTCAGGTGAGTCTCTAAACCTGGCCCAGGCATTCCAGGTATGAAAAAAATGTTCTTCTTTTCCTGTTTCCTGTGTCAGCAGCCATTCTAGGCTTCTGATGGAGTTTAGTTCAATAGCCCATTTCCCAACGGAGGGTACGGAAATCAATTTCCAATGTCAAGGAATGACTGTTCTTTCTGCAGTGAGGAGGTGTCTAAGCACATCTTTTTTCACTGAAAAGATTCAGGAATCATGGACAGGAGGGCCACCCTGGGTGATGGTTGAATAAAGATGTCAACAGTATAGATCAAAAATCTGTTTCCAAAACATGCACACAGTGGGGGATTCCCTTGGCGGTACGACATCACCAAGAGTTATCCGGTATATCGTGGTTGAAGTCAGAGGTGTAACTACAACCTTCAGGGGCCCTTTATTGCTCCCGGGGCCCTTTATTACGGTCCCACAGCAGCCCCCTTCCTGCCATTTTGGGGCCTTCCCACCGTGGCAGAACACCAGGGTCCAGTCACAGGTATAACTTTTGTGACCCTGGTAGTTCTGCCACTGTGTTCCACATGTATTTAGGTACTACCATAAATGTTATAGGTTTTTCCCGGCATGTAAGACCTGCACTCCCAGCATCTGAAAGGCTTTTAAACAGGATGTTACTGACAGGCTCAGTGAGTGGATCCTGAGCAGATCACCCATAACAGGAGAACCAGTATACCTGTTCCCAGGAATATGAGCCGCAGTGGTGGAAGAGGAGAGCTCTGAAAGCAAGTGGCTCACACTGGGGACACTGATGGAGGATGGAAGGTCAAACTGGCAGCATTGGGTTAGCAGTGGGGGTTATCGGCGTGGGAGCAAGTCACGGGGCAGTTATCAGTACCAGCAGCTCTGGTGCAAGAATTTTTGTCTACACAGGGGTAGGTGCATTTTGATTTTTGATGCCCTGCCACCCCTCTTCCTTCCAAAATGCCACCCCCCATCTCCACTGTTTACAACCTTCTTCACATTACACCCATATTTTTGATGGGTGCAATGTAAAGGATGTCTCTTCAAGTCCCCCCAGGAC
The DNA here is from genome assembly GCA_018402905.1 of Glandirana rugosa. NCBI lineage: Eukaryota > Metazoa > Chordata > Amphibia > Anura > Ranidae > Glandirana > Glandirana rugosa. The sequence goes on along the minus strand of BLSH010462056.1, from coordinate 814,881 downwards.
AAATCCACCCCCACCCAATCCCCTTCTCAGCAAAAAATCATCTCCTCCAGGTCCTCCCTTCCAGCACAACCCGCTCCCTGAGTCAAATCCCCCCCCCCCATCCTCCCCAGCGCAAATTCTCTTTCCCCCATGCCAGCATAAGTATTCTCCCCAGTTCTGTCCCAAATCCTAAAACCCAAATCCCCCTTCCCAGTACAACCCCCCCAAAACACAAATCCTTTCCCCTTCTAATACAAATCCATACTTCCCAACTGCCTAGTTTTGGTGGGACTTTCCTGAGATACAAATTAAATCCTGTGTATCTGGACTAAGGGTCTATTTACACCAGCATGCCATGAGGGAAGCCTGCGTTTTGTGTGTGTTTCCCACACTGCATTCAAAATGCACCTCCAAAGCGATTTGTAGAGGGTGTCAACTTAAAAGAGAAGTATGGATTTCTTTTTTTCCCCCATTAATACTTACCTAGGTGGAATCTGCATTTGTCCCCCGGTGCCTCTGCACTGAAAACCGAGCGATCGAACAATGCAAATAGCTCAGTTTTCATAGCTCCATGAGCAGAGAGCTGTAGACTGTCGGTTACAGTTCTTTGCTCATCTCCCTCCATGCTCATTGGAGCCCTGAGCTGTGGAGGGGCGGTGTCAGTACAGGCACCTCGTGGAGTTCCACTCCTGTGATCAATAGGAGAAGTACATCCAAACAAGCTTTGGCTGGACTTCTCCTTTAATGACTCTCCAAGTGCAGGTTGCAAACGCAGTGTTTGCCTGCACCAGATTGTATGATCAGCAGTACCATGTTAACTAGCGTTTTGTAAAGAATGAATGGGTTGAAATCGCACAGCACTTGGAAGGCATGTGAGCTGCACAAGAACGCACATTCCATTCCTTTGTGATTCATGGTGTGAACTGGCCCTGAATCCTGGAGTCCAGTGATGAAAAAGTTCCTGCACTTGGCCCAAATAACTTGCTTGCTGTATGTGCTAGGGGGCACTTTGGGAGCAGAGAGAACTTATGCTAGAAGGGGGGGTTGAAAGAAAAATATGACCCCCCAAGTTCTCTCCGCTCCCGAAGTGCCCCCTAGCACATACAGCATCCTCTTACCCCCCCCCAAATCACTGCAAGTATTCGTCTTTGACAACTTGCCCCCCATCTCTGAGTCCCCTTCCCCAGCAAGTGTTGAGCATTCAGATTCAGTATAAGCCTCAGATCAGCACGTCCCGTCCCGTTGTCCTCCTCCTGTCTGTGACATCTGAGCCGAGGGGGAAGGGGCTTCAGTCCTTGTGTGAGGCAGGAGGGGGGAGAAAGGGGAAGAGAGGGAGAGATGTGGCTGCCATACAGAGTAATCGCAGTGTATGGGACCTGAAACTCCTGCACACAAGCTGCGAGCCAGTCACTGGAGCCAAGTGCCGGAAGTCATTACCAGCGGTGTTAGAGCTCACCCTCCTTGCGGTCACTACATCAGGCGCCGGACCAGAAGTCTTTTGTGCTGTCTTGGAGCCCTCCACAGTGGTAAGGCTCAGTCGCAAGTGTGACTGTTGCGACCCTGGTAGTTCTGCTACCGGTTGAAGTGATGTAAGACAGAGGGACATCTACACAATCTAGATATCATTTTCTTGGGTTTTCATGGCACGTAATATTTTATGGGTAAGGGTAAAGCATTTTTGCCAATCTGAAGGGGAGAGTGTCTGTTGAAGATCCTTTTCCCAGTCCCACATATAAAGAGGAAGGTCTGGATGTGCCAACATTATAAGGATAGAGTACAGTAGAGAAATTGTATGTACAGGTGGTTCCTTCTGGATAAGCAGAGATTCCAAGACAGTTGGTTCAGTAAGAATGTCTAAAGATGTTGGGATAGATCATATATAAGACAGAGCGGTTGTCTCTGTAACCAATGCATAGAATTGCCTGAAGGTGTCACAGACAAAGAAGTTACCATTAATGATGGATCTGACTCGAAGACTTGAGAAAGTCTCCTGTGTTGCGGTTTACACCAAGGGCCTAACACGGTTGATTGAAAAGCTGGCAAGAAAGCCGGTGTTTCAAAGAAAGGAGTCATGGGGCCTAGATATTTGGATATACCAAGGGTGGATATCGCCAGGTCACACATATGAAGTGTTTTTTGGGTAATATCAACAGGAATTAGAGGGCTTTCATGAAACGTTGGTAAGATCCATGGAAGGGTTCATATGGCTCTCCAATTGTAGCCATAGTTTACGTGAATATTGATGTATCCAGTCAATAATATGTGTAAATATTGCGTATAAGTAGAGATATCAGGTACCGCTACTCCCCCTCAGTTTGGTAAAGACAACATCCTAAAACGAATTCTAAGATAGGCTGAGTTCCAGACAAATTTGGAAAACTTCAAGTGGATTTTATGAAAATACGAAGCCGGGAGATGGATTGGGATTGTTTGGAACAAATATAAAAAACGAGAGAAGATATCCATCTTAGGACTATTGATTCTACCAAATCATGAGAGTTTCTTAAAAGCGTAGGAAGCCCAGTCCATCTGAGTTTTTTAAATATTGGAAGGAAGTTCAAAAAGTACAATTATTATGCCAAAGCTGGCATCTGAATCCCTAGATAACAAACTGAGGAAGAAAAGGTCTTAAAAGGAAAGTTTGTTGAGAGTCTTGTCATAGTTGTTTTTGATAAGAAGATATTTAGAAGTTCTGATTTATTATAGTTAACCTTAAAATTACTGACTTCTCCAAATCTCTGGAATTCCTGAAGTATGACGGGGAGGAAAATATGTGGTTGTGTTACAAATAGTAGCAGGTCGTCCATGAATAGGGTCATTTTTGCATTGAGAGTACCTACCAGAATACCTATGATGTTTCTGTTGCAAGGCGATTGCCAGGCATTCTGTTTTGAGAACATATAGAAGAGGTGATGGGGGCATTCCTGGCGAGTTCCGTTGAAAATGCGAAACGCAGGAGACAAAGATCCATTCACCCTAATTCTAGCTGAAGGCAATGAATAGAAATATATAATCCATGAAAGCATATGAGGGCCTAGTCCAATCTGTTGAAGAGAGAGTCAAAGGAACTCCCAGCTAACACAGTTTAACGCCTTTTTGGCACCAACCGCTAAAAGGCAGAGAGAAATATCAAGGGGTGCGGGCGTAATCCGTCAACAGAAGACAGAAGAGCTTTAAGAGTGTTATCTCTAACCTCTCATCCACTGACAAAGCCAACTTAGTCAAGATGTATTAGTTGGGGCAATAACAGTTGTAATCTGCTAGCTAGAACTTTGGCAAATATTTTTATTTTTATTTATTTATTTATTTATTTTTTTTTAACAATAATTTTTATTGAAGGTTTAGCAGATCATACAAGTTATGCTCCTTATTCAGGAGGACATTAGTAGAGAAGTACCAGCAAAACAATACAGGTAATGGAAACACAGGTGAAAAGTTAGTCCTTCTACATATGCGACTGTAAAGATCTCTCTTGTAGTGTTAGACAGAGAGTGTGTTGGCAAAGGTCGCGACCCATCCGACAGATAACACATTACTTGGTTACTAAAGGCACCCCTAGTGAGGATGATTCCTTTAGGGAGATGGTGGAGCTTTCCAAGAAGGGGCATGGAAGCATGAAAGTGTTTGATCTGAGCAAATTTTAAGTTGTCAAGTGCTGTTGGTATAAGGATGTCGCTAAGATCGAAATGAAAGCCTCTTTTCTTCCACTGTTGCGAGGAAAAGTCAGTAATCAGATACTCATAAGCTGCCAATGGTAGCTTGAGCGTGGATTTTTGTTCTTCTTGAAGGGGCGAATTTGTCAAAGCTGTCCATGCTTTAATCGTAGCCTGTAGTGTGGGGGCGTCAGGTACTAGTACCTTATGTGAGATAGCCGCCGCCATCAGTAAGGATGGAAGGTCGTGATTTGGCACTATTTCTCTCTCAATGTTTGACCACAAATTGTCCTCTTGAGATGAGAACCAGTACCTGGCCTGTTCTAGGATTGAAGCATGGTAGTAGGCTTTGATGTTTGGGAGGCCCAGGCCTCCCTGAGACCTGTGGAGATGCAAATTGGAGAGAGCAATCCTAGGTCTTGATTTCCCCCAAATAAATTTACGGATTATGCCATCTAGGTCTGAAAAGAATTTCTGGGGTAGGGAAATAGGGAGCGTTCTAAAGTAGTAAAGGACCTTGGGGAAGATTTGCATTTGAAAGGCAGCGGCTCTCCCTAGCCAGGAGAGTTGAACCTTGCTTAGGGTGCTTAGTTCTTTCTGGAGATTGATGAGTAATGGGGGGTAATTTTGCGAATAAAGCTTAGTGGTAGGGGTCGTTAACTGGATCCCCAGATAGGTGATAGTGGGGCTGTCCCAGTTACACGGGAAAATTGCTTTTAATTGGGCCTTTTGTGATTGGGTAATGTTGACTGGCAGAGCAAAGCATTTTGACGTATTGACCTTGTAATAGGAAACTTGACCAAATCTATTTAGGAGTTCTTTTGTGGCCTGGAGAGAGGACCTGGGTTTAGTAAGCGTTAAGATGACGTCGTCCGCGAACAGCCCTAGTTTATGGTGTGTAGATCCGATTTCGAGACCATGTATCTCAGTTGAGGAGCGGACATGAGCTGCCAGGGGTTCTATTGCAATGGAGAACACTATAGGTGAAAGTGGGCACCCCTGTCGGGTACCATTGGTGAGGAAAAAAGGGTCCGACATCAGCCCCGAGGTATAGACCCGGGCAGATGGGCTGGTGTACAGTGCCATTATTGCTTTATGAAGAGAACCTATAATGCCAAATTTCATGGGGGCCTTCGACAGGTATCCCCAATGGACCCTGTCGAAGGCCTTCTCCGCGTCAAGAGCCAAAAAGACGCATGGTTGGTGTTTTTTTTCCGCCCTGTGGAGAAGATTGATCATGCGCCATGTGCCATCGCCCGCTTGCCTGCCTTTGACGAAGCCTACTTGATCTAGTCCTATGATGGAGGGAGTTACGTGTAACAGCCTATTAGCGAGGATTTTGGCGAAGATCTTTAGACCTGTGTTCAGAAGTGAAATGGGTCTGAAATTTTGGGGAGAAGTAGGGTCCTTCCCTTGTTTGGGGATAGTTATTATTACCGCTTGTAGCATCTCTTGGGGGAACTTGCCTAGTGAGATAGCAGTATTAAATGAGTTTTTTAGGTGTGGGGTTAATTGAGAGGCGAATATTTTGTAATATTCCGCCGAGAATCCATCAATTCCCGGGGATTTGTGCGGGGGAAGGGCTTGTATTGCGTCCATTATTTCTTTCTCCGTGATGGGAGCATTGAGTTGTTTTTGTGACTCTTCACTTAGGCTAGGAACATTTATTTCATTTAAGAAGGACTCTATTTCAATGTTAGATGGCTGATGTGTTGATTCGTCTGTTTTCAAATTATACAAGGCCTGGTAGTAGTCTTTAAAGACGTTGGCGATGTCTCTGGGGTTCCAAAAGACTACCCCCGAGCTATGGTGGATAATTTTGTTCAAGGTGTTTTTTTGTTGTTTTTGTTTTAATTGGGCCGCTAGCAGTTTGCCTGCTCTGTTCCCCTGGGAATACCAGGAAACTTTCAGGCGTTTGAAATGGGTGTCATACTCTGTGTTAAGGATGGCTCTTAACTTCTCTCTACAATTCGTCAGTTCTCTCAAAATATCTGTATTACCTATTGCATTCTTTTTATGTTTGCTTTCCAGGTCAGCTATAGATTGGTGTAGTTGGGTGATTTGGTGCAGTTTTTCCCTTTTTTCCCTAGCAGCGATCTGGATGAGGTGTCCCCTCATGACCGCTTTGTGGGCGTACCATACGGTCAGAGGGGACATCTGTTCGCAGTCGTTAAGCTGGAAGTACTCCTGCAATTTGGATTCTAGATGTTTTTTGTGTGACGGGTGGGATAACAAGTAGGTGTTATTCCTCCAAAGTCCCGTAGTGGTAGGCCTATTGTGGTCTAAGAGATCAATCGTAACGGGGGCGTGATCTGCCCAAGTAATGTTGAGTATCTCAGCTTTGACAACATTTTGCAACACATATTTGTCAGTAAGGAAAAAATCAATTCTTGAATAAGTCTGGTGTGCCGCAGAGTAAAAGGAGTAATCTTTTTCCATGGAGTGAAGGCACCTCCAAGGGTCATAAAGGTCCTCCTTATGACAAAGTGGAGCTAACTCCTGCCTATGCCTTTTACTCTGAGCGGTAGAGTCCAAACCTCTTTCCATTATCATGTTGAAATCTCCACAGATTACTAGTTTTCCCTTTTGGAGCCGTTTAGCCCTGGCCAATGTCCTTGCAATAAATCGCTTAGGCCTGACATTTGGCGCATATAGATTGACCAGGGTGTAAAGGGCATTATTAATTTCTGCCACCAGGATAATGAATCTCCCTTTTTCATCTATGATTAGGTCTTGTTGGGAAAAGGAGACCTTGTCCCCTATTGCCACCAAGACTCCATTATGTTTAGAAGAGGCATTGGCAGTAAAAACATGAGGGAACTTCGGGTGGGAGCATTTTGGTGCCTTATCTGCTTCAAAATGAGTCTCTTGTATGCACACGATATCACAGTGGCGTTCCAAGGCAGTTTTCCACATTGAACGTCTCTTACAGGGATTATTTAGGCCCCTCACATTAAAAGACATCATTTTCAGAGACATAGCCTTTTAAAAGAGAACGCTATTGGACCATCTAGTGGTATAATCACACCCATAGGTGTTGCAGAGGGTTGTAGGACCACATAAGACCCATGAGGAGCAAATTTGGGATGTCGTGCCTGGCTGAGAGCCAAGGTAGGAGCAAATATAGAAAAACGAAGAAGTAACAAGGCCGTAAAGCCAACTCGAACAGTAGAAACCTCAAACAGTTTAGGTAAAGCTGTCATAAATGCAGCTCTCTGGTAGGGGGGAACACTTGTTTACCAAGTGATCTACACGAAAAAGTCAACTAAACAAGTAGGGACTTACTCACAACGGCCAAAAGCCTGGTGAAGGGCTCCCTCAGCTCTTGTGAAAGGTGTTGCATTGAGCGAGGGCAGTTGGGAAGTCAGATGTCCTTTGGAGTTTTTGAAGTTTGGCATCATGAATTCCGGGTCTGTTAACGGGAAGTGCTCTTTTTCTGGTGATCTTGACGCTGTGCGTTCTGCGGCGACTTGGTTGGTGGTGCGATGTCGTCATCTGGTGGTAATAGGCCCCACTTCCGGAGCAACTCCAGTCCTCTTTCCTGTGTGTGTATGATGAAGGTCTCGTTGTGCTTTTCCAGAATGAGTTTCGCCGGGAAGCCCCATTTATACAGAATTTTATGGTTCCGTAGGATTTTCGTTATTGGAACCAGGTTGCTCCTCGCCTCCATAGTCGCTTTTGAGAGATCGGCGTATATTGCTATGCCAGCATATGGATCTGGCAAGGTCAGATTTTTCCTGGAGAAGAGCATGAGCTGTTCTTTAGTTTGATAGAAATGCAGTTTGGCAATCACATCACGAGGAATCTTGTCTGGCGGGTGGGCTGGTTTTGTCAGGCGGTGTACTCTGTCTATTTTCAGGTCTATGGGCTGCAGGGTTGGCAGGGTGGTGCTGATTAGTTGTTGTAGGTAGGTGCGCAGTTCCGCTGGCTTAATAGCTTCCGGGATACCCCTGAATTTAAGGTTATTCCTGCGCGCCCTGTCCTCCAAATCTGTGACCTTTGCCCTTAGGGCCGTCAGTTCATCTTTGGTGCTGTAGTGAGCGTCCACCACCTCATTGTGTGCCAGGGAGAAGTCGCTCATCTTTGTCTCTATAAAGCTCACTCTGTCACCTAGATTGCTGATCTCTCCATTAGTCACATGAATAAAGTTCTCCATGTCCTGCTGTATGGCTCCCCTCAGTGACAATAGCATTCCTTTCATAATGTCATCTGTAATGGCCTGCCCTGAGGTTGGGAATGCATCCAGCTGCTGGGCAAAGGAGACTGCTTCCTCCATCTCCTCACTCCCCTCCCCCGTGGTGCTGGCTGAGCCCTCATGTCTCTCCGTTCTCCTCTTTTGCTTAATGGGGCTGTCAGAGGGGGATTTCGGCAGGGGGTATTCCTCCCCTGTGCGCTCACCTGAAGGGTTAAGCTCCTGGGCCATCGCGCTTCCTCTCCTGGGAGCCGCCGCGCCGTTCTGTGAAGTGGCGGCGGCGCCATCTTGGCCACGCCGTCCCGGAGCAGGGGCGAAGAAGTCTTGGATCTTCTTCGGTCCCTCTCGCTCCTTGCGCTTCCCCGCTGCCCGCATGTTGATGTCCAGCTCTGGCTGGGCTGAGTGAGCCGATCGGGAGCTGCTGTGGGCCGCTGTAGCATGCTTTATTTCCCCAGGCAGTCGGAGCTCTCTCACTACACGTCCATCCGCTCCGGCTGCCGGCTCCGCCCCCCTTTGGCAAATATTTTTAGATCAACTCCTATTAACAACATCGGTCTATAATTACAAAGGGAAGGGTCTTTTTCTGGTTTTGGAATAAGTGAGATGTGTGCCTCCAGGGTTTGTGTAGGGAAAATTGAACCATTTGCTACCATTTGCTATAGAGTTAAATACTTTAGTCAAAAAAGGAATAAGGATAGGAGCAAGAGTTTGTAAAATGTAGGTGTAAAGCCATTGGGACCTGGGCTTTTACCTGCTGGAGTATTAGCAATGGCCTTAGCAACCTCTTTGTCACAAAGTGGATTTCCCATGTTGTCAATTGTATCTGCATCTAAGGTCGGTAGTGAGGTATCTGCAATATAGTATGCCTGATATGTCTGGTCGTAGTGGAGTTTGCAGATTGTTGAGAGGATACTTTGTAGAGAGATTGGTAAAAATCATGGAACATCTTTATGATTAAAGATGGTGAGGTTATCATCTCTCAATTTGATCCTTGGAGATGTGACATAAAAGTAGAGGACTGTTGTGGATGTAAAAAGCGAGCCAATGGCTTACCGCATTTATCACTAAATTTGTATTGATGTAATGCAAGTTTATCTGCAAACATAGAAGATTCATATAGATCACGAAGACATGCCCGGACAGACGCTAACTCCAGTAGTGTTTTGGGCGTGTTTGAATGCTTATGTTCAGTTTCTAGAATTTTAAGATTTTTGAATAATCCGGAAACAGAGAGACCACCGCATTATTGATACGAAGACAGTCTTTGTTTCTGGCCGCCCGGAGGGCCGCATCCCTGTCCCTGTAGTTTAGAAGACGCAGGATCATTGGGCGCGGAGGGAGTCCCGGGGGTAGAGGCTTGCCCGGGATCCTATGAGCCCGCTCTATAACAAAACAGGGAGAAAAACATTCTCTACCAAACTCCTGTGCCAGCCAGCTTTCTAGGAAGGCCGCAGGGTCGGGGCCCTCTACTTTTCCGGTAGGCCTACCACACGCAGATTATTCCTGCAGAGTCTATTTTCAATGTCATCCATTTTTTCTTCCAGAGTCTGGAGTTTTATGTGGTAGGCCGCCATTTTGGGGGGTAAAGGGTTAATCGTGTCCTCTAAGGTGCTGATCCGATTCTCCGTCTCCTCCACCCTCTCTCTGATCTTACAGACATCTTGTCTTAGTATAGCAAAGTCCAATTTTATCTCCTCCACCTTCCCCAGCAGGTGCATGGTTTACCTTAATGGCGGCCATCACATCCACCAGCGTGAGGTCCCACTGCTCCTCCTGTGCTCCGACCACTGATGCCGCTCACGATGGGGTCGCTGGTGGGTCCCGACCCGTTACACCAGAGGGTTGGGAAGGCTCCGTCTCATCCACGAACAACTCAGGAGTGGAAGCAGGAGACGGGCGCGGGGCCGGGGAGGAGCGGCCATCTTGGGATCTCGTGGTCATGCCGGATGGTCTTAGCGGCGGTTGCTTCTTTCTCCTCTGACCCATCCACTGTGGGACACAATATGGGTTGGTTTAGTTGCCCCTCCGTCCAGGCTGCAACAGGGTAATGGAGAATATTTTGTAAGGCAAGCAGATTCGCAGGATTAGGCAGGATTGTTAGGAGTTCTCCCCGGAGCTCAAAAGAAAAGCGTCCGCTCACATCTCACTTCAGGTCACGCCCTGACACTGATGATTTAGACGTAGACGTAGCTAACTGCGGATTCATAGGAAAGTTAAAATCACTGCCCATGATGAGTCTCCCCTCCATGAAGCCAGACAGTATCCCCCAGATATCTTATAACAGTTTGGATTTGGTTAACATTTGGTAAGTACATATTAGCCACTGTATATTTAATTCCCCAAAGGGGGAATTTTACCAAAACATACCCTCCTGGGAGTTAACAATTTGATCAATCAATACGATTGGTAGTGTTTTATGAAACGTGATGGAAACTCCTTTGGCCTTCAGGTCAGGATTGGTGCTGTGGATCCACTGGTTAAAATATCTGCTGGAACAGGAGGGTAAAGAATCAGTCTGGAAATGGGTTTCTTTTAAGAGAAGTATGTTAACTTTATGTTTATGCATTTGGTAAAGAATTTGCCCTCTCTTAGAGGTAATATTTAAGCCCTTGACATTGTAAGAGGAAAATATCAGTAATGGTTGTCACGATATTTTGAGCCATGATGGAGTGTAGGAAGAGACACAAAAGAAGATAAGGAAGAAAAAAGATAAAGGGGGTCCCATCTTTTGACAGCTGTTGGTGAAACACGGTTACTACCCCTCCAGCTACTGCAGATCGCCTTTCCTGGGCTCTCCCATCCCATCAGGGAGCCCAGGGTTGATGTGACCAGTTGGATCATATACACTATGTAGAGTGGAAGGAATGGAAGTCCCATCCCCCCTTCAGTGATGTCAGAAACTGGAACAGTTTGTTTACAAGCCGTTAACATCTTGTAAGGCAGCCGATCACACCGATCTCAGTTGGATCAGATGTTTTAGAGGCCAGAGGAGAGATCTGGGGTCTAACAGACACCAGAGCTCTCCAAAAGGAGGACCTGTCATGGCCCATGATATCACATCCCTTGTGAAAGCAATAAAGTTGATTTAAAAAAAAAAAGGGACACTGTAAAAAAAAAAAAAAGTTGAATAATATAAATAATAAAATAAAATAATAAATATAATACATAAATATAATAATATAAAAAAAAATATTGGGTAACATAAAAAATATAACATCCACCATTTTATTCTCCAGAGCATCTGATTAAAAAATAAATATAATGTTTAGAGGTTCTAAGTAATTTTTTAGCTATAAAATGCTGATTTTTACATGTATGACAGAAATGTTAGAGGTGGCCTGGTTTAGAAGTAAGTAGTAAATTGCATTTTTTCAACCCTGTAAGATAATGGCATAATGTGCTAGTATGCATTGCATACTAGCACGTTATGAAAAACTTACCACAAAACGAAGCCCTCCAGCGGCGCTCTGTCACCACTGAAGGTGCTTCCATCTTCACCTGGTCTTCCTTCCGGGATCACGTCCTCCGGTCGTTTGATTGGCCATGCCATGATGACGTCACTCCCGCACATGCGTGGATATGCTGTCCCTTCAGAGCACATACGTCGGCGACATCACCGGCTGCATGCAGTGTGAATATCCCCTAAACCATGCCTATTATAGGCTTACCTGTAGGTACAGATTAAAAAAGGGTTTACTACCACTTTAAGCCTAAGTAGGCCAATACAGAAGAAACACTAAATATCACTATATCGACATTTACTGATGTTACTTCTTACTAATTTAGTTGTTTATCCCCATTACCATGACACTGTCCAATATATCTCATTCTAAAGGGTAAGTACATAGGAATGCAATCAAAGAGGCACAAGAGGCGTCTGTTACCACCTCGCCAGCTCCAGTAATGGGTTATGTTTACTTTTTAATCCTTTTGTTTAATTTACATTATAGAAATGATTATTGGTTGTCATATTTTAATCCCATGTATCATTCTGCTGATATATTTTAACATTGTGCCATCTGAAAAAGTCCACTAAAAATGATATTAAGAAAAAAGTTATGATTTAAAGACCATCTCTAGGCAAATCCTAATTTTTTAGCATAAATGTTCTCCCATTACTCTGAAGGCCCCCGATGGTGGAAATAGTTCTGGTAAGTCCAAGTGCAATCTTAACCCAATGATCCAACCTTCAGCTTGCAGTGGCTTAGCAAGAAGGAGTTTACAGGGCACCCTATGTGATGTAGGCCCACCCTGCTGAAGTCATTCAGCACATGCGCACGCCCGCTGTGCCGTTTCTTCATTTCGTTCGTGCCGTGACTGGCGGCTCCCGCGCTCATTTTTGGAATTCTTTTTTCCCCTAATATACTGAAGAGTCACTTTAGGAACCTTTGTGAGCCTTAGATTTACTGCTATCCTAAGTAAGAACTTGGGTCCTGCAATCAGTGTTAATTTTGACATCAAATTTCGATTTAGTTTTAGTCGTATTTTAGTCATATTAATTGTTTTAAAATTAGTCGTATTTTAGTTGACTAAAATCTCCAGTACATTTTGGTTGACTACAATTTAATGGGTTTAGTAATACATTATTTAAGCATTTCTCTACAGTTGCCAAACTCCGTATATAGTCCTTGAGTAAAAATCTAATAAAATGTTATTATTTCTAGTATTAAGGTTTGAACATGCACTGCAGATACAGATTTAGCCGTTGTGATATATAACGTCTTAATAAATAAAACCAAGTTTTATAAACAAACAAAAATATTGCTTTTTGACAAACGGAAGTGCAAATTTATAATATAAAAAAACTGAAAAAAACTGTCAGCTCCATTTATGTCATTGCAAATATTACCTGAATATATTAACAACATTAAATATTAGGAGAAAAAAAAAGAAAAGCCTTTTTCTTATTTTTTTTCTTTTAGCAGTTTAGTACTTAGTACAATGGTTCTCAATTCCGGTCCTTGGGACCCACTAACAGGCCAGGTTTGCAGGATACCTGAAATACATGACAGGTGATATCATTTGCTGCTCAGTGATTGCAGTATTCTTGTCTGTATCTCCCCAAGGTAATACTTAAAATCTGGCCTGTTGGTGGGTCTTGAGGACCGGAGTTGAGAACCACTGACTTAGTAGATGCCCTCTACATATTCTTATGTGGTAGTGCAATAGTGCAATACATGTTTAAACTCTAACTACTTCAATACTGGGTACTTTTACCCCCTTCCTGCCCAGGCCATTTTTCAATTTTGGTGGTATTTAATCACTGCTGGGTTTTTTATTGTTTCCTAAAACAAAGAAAAAAAACTGAAAATTTGGAAAAAAAAAAGTTTTTCTTAGTTTCTGTCAGTAAATTTTGTAAATAAGTCATTTTTATCTTTCACTGATGTGTGTTGATGAGGCTGCACTAATGGGCGCTGATAGGCTGCATTGATGGGCACTGAGGAGGCGGCACTTATGGGCACTGGTTAGATGGCACTGATGAGGAGGCACTAATGCCGCACTGATGGGCAATGATAGGTGGCACTGATAAGCACTGATAGGCGGCACTGATGGACCCTGGTAGGTGACACTGATTGACACTGATAGGTAGCGCTGATGGGCACTGATAGGTGGCACGGATAGATGGCACTGATGGGCATTGATGGGCAGCACTGATGAGCAGGCACTGATGGGCACTGAAAGGCAGCACTGACTGGCATCACTAATGAGCACTGATTGGTGTCACTGATGGGCACTGGTGGGGCTTTACCGTAATCAGGGCACTTATGATCAGTTCCCTGATTACCTGTCCTGGTCTCTCCTGCAAGGAGATGCTGCTGATCAGCTCTCCTCACCACACACTCTGTCAGTGTGAGGCAAGGAGAGTCGATAAATGGCACTTCCACATTTACATGTGATTGGCTGAGATTGAACACAGCCGATCACATGGTTAAAGAGCCGCACCATCGGCTCTTTACAGAGATTGGAATCGCACTGTGTCCTAGGAACACAGCGCAGTTGTGATCGCCACACTGAGTGTCCCAGTGGGTTTGCGAGAGCAGCTGTTCTGGGGCAAGGTCATATAATGTTGTGCCAGAATGAGAGCTGCACCGACCCTCTGTTATTTGACGGTGGGCTAGCGGCAAGTGATTAAAGCGGAGTTCCATCCTATTAAGTCAGCACCTACAAAAAGTGTAGCTGTTGACTTTTAATAATCAGACACTCACCTGTCCCCCGGTCCAGCGATGCAGCAGCCCGTTGCTTCGCCCTTCTCCCCCTCCTCCGTGCGGCGCTGGCATCACAAATGTGAGTGCCCGGCTTTGGGCTGTGCATGCGTGAGTCGCGCTGCCCGCTGTGAATGGCCAGTGTATCTTCTGGAACCTGTGACGTGTCCCAGAAGATCGCTGAGAGGGAGGGGGAGAGGTGAACTTCCTTCCGGCTCTGCAGAGCCAGGAGAGGAAGTGGGACCTGGGACCCTGTGAAAAAATGACATGCCAATTGTGGCATGTCAGGAGGTCACCTTCCCTTAAAGTGGAAGTTCCACTGTGGAAGTTCTTTAATGTGCTATTACTATAGGCTAAAGATGGAATTGTGTTGCCAATTTAGAAAAGGCCAGTAGAGGGTGCCAAAGAGAGTGTGAATTAGTGTAATGTGTGGAACTGCAGAGGAAAGGGAAAGCATTGAGCCTGCATCTCTCAACCAATACAGCTTGCTGATAGAGTCAGGGGGGTGAGGCTTTCACAGACAGGCCAAGCTCCAACGAAAGCCGAAGTTCAGGTGGGTAAACACCCCACCCTCACATTTTCCTCCCATTTTCATTTGTTGATGAAAACTGGAATTCATTTTCGTTATAGTTTTCATCAATTGACATAATTAAAATTTTATTTTCGTTTAGTTTTCGGCACTGATAGCATGCAGATGACAAAAATGATGACAAAAATATATTTGTCAACTAAATTAACACTGCCTGCAATGTACTGTGAATTAGACCCACATCATGTAATATATAAACACATCATTCAATTATGACCATAAGGAAAAGGATTTCAAGGCTGTAGCACTATAAAGCTAAGAGAAGGAATACGTGTGGGTTGTCCTACTACATCCAGCACACATCCATGATCACCACTTACCATGGCTTCTTTTGTATTATACCGAAGTTGGTTTATCCACTCATTCACAATGCAAATCACTCCCTTGGCTTCCTGCGGTCTTCTAATTAAGATGTAAAATCCGCACTCTCATGTACAAATCTTTTAATCACACAATCCCCCAGCAAGCCTTCCGGCTTTCTAACATTTTCTCAAGATCTTTTCTTTCAAGATTTTCAATTCTGTACAGCAGCCCATTCTATTTGCCATTCTTATAATAGACACCTGTTTGATATGCGGAACGCAAGGATCTATAATTTAATTTTATTAAAGAAAAATCAACGCATCGCATCATGGTTTGGATTCATACAAAAGTTTGAATAGCATCTCATGAATTAGCACCCGACCTCAGGACCTTCTAAATTGGAGACCCTGGTTAGCAGAACTGGAACTAAAAGTTTAATATCATTATTATTATTAATATTATTGACTTTGATAATCATTTTAATTACCTGCCTTGCTCCTTATGCCTTAAATCTAATGAAAGTCATTACATTTTGATTTTCTCATGGCATTGTAGTTAGTTTCTTTGGTTGTACCAATACAGGCTTTGAAAAGTATCTCTGTTTCTATCTCTAACTATTGTTGTGCTACACCACCACTTGCCTAACTGTAAATGTACATCATGAGTTTGACGTTAAATACCGGTGTTATGGCTGCAGCTAGATGCCATAGCACCAGGATTTCCTTAGGTGGCCAGCTTTCCGATAAAAGTGATTCGCCACAAGGTCACTTTTATAAGTGGCAGGAGAGGTGCCCTCTCCCCTCCCTCCTATTCCTGGGCTAACTTTACCATTTGCTAAGCCCAGGAACCATTCGGCGTCAGGTGAGGTTTTGCATAGAGATAATCGATGGCTAGATGGCCACCGCTCATCTCTATGCCCTTGGAGAACTGGAGCGACTTCGACATCACTTCCGAATCGCAAGCCATTTTCTTAATGCAAAAGATACATTTTTTGTATCTTTAGCTTTTAAGGGTAGATGAGAGATTTGGGGCCTTTTGGACCCCATATCTTTCCATAAAGAGGACCTGTCATCAGTGGAGGCTGGTGGGTTTTTCTTTTGGGGGTTAGCAAACAAGCACTGACAGCACCCCCACCACCCCCAGCGGACTGTGGCATGGCACTGACACCTGCACAACCCCCCCTCCGGGAGGCCAGTGTCACTGCACCTACCCAATCTAGGGCTGGTCAGCTGTGGTGTCCTGTCCTCCACTCCCAGGGTGCAGGCAGAAGCTCCGGTGTCCACTCCTCCCACGACTTCGCCGTGTGTCTTCTCTCTGTCCCTCCTAGGCGCTAGGCATCCAATAGGATCGCCTAACGCTTTGGCCACTCGGGAAACAGGTCTCACGACCTGGCTCCTGATTGGCAGGGAGGAACTTTAGTGTGAAAATAGCGAAAATTCATTCACTATTGTCACACACTGGGTGGGATCGGGGTGCGGTACTTTGTGCCCTGAGCCCACCCTTTTTTGAAGCCTATTGGAGCCTCTGCCTCTAGTCAGGTTCTTCAAAAAAATCACACATGCCCCCCCATTGGTATCCATAGTCCGGCATCCTAATATGTAGATCAGGGGGCCGGACACATGGATGGGGGTGGTGCCTGTGCCGCCACTGCCTGTCATGCTCTATTGTTATCACAAGGGATGACTGCATTCCTTGCGATAGCAATAAAAGGGATACATTTTTTTTAAGGGACAATATAAAAATTTAAAAAAATGACAAAATAAATTTAAAAAAAACACACTTTTTTAACCACTCCTAGCTTAAGCCAATTCTGGCACTCCTCACCTATATGTAAAAATCTTAATTTTTTTGCTAGAAAATTACTCAGAACCCCCAAATATTATATTTTTTTTTTAGCAGAGGTAATAAAATGGCAGTTGTTACAACTTATTATGTAATACGGTGAAAAATTTAGAAAAAAAATAATTTAGAATTGAGTATGAAAAACGCTGCGCAAAAACCCTGTGACATAAAAAATTTCAACGACCACCATTTTATTCTCTAGGGTCTCTGCTAAAAATATATAATGTTTGGGGGGTTCTACACAATTGTCTAGCAAAAAATACTGATTTTAACTTATAAGCAACAAATGTCAGAAAAAGGCCTGTTCAGCAAGTGATTAAAGTAATCGTAAACCCTTGCCTTGTAAAGCAACCAATTCAGTTTAAAATAGAAATGAAAGGCAAAACATTTGTGTATAGATATAAAAAAAAATGATAAATACCTTTTTTCCCTTTTTATAAGTGATCACATTCCCTCTGTTCTCAGCTGCATAAGAGCTGGGGGGAAGAGAAGCTGCAGCACACTGAGCTTCCCAGTGATAGGCTGTGCAGGGGGGGGGGGGGTGTATCAGGACAAGACTGATCATTGGAGGAGAGCAGGATGAGCTCCCAGCACAATTAGAGAACTGGCCAGTGTGCTCTCCTGCTTAATGTGGTCAGTTTTTAATAGGAATGCTTAGGAATTGGCAGGAACACCAGGGATTTCACACAAAGGAAGCAATATAGAGAGAACAGAATACGTTTTTATATGGTACAGCAGGCACATATCAGGAATATGAAAATGTTGGGTTTGTAAACGCTTTAAGAGGAAAAAGTGTATTTAAGTCCAATATATCCAATATAATTGTGACCAGTGAAATAAAAACTTCTTCAAAATCCCTTGTGACTCCACCACCAATATATAAATTGTCAGTCTCTTACCAGATGAACACAACTCAAAGCTTCAAGCCTCAGTTCACACACAATGTTAATGCCTTGGGATGATTGGGAACCACTCTGCACTCAAACAGAAATCAAGAGAATTCAGCTGCAGCCAGCGCCTCCACTCAGCATGTGTCAGGATTTTACCAAAAAGAACAAATAACAAACCTAAATAACAAAATAGTGCAAAACCGTTTTTTTAATTTTATTAGCAACAGTAAGAGAGGTTCTCACATTAAACAGCAGAGTATACGAGCAAAATAAACAACCCAGCCACTGCTCAGTGCAGCAGCATTATGACGTCAGCACAGGCTCCGCCCCAACATGTTTAGTCTCAGAAGACGTTCTCAAGGGGCAGCCTTGCTACAAAGTGATTTTTCCTTCAAAGAAGCAGATACAAGGTTGATAATTAGTATAGGTGGCCCCTGGTCAAGTCCTAGGTTGCTACAATGGAAGTGCTTGCCAGACAGTGAATTCTTGGATGAGTACTGAGGAACAGCTGCTTTTAGTACCATCAGGAGACATTAGTCTTCTTCAAGTCTTAAAGTGGTTGTAAAGTCAAATTGATATTACTGCCAGCCCCTCTGTTTTACTAAGTGATCCAACACTGTGTACGTTTGTAACAATTTGTACCTGTAAATATCTGTAAATATCTTATTTCAGATCGTTTCTGGCCCATCATGTGACCTCCGGCTGCTCTCCCCGATCTAAGGGCTACAGTGGGAGGGGCTGAGATCCCCCTCTGATGTCAGCTGGGAGGTCTCATGACCGCTGTGCTCTCCGTTCAGCCCCACCCGCTGAATCCCTTAGATCGGGGAGGAGAGCGGATGGAAGTCATGTGACCAGCCATAAATGATCTGTAATAAGGTATTTACAGGTACAATTTTATACAAACATGTACATAGTGTAGGATTGCTTAGTAGAACAGAGGGGCTGAGGAGATGGCTCACACACAAAGGAGCCGACAGGCAGGGAGGGGGAGGGGGAGGGGGGAAAGAGGAGAGCAGCGGGATGACAGAGGCACATAACCTAACTACAGTAATCATGCCCCTTATGAAGACACATCCCGAGGCATGATGGGATGTGAAGTCATAAGGGGCTGATCACCATTGGGTATTTATTTTGTATTATATAAACAAAAAAAGGCTGAAAATTTGGAAAAAAAACCTTAAAATCAAATTTCTTTAATTTAGGCCAAAATGTATTCTGCTACATGTCTTTGGTAAAAAAAAATCCAAATAAGTGTATATTAATTGGTTTGCGTGAACATTATAGCATCTATACATGATGGTATATATATTGAAATTTTTATTTATTTTTTTAATACTAATAATGGCGGTGATCAGTGATTTAAAGTAGGACTGTGATAATACGGTGGACAATCTGACACTAACTGACTGTTACACTCCTTCACTTCTCTCCTGCACAGACTGGCTTCTTCACGGTGAGGCCTGGAGGGATATTTATCAGACCTCCATTACATCTCACTCCACACTAGCTAGCACATGGTGAGGCCTGCATTCCTGCATTCCTGATGGCAGGACCTCTCCATGTTCTGTGTACTGTGGGAGACCAGATATAGTGAATGCAGGGTCCTGGGTTTAGTAACACTTTAATCACTATGATGTGTGAAACATGTTAATATCCTTGAATTCCAGGGCTCTTTTGTCTGTAATTTTTGTAATAAAGAAGTTATTTTTGATATCCTGCTGTGATGTGTGGCTGTCTTTCCCTACTTTCCTGGTTTATCACCGTGGCAAGCCGGTCGGAAGAGATTAGCAGTGGGATTAGCTTCCCTTTTCCATTTGGACCAGTGTCTCCTCCATATTGTATCCAAATTCTGGAACTCACCAGAAATCAGGGGAAAGCAGTTGAGCCGGCTACCAACGGAACCCAGAACAACCAAAAGCAATCAAACTTACATTACTAGCGTGGCTGAGAGACGAATGTGAGCGGACGTCTTTCCTGTGAGCTCCGCTGAGAATCCTCCAAAAATCCTGCGCGGTATCGGTTATCCTTACCCGTTCACCCACAGAATTACACAGGAGTTCCCCTGCATCCTGGGCAGCGATCATAGGGATCACAGCTCCCCCGCAAGTATGTCCGAGAAGAACAAAGAGGCGCCGACCGCGGACCTCATGGGCCAAGATGGCACCGGATCCCCACAGACGGCCAAGGCCAAATACATGGCTGCTGCACACAAACTTTTCTCCAAAACACAGCCTAAGGGAGATCAACATCAGCCTTCTACATCAGGGGCATCGGATGGTGGCTACGGTGAGGCGGATGATACAGCACCTCTGGAGGATGGGGATGGATCCGGCTTTGACTGGGACACAGTGAGTATTATGGCGCCCATACATCCCCCTACAATTTCCACTCCTGTCACATCTGATGGCCCTGAACCGACCCTCAGGGATATCTTTACCGCAGTGATTGTCTGCAATTTATCTCTTAACACACTGACTGATGAGGTGAAGGGGGTAAAAGCCGAACTCTCATTCCTCAGGCAGGACATGCAAAAACTCAGAAAGAGAACCACTACCTTAGCAGGGATAGTCAGCTCAATAGAAGACGACATTAATCCTATGCAAAGGGACCTGGCACAGACCGTTCATCAGACTTCTCAACATGCAGCTAGACTCGATGAAGTGGAAAACAGGATGAGAAGGAATAACATAAGAGCCATAGGGATGCCAGAAAAGATAGAAGGGAAAAACCCTGTAACTTTTATTGAAAACTGGATTAACACAGTCTTTGGCTCTGAAACACTCTCCCCAATGTTTGCTGTTGAACAGGCGCATAGGGTGCCGTTCCGCCCCCCACCACAAGGAGCGCCACCGCGTCCATTCCTGTTTAAGCTCCTTAATTATAAGGATAGAGATGCCATTCTGGCAGGGGCCCGAACAAAAGCAGGTACCCTTGTAATGGGCAACACCAAAATATCGCTCTTTCCTGATTTCTCAGCTGAACTGCAGAAGAGAAGGGAGAAATTTGTTGATGTTAAGCGGAGATTACCTGCACTAGATCTTAAATATGCCATGCTATATCCGGCATGCCTCCGAGTGGTGGCTAAGGGAGAAAAACACTTTTTTGAAAAACCAGGGCTGGCTACTCAATGGCTAGACAGGGAGGAGGGATCCCTACGGAATATCCAGGCCCGGCGCCCAGCCCCATCCTGAACCTCCTGTCCTTACAGATGTATACCGCGGATGCTACCTCAACTTTTAAATAAAGCGGAGATTGAGTTACACAGAGACTACACCTACATCTTCTGTTGACTAACAAAGACAACAACGCTGAGCCTATTCCCCTCAACGTTAAAACTGTCGCTACGAGGCTCTGCTGCCTGGGGCCTTTTGCGTTTCACGGCAGAGACCTCACTGCTGCCCCACCACAGTCCTATGTGGACTAACTGTTATGTTTTGTTCTACTATTCAATAGTCCTGTTGACTGTTGTGACACTCCTCTACTCATCTCTGAGACCTACCCTGTTCCTGACGGGAACAATCTCATTCTATTTTAAATTGCTGGAACTTCTCTCCGATCTGAGCACAGGTGACTCACGTGCATTTGATATGTACGCACTCTCCATGCCTGACCTGGAACACTTACCCCTGGGGGTACCGCTTGGGAAACCCATTCCCTTTTATACAGCTCAACGGCAGGAACGTTAAAATTTCTCTCCTGGAATGTCAGGGGCCTAAACAACCCAATAAAACTTTGCTGCTATTATTTGCTTACAGGAGACGCACAACCCTAGTGGCCAGAACACCAAACTTCCCACAGAGACAGTTTAGCTTTCAATTTCATGCTATACATACCTCCTATTCTAGGGGGGTGAGTGTCCTGATCCGTTAGGGCACTCCATTCAATCCTATTGATGTTGCTATAGATCCAGAGGGAAGATTTGTCTTTGTGCTATGTTCTCTATATGGTAGACGGTGTATTGTTACGGGGATGTATGTTCCACCACCCTACTCAGCCGAGATTATTAAAAAACTAGCCACCTATGTGTCCCGTTTCCCGGGCACTGCATTATTAGCGATGGGTTATTTTAATAATTTTTTGGACCACTCCCTGGATAAGCTGAGAGCCGCCCCGGGGTCTGGACAGTCCTCCACTGTGGGACCTACAAAATTTGCTAAATTCCTGGAGGAACTCGGCCTAAGGGATGTGTGGAGAATGCATTACCCCCAAAAACGACAATATTCGTGTTGTTCTATAGCCACAGGTGCAATGTCCAGAATAGACCTGGGACTGGGCAACGACATGATGCTCTCCTTGATTAGGGTAGCTGGATATGGGACCAGGGACATTTCTGATCACTCTCCTCTTTGGATAGTAATGACAGTTCCGAAACTTGATGGCATGACCCTATGGAAGCTAAATCCATTCTGGTTGTCCCTGCTCCCAGATCCGGACCCGATACCAAAACTAATCACCGAATATTTCAGTAACAATGTGGACTCGGGGGCCTTGGGGGTGGTCTGGGATTCCTTTAAGGCCTTTCTTAGAGGGCGATTTATAACTGCGATTAATACAGGGTGGGCCATTTATATGGACGCACCTTAATAAAATGGGAATGGTTGGTGATATTAACTTCCTGTTTATGGCACATTAGTATATGTGAGGGGGGAAACTTTTCAAGATGGGTGGTGACCATGGCGGCCATTTTGAAGTCAGCCATTTTGAATCCAACTTTTGTTTTTTCAATAGGAAGAGGATCATGTGACACATCAAACTTATTGGGAATTTCACAAGAAAATCAATGGTGTGTTTGGTTTTAACGTAACTTTATTCTTTCATGAGTTATTTACAAGTTTCTGACCACTTATAAAATGTGTTCAATGTGCTGCCCATTGTGTTGGATTGTCAATGCAACCCTCTTCTCCCACTCTTCACACACTGATAGCAACACCGCAGGAGAAATGCTAGCACAGGCTTATAGTATCCGTAGTTTCAGGTGCTGCACATCTCGTATCTTCACAGCATATGTTTTTTTTATGGTTTTTATGGTCAGTAAAAACCAATACCGTGTGAGCTGCTTCTTCCAGGAGGTACCGCCATTCCTCCAAAGCCGACTTGATGGCCAGCAATTCCCTATCACCGACATCATAGTTCCAGCAAGATGGTGCACCACCACATTATGGGTGTCAGGGCCGAGCATTCCTAGATGAACAGTTTCCTGGAAAGTGGATTGGTCGTCGTGGGCCAGTTGAATGGCCCCCAAGGTCTCCCTGTCTGACCCCCTTAGACTTTTATCTTTGGGGTCATCTGAAGGCAATTGTCTATGCTGTGAAGATACGAGATTACGAGATGTGCAGCACCTGAAAAAAAACATGTGGATAGAGCAGGTAAATAATATACTGATCAGAGAAAAACTGACATACTTACACAGGCAGACCCCAAATAAGTTTTATAAAATGTGGCAACCATGGCTGGAGACCCCGGGTTTGGCTCCCCACCACCTAATCAGAGATCGAATCCTACAGGGGGCAACACCAATGTAAAGAGAGTTCATAAAGAGAGAAATGTAACCACAACGGGGGACATCCTAAGCTAGAGACTAATCCACCACCCCTCGGTTTGGGCCCCAGAGGTCGGTACCAACGGTGTAAAATATTTTGAATAAACCCCAGACGGACACATTCATACAGTCAAAAAGAGACTAGTCATATAATAAATGGACGAGATAGGTGTACAAAAAAAAGTCCACGACGTGTAGAGCATTAGAGCATAGAAGTGTCGTATCTGTTAACGGAAGTCTACTGGGGTTTCTATTTTCAGATTCCCCCAGTCTGTCCCTCTGGAACCCCCGGTAAGTTGACCGGGTGCTGCTGGTTAGGTGAAAGGTCCTTTGACAAGTAGATCCTTACGAGC
>BLSH010462056.1:756889-781230 GCA_018402905.1 Glandirana rugosa | reverse complement strand
ATCTCTAATTTCTGCTATCTGTCCTCAGAGCAACAGCACAGACAGCAGTAGTAAAGTAATCTATCTCAGGATGCAGGATCAGGTCTTAAAATGGCTAAAATCTGTCCCTCACGCCGTCAGCTACCTTTCCCTATACTAACCCAAGGAGCATGTGACTGCAGCACTGTGACTCCAGCTTATAAAGAGGCTGGGTCACATGATGCACCGGCCAATCACAGCCATGCCATTAGTAGGCATGGCTGTGATGGCTTCTAAGGGCAAACCAGTGAAACGCTTGTTGATTGGCTGCCCTGCAGCTTCTCAACACGTGGAGTAAAATAGCAGAACCCCGGACCGAACCCGAACGATTTTTGAAATGTCCGGGTCCGGGTCCGTGCCACGGACACCCTAAAGTTCGGTACGGACCCGAACGTTACAGTCCGGGTTCGCTCAACACTATTATTGAATAAGGAGCATGTGAAGTTGTAAACTATTTCTATTTACAAAAATTGTAATGTATTCCAATTTGTTCGCCTTATCTACTTTGAAAAATGTTTTCAATCAAAACCATTGAAACAGAAAAGTCCCATGGGCACGTTTTCTTTTGACTTCTGGGACGAAAAATAGGCCCGGCCATTTTAGATTGAGCAGCCAATTTTTCCAGGGACCGGAGGGGGTTGGGGGGTCAGGCATTCATGGGGGAGGTTGGTAATGGGGTATTCACATCGGTTCTCTGCACTATAATGTAAAAGGGGCACTGTGATATAAAGAAGATTGCACTGTAAAGGGGAAATGTAACGATTAGTAATGAAGAAAGAATAGGAGGTTTGAAAATGTTGGTACATACTGACTTTTCTGGAATACAGCATTAGCTTTCTTCTCCATTCTGATGAGTCACCTATCATAAAATTGTGATACAGAGTTGTACAGTTATTCACCTTCATGTCAACTTAATTTTTTGCTTAGAAAAGTGGCCGGTGTTTTGGTTACTGCCATAAAATGTACTAAATGTTTAGATAAATAAAGTTGCACAAAAATAATAAAAAATAAATAAAAATGATAAAAAATATGCTTAATAACACATATCACCAGTGATTAACGTGATATACACTGAATCCAATTAAATTGTCCAAAGTATTTCAAAACTTTATTGGTGAGATGTCAATAACATGACATTAAATCTTCCACCCAGTGTTCCACCACCAATAGATAGATATAGGCTTACCAGAAAAACAGGATCCTTTATTATGGAGGGTCAGGTATGCATGTGTGTTAAGCCAATCTCCTATACTTTTCCCCCATGGACCTCCAGGATCATCACCTTCAGATTGGACTCTCTCCACACAGGTGCGCCACTCCGGGGCGTACAAGTGAGTATAGAAAGTAAAACAGACGCTAATAGCGTGGTACCATCTGGATTGTTTATTCCAAAGTCTCCAAATGCACACAGCAAGGTACAGCCGGTTAACAGTTCATCACAAAAGTCGGTGAAACCTCTAAAAACATAATCGCAGTAATGTAAGTTATGGAAAAAGGTTGGTCTTACTGGTGAATTAATGATACCTTGTAATATTTTACTTTTAATAGACAGGGCTCCTCTAAAAAAACAACATTAGGTTTTTCAGGGATTAGAGGGGCCAATATGTTATCACTTCGTAAGATATGCCAGTGTTTGTTAATAATCTTTTTAACGGCATAATGTTGGGTGGAGTAGGTAGTAATAAATGGTGAAAAGCAATCTACCTCATGTACATTATGCCTCTCTACTAGAAGTTCATTCCTATTAACACCTCTCACTGTCTCTGACACTATTAAGGACATCAATATTATAGCCTTTTTCTTCAAATCTCTGAATCAGAACAGTACTCTGTTTATCATATTCCTCTAGACTAGTACAGTTCCTCCTAACTCTGAGAAATTGGCCTTTGGGGACCCAGGTTTTTTATGACAGCTATCTCTAGGTATGTACGCATTCCTATCAGTAGTTTTAAAATAGGTAGCCATACTCAGTTTCCCATCCTCTACTCTGATATCTAGATCAAGGAAATGTATATGGGATTGGCTTACCTCATATTCAAGCTCTATGCCCCTATCATTATGATTGAGAAAATTCAAAAATTCAATAAGGGAATCATAACCCCCTCTCCATAGGAAAAGGATGTCATCGATATATCTTGCCCAAAGCACCATCCTCCTCCTATTTGGTCATAAACAGATTGGCCATGCTGGGGGCATGCTTAGCCCCCATTGCGACCCCTCTGCTCTGTAAATATTTCCCACTGAACCAGAAGTAATTGTGCATTGCTGCAAATTGTAAAAAATTAATAATAATATTCTTCTGGACAGGTAACAGATTCACCTTATCCAAAAAATATATATTTGCCCACCCGGGAGGTCACCAATCCAATTCCACTGACAATAGGATGACCCGGGGGGGAGGGGGGGGCAAATGGGGTTCTTGTGAACCTTAGGCATATAATAGATTATTGGAGTTCTGGGGAAAGAGGGCACCAGGAATAATTTTTCTTTTTGATTAATAATTCCATTCTGGTATCCCCCGTTAACCAATTTTTCCAGCTCTCATTTAAAGGCTGGACCTGGATCACTTTCTAGGGGGGTATATATGTCCTGATCATTTAGAATATTGGACATTTCAGCAGTACTAAATGTTTGCTTTAAAGGAAACTTATAAAGGATACCTAGCTGAAAATATTCCCTTAAACCACTTGTCTACCAGCCTCATGTGTAAATAGCAGCTTGTAGCTACTATATCAACCGGGACTCTGTTTAACCACTTAAGGACCAAGCCTATTTTTGACAGCTGTTGTTAAAATAATTTTTATTTGCTAGAAAATTACTTACAACCCCCTGTCACGTACCTGGTGGTAGAGTCTGGCTTATGCGGGGGGCAACCTCTCTTGCGGCCCTGGTTCGAGAACCCCTGGTAGTGTGGACAGGGAGCTCTGGAGCACAGGGGGGCACGAGGGCTGGACAAACTTCAGGTGGTTGGGAGAAGTCCAAGGAAGCTCGTGCAAGACAGGAGAGTAGTGGTTCAGTCCGGGTTGGCAACTGGCAGGCGGTGCGGTACAACGGGATCAGGCAAACGGATGGTCGGGTACAGGCAGGGTCGGCAACGTGCTGGCAACAGAAGTACAGTAGGAGCAGGCAAGCGGATGGTCGTAAACAAGCCGGAGTCAGGTGCGGGCAGATATCAACAGGTCCAAGGGAAAAGCCGGGGTCACAGAAACAGGAAATCACACGAAAGTAGTCACCGGGGGTTCACAGGTTCAGGGAACGTTGTAGAGCGGACAACACCAGCTGCAGGGCTCTGCTGACTGAAATAGAGCCGCCAGGCGCCGTTTCCGGCGCATGCGCGCACGTGAGCGCGTGCGCACGCGGGTGCGCGCACGGGCGCGCGCGAATGCGCACAGGCGCGCGCACCACCGCGGAAAGGCAGAAGTCGGTCCTTTCCTGACACCCCCAAACAATATATATTTTTTTCAGACACCCTAGAGAATAAAATGGCGGTCGTTGCAATACTTTATGTCACACAGTATTTGCGCAGCGGTCTTACAAACGCAATTTAAAAAAAAAATGAGAATTTTTTTGAACAAAAAATAAGAAAGCAGAAAAGTTAGCCCAATTTTTTTCTATATTGTGAAAGATAATGTTATGCTGAGTAAATTGATATCCAACATGTCGTGCTTCAAAATTGCGCACGCTCGTGGAATGGCGACAAACTTTGGCACTTAAAAATCTCCATAGGCGAAGTTTAAAAATTTCTACAGGTTACCAGTTTTGAGTAACAGAGGAAGTCTAGTACTAGAATTATTTCTCTCACTCTAAAGAATGTGGCGATACCTCACATGTGTGGTTTGAACACCGTTTTCATATGTGGGTGCGACTTATGTATGAGTTCGCTTCTGCGTGAGCTCGGAGGGACGGGACTCTTTCAATTTTTTTTTTTTTTACTTTTTATTTTTTATTTTTACACTGTCCTTTTAAAAAAAATGGATAACTTTTATTCCTAAATGTAAACACCCCTTGTAATAGAAATAATTTAATGTGAAATCTGGGATCAAAAAGACCTCTGATCTCAAATTTACACTTAAAAGCAAAAAAAAAAAGTATTTTTTTTTTTAATTGTCCCTTTAAGGCCGGCTCTCCAAGGGCATAGAGTCGAGTGAGGACTATCATGCCCTTACTTAACTTCCTGCCCAACAGGGGAAAGATTCGGAAGGTCTCCACTGTTACCGACGGATCCAGTAAATGGCGGAAATGACCTGGTGCCCCCCGCCGCAGATAAAAGTGAGACCACTTTTATCGCAAACCAGACCGCCCGCCCTTGAAGAAAATACCGGGGTTATGGCAGCTATAAGCTGCCATTACAATGGTATGTAACATCAGAGAACAGACGTATATTGACTGCGGGCGGTCCGGAAATGGTTAAATTTGTATTCCAGGTGTTGGCCTTTAGGTGGATCTGATATTGGTGCCTGTAAAGCCACCAGATCATTTCCAACAAGGATACTATTCTCCCCCCACTCGTGTACCCCAGTCACATATCCCTGATTCCACTGTCCCACCAGTGGATCTGGAGCCGGCATGGTATGAAATGTCAATTTTGACAGGAAGCAGAAGTGGTAATGAACAGCCAGAACATCTATAGAGGAAGTACACTACTTCAGTATTAGAGCAAAGATAACACAAGAGGGCACAAATTCTCACTTAACCACCAGCAAAGTTAAAAGCTAAGTCCACCTTTTCAAGATAATATGATGAAATGTGAATAATAATACTATAACTAGTCTAGTGTGCAATCTAAGAGAAAGAGCAATGTCCCCTGAGAGGTCCCTCTTAGCATAAGCAATAAGTTAAGGTCTCTGTGTAGCAGCTGCACAGGTACAGTCTTTAGTCTTAACTCTTCAGCCAGCTAGCTTTGGGGCCCAGTTGTAGTGTTGTACTGTTGGTGCACAGGAAAATTGTCTCAGTCAAGCCTGCAAGCAGCAATAAGGCTACTAGCTGTATAGTTAGTTCCTAAAGGGAAGAGTTTCTCTAGCAGCACATAGTAAATCCCCATACCAGTCCCAATGATATTGCAGCTCACCATCTGGTCACAACAGTGATCAGTTCACTCTTTGCTCTGCTCCCAGGTGACTCTGGTTGTCGGCACATCTGGACTCCTGCTCAGGCCACCATTTTGCAGCAGTGGTGGTGCGCACTGGACAGCAATGTACATTTTTCAAGCTCCATAATGGCAAGAGGAAACCGGGTCCTGTACAGCTTGAGAAATCTCTTTTTCCTCCTCCTGGCAATCTCCCTCTGGAAAATGAAGTTAAAAGGTTCTTGAATACAGTAGAGTTTTTCTCGTCTGGACTACAGTTCCCACAATGCAGTGTGGTCTGATTCAATCTATTGAACTCTTCCTGCACAGCGGCTCTCTCTTCTTGCTGATATAGCTGTTAACCAGTTCAGCACAGCAGGGCAGCAGCTACAGAGAGCAGCTACAGCCAAGGTTTCTGTTACTCTTCATTCTTAGCCTAGCACATGACTACATGTTTATTCATGTTATTTGGGCCCCTTTGGAAACCTAGCTGAAAAGCTCCTAGTTAGCAATTCTTTCATCCTTCCTTTTTGCTAAGATATGAAAACCTTTGGATGCTCACAACCAGCAAGGCAGGGCAATGGTATTGCTATCTGGGAGTTTTTTGGCCAGACTTCCAGAGGGGTCCAAATGACCTACAGGTATGACAATAAAATGAAACACATTTTGCAAAGCTGCACAGGTTTCTAAGAATATCTAGGGTCCCTTGACTGTATACAGTATTTTCTAGAAAATGTGAACTTAGCCTTTAACTTTGCAAGTGGTTAAAACCTCCTGAGATATCTTTGGTCTAACATGGCTGTTCATGGTGGCATTACCATTTCCTTTTACTGCCATCATTGCCATAGTCCTTCATCATCCTAGCTACTTACCAAGTTGAACCAGAAGGACATGAAAGGAAAATATTTTCCCTGACCATTCACAGAGAGAAGACCAAAGGTTAGTCATGTTTTCAGTCATCTACTGGTGCCCCTTGATTGCATAGGCTATAGTCTGGAAAAGGTGAACTTAGCTTTTAAAAGTATAATCCTATTGGATCCTACTAAGAAACCAGAGTCCACTTAAGGGAAGGAGTACATGCCAGTGGCGGTCCATCCATTAGGGGCGCATGCGTGCCACTCCCCCAAATCCATGAACCCGACCCCCTAATCTACATGCAGGGCACCGGACACATGGATTTCTATGGATTTTTTTTTTTTTAGAAGCACATGATTAGAGCCTACGGTTCTAATTGGCTTCAAAAAGGGGTGGGCTCACCCTGTTGTGTGACATTAGTGAATTAATATTCACTAATGTCTTCATGTTTTTCCTCCCAGCCAATTAGGAAATGGGTCTTGAGACCCCAATGGACAGGAGTCCTAAGACCCCATTAGCCGCGAGTTGGAAGACCCGATTGGCCATGAGGAGAAGTGATGGTCAGGACATGGATGAGAAGGAGGGTGGAAGTCGCCACCACAGTCGATGGAGCACCAGCCACCACTGTCCCATGCTCTCTTTGAAGAAAGTTTCAGTTGACCAGAACTCCTCAACATTCAACTGTTGATTGAGTTCATCTGATCCTCTGTGAAACATACAGTTCATGAATTCCAGAAATGAAAATGAATAATATTTTACAGATCAGATGAAACAATAATTTACATAATCAGGCAAATAATCAAACTATGTTTAGCCTAGTAAATATTACATCTCCTCAAATCCACCTTATTTACAGCAACTCTTATATTGGTTGGCTTATCTCTATTACTGACTTTCACCAGTGATCCTAAAAGAAAATTGACTTTATATTACGACATTATTTAAATTGCATGCAGGCACATTCAATATTTGTGTCTATATTAGTTAAGCTGCTTTCATATATAATCGGATTTGGAAGACAGAATCCAGGATTGTGCTATTTAGTTATGATGTGATTGTTACTCATTAACATATATACAGTGTATGAAAATTACCATAAGGGGTATGGGACTTTCTTTATCTCAAAGATAATATAAGTAAGAATATAATGTTTACTTTTTATTGTTGCTTTAGATTATTATACTGCCATTATTTATCTGTATATTCACTAGCGGCTCACTGTCATCTGTATATTGTCTTGGGTTTTGTAATTAGCAATATCTTATTGCAGTGATAAATAATTCATCTGAGGTCAGCAGTGATATCTTTTGCAAAAAAAAGGAAATGAAACTGTCATTTGGATAGTATCTCCAGACTTTCTGTTTAATAAGAGCTATCTGTTTGACATCCAATTATCAAAGCTTTTTTTGAGAAAGTCAACATTTACACTTTATAATCTCCATGTTTGAACTGTCTTTGCTTGGCCCTATTTCCATTGCAGGTGTTCAGTTCCCCTGGCGCTGGATGTCTCAAGGAGACAAATGTAATGGCTTGTCTTGCTAACACCAAACATTCATCTTGTTTGGAGTAAAATATGTGTCTCTGTGATTTTTCCTGAGTCATCCGTAGTGCGATGCGTCTTCATTTGTTGAAGTGGTGAGACCGGCGCTGCAGTTTACAAAGATACTGTGTCAGAATTTTAATTCCTAGGATTGCTAATTATATTTGGAGTCATGGCTAAGCTTTTCCTGCTTTATAGCTATCTGATACTGCAATAGATTTCTCAGAGTAATATATGAATTATACATGAGATGAGTTCAACATTTCTCCATTACTCATATTTCAAGTGTTTCTATGTGGCAGAGAGGTTTTCCATCACGGTGTGTGTCATCTGCACATCTTGGAATTCTGAAGGATCACTCAGGGGTTTTAGCACTACCTGAAAGTAGCTCTGTAACCTATACAGTGCCTTGAAAAAGCATTCATACCCCTTGGAATTTTTCACATTTTGTCATGTTACAACCAAAAACGTAAATGTATTTTATTGGGATTTTATGTAATAGACCAACACAAAGTGGCACATAATTGTGAATTGGAGGGAAAATGAAGGATCTAATGGAACCAATTCCCTTCAGAAGTCACCTAATTAGTAAATAGAGTCCATCTGTGTGTAATTTAAAGTGGTAGTAAACCCTCCTATCATTTTCAGCCAAGGAAGCTGCCATCTTGGCCTCTGTTTAATCTACAACTGCCATGATGCTGCACATGTGATCAGCTATGACACCAGCCATTGGATGGTTTGACAGTTTGGTTTAGAGCACAACCAATGGGAGTGCTACATTTCCGGCACATGGTTTTTTATACTGTTCAATGGATGGGTTTACTACCACTTTAATCTCAGTATAAATACAGCCGTTCTGTGAAGCGCTCAGAGGTTTGTCAGAGAACCTTAGTGAACAAACAGCATCATGACGGCCAAGGAACACAGGTCAGGGATAAAATTGTAGAAAAGTTTAATGCAGGGTTAGGTTATAAAAAAATATCCCAAGCTTTGAGCATCTCAGGGAGCTCTGTTCAATCCATCATCCAAAAATGGATAGAGTATGGCACAACTGCAAACCTACCAAGAAATGGCCGTCCACCCAAACTGACAGGCCGTGCAAGGAGAGCATCAGAGAAGCATCCAAGAAGTCCACTGTGACTCTGGAGGAGCTGCAGAGATGCACAGCTCAGGTGGGAGAATCTGTCCACAGGACAACTATTAGTCGTGCAGTCCACAAATCTGGCGTTTATGGAAGAGTGGAAGGAAGAAAGCCATTGTGAAAAGAAAGCTGTAAGAAGTCCCATTTGCAGTTTGCGGAAAGCCATGTGGGGGTCACAGCAAACATGTGGAAGAAGGTAATCTGATCAGATGAGACCAAAATTGAACTTTTTGGTCTAAAAGCAAAACACTATGTGTGGTGGAAATCTAACACTGCACATCACCCTGAACACACCATCCCCACCGTGAAACATGGTGGTGGCAGCATCATGTTGTGGGGATGCTTTTCTTCAGCAGAGACCGGGAAGCTAGTCAG
Source organism: Glandirana rugosa (assembly GCA_018402905.1). Classification (NCBI taxonomy): domain Eukaryota; kingdom Metazoa; phylum Chordata; class Amphibia; order Anura; family Ranidae; genus Glandirana; species Glandirana rugosa. The sequence goes on along the minus strand of BLSH010462056.1, from coordinate 772,236 downwards.
AGTTGATTGGAAGAAGGTTGCAGTCAAATACAGGGCAATCTTAGAAGAAAACATGTTAGAGTCTGCAAAAGACTTGAGACTGTGACGGAGGTTCACCTTCCTGCAGGACAACGACCCTAAACATACAGCCAGAGCTACAATGGAATGGTTTAGATCAAAGCATATTCATGTGTTAAAAAGGCTCAGTCAAAATCCAGACCTAAATACAACTGAGAATCTGTGGCAAGACTTGAAAATTGCTGTTCACAGACGCTCTCCATCCAATTTGACAGAGCTTGAGCTATTTTGCAAAGAAGCATTGGCAAATATTTCACTCTCTAGATGTGCAAAGCTGGTAGAGACTTCCCCAAAAAGACTTGCAGCTGTAATTGCAGAGACATGCGTTTCTACAAAGTATTGACTCAGGGGGGCTGAATACAAATTCACGCCGCACTTTTCACATATTTATTTGTAAAAAAATGTTGAAAACCATTTATCATTTTTCTTCCATTTCACAATTATGTGCCACTTTGTGTCAGTCTATCACATAAAATCCCAATATAACATATTTACATTTTTGGTTGTAACATGACAAAATGTGGATAATTTCAAGAGGTATGAATTCTTTTTCAAGGCACTGTAGGGGTTAATTCACTAAAACTGGAGAGTGAAATATCTGGTGAAGCTGTGCATGGTAGCCAATCAGCTTCTAACTTTAACAAAAAACAAACAAACCTGCAAGCTGATTGGTTTCTATGCAGAGCTGCACCACATTTTGCACTCTCCAATTTTAGTAAATCAATCCCATACTGTATAACTAATCCAAACAGCAAATCTATATAGAGTGCTCACCCCCGCAAGGACTGCTGATTTTTCAAAGGTTCCTTTTCCAGGTTAGTGCAACAGCAGCCAGGCACACAGCAACAGCCACTCTTCTGGCTCAATGAACAGTCTAGGGGTTGCCTGTCTTTGAAATGTATTGCTGAGTAACTTGGATAGGGCATAGAGAGTAGGGATGGGCCCATTGGGCATTAGTCAAATTAAGAACATTATGGGGCTTTCGCAACGACTTTGCTGCCGTGGAGCGCCCCATAATGCATTGCTGCAGATGGCGAGAACAGCTTCTGCCATCTGCGCTGGCTTTGTGTTGACGTTTTATTTATAATGAAGGGCGGGGCCACCGGTTGATGTACGGGTGACCCCACCCCCTTCTGACGTCATGCAACGTCAGAGGGGTGGGTCACTCAATTACGTCACTGGGTGGCCCCGCCCTTCACTTTAAATAAAACAAACAGAGCTCAGTAGGTGGGAGCCCTCCCATGGAGGAGGAGCTGTTCTTTTTTTTTCTTCGGGTCCGTCGCTCACCGTGATTGACGATGGATTACAACGGGGGACACTTATTTTTATTTTTTAATAAAGGACTTGTCCCTAATTGTTTCCTGTGTTGTTTTCTTTTTTACACTTTTAATGAAATAGTAGGGGTATGATGTAAACGATACTAATTCACATAGAGGGTGGTCGGGATCTGGGGACCCCCTTATTAAAGGGGGCTTCCAGATTCCGATAAGCCCTCCGCCCGCACACCCTCACAACCACAGCCCAGGGTTGTGGGGAAGAGGCTCTTGTCCCCATCAACATGGGGACAAGGTGCTTTGGGGTGGGGGGGTGCCCCAAAGCACCCATACTCCCCATGTTGAGGGCATGTAGCCTGGTACAGTTCAGGGGGGGGCCCCTCGCTCATCCCCCCTATCCTGGCCGGCCAGGTTGAATGCTCGGGTCAGGGAAAAACCCCTCCTTTCAGTCAGGGAACCAGATCAGGTCTATATCCAACCACAATGGTGTCTCTCTCAGCTGGACCGTGTCATAAAATGCAATAATGAATGCACATAGTGAAGCCCGCCAGAAGAAGCATATAACACATTTATTGATAAAAAATGGCTGAACCCAGGCACGCTGTTTCTACAGGGAAATCCTTCGGTTTTTACCATACCATTGCTTCATTTTTTTATCCGGCTGAGAGAGACAACATTGTGGTTGGATATAGACCTGATCTGGTTCCCTGACTGAGAGCAAGGGTTTTTCCTACTGTTACATCTGAGAGCTGGGATTATCAGTAACATGCTTTTCTATCTCCCTTTTCTGGTAAGGAGATTGTGGTGTCACAGGGTGCAGTGTGCTGATCCCCTTTCTTGCACAGAAGCTGGTGTCGGTCTTTCTCCTCTCCTTTCCCATTGGAGGAATATGTTCATATATGCCAGGGGTGGCGAACAAGTTAGACACAAAGAGCCAAAATTTTAAACTGTGAGGGCCGGTTCACACTGCAGCGGGGCGGAGCGGCGTGACTTCGCGGCCCGTTCACATCTAGGCGAATGACTTGAGTCGCCTGACAATTCGCCTCAATGCTGTGCAAATGGGACCGTTCTAATAGGAGCGAATCGCTTCGCTCCGCATTAGAAAAATGGTCCCTGCACTATTTTTAGGGCGATCTCAGGCGGCTTGCATTGACTTCTATGATAGAAGTCGCCTAGAAAGCCGCTTTGAGATGCCTGGAGCGCCGCTCCGCGCCGCTCCGCCTTGCTACAATGTGAACCGGCCCTGAGAGTCAGAGAGCCACACCACGCAGTGACCTGCCAAAACAGACAAACACTCACACAGAAGCGGCGCGAATCGGCGCGATGCGGCGCGATGCGGCGTGAAGCGGCGCGAATCGGCGCGATGCGGCGCGAAGCGGCGCTCGAGGCGATCTCAAGGCGGCTTGCGAGGAGACTTCTATCATAGAAGTCAATGCAAGCTGCCTGAGATCGCCCTGAGAGAAACATGAAACTTGGCAAAGAGCCACAGTATATACAAAATATAATAAGAGGCCAAGAGCCGCATTCATTATGGCCGGGAGCTGCATGCGGCTCGAGAGCCGCGTGTTCGCCACCCCTGATATATGCTTTCATCTAAAGCACTGCATGTGGACTGTTTTTATATTATCTGATGTTTGGTGATCAACAAATAGTGCTGGCTGCTAATTCATTCAGTTTTTTATTGCCTTTAGCGCAGATAGTCATCGTTGGGTGTCTGTTTTATATACCATTAGAAATATCCCAGACCAGGCAAGCACTAGTACTGATGCACCAGGGATAGCAACAGCAATGGTCAGCAGCATCCTGCACTCAGGTCTGTACTCACAATGTCCATGGATGCCTCCCTCCAGTATCAGTCAGACATTTCTCCATTGAACGCTCCATGGCAGATCGTCAGTGAAATCCTTTCATTAGTTCCAGAGATTTTCAGCAAATAGGGCCCCCAGAATAGCTGAGACCTCAATGAGTGCATGTAGAGTCAGGCTGGGAACTTCTCCTCTTGCACAAGAACCCCATCTGCCCCAAGTGCCATGTTATTTATGCACACCACAGCCACCTACTGGGAACCCTACCCCAGGGACTTGCTGAGACCACTTAAATATTCAGGATGTGGATCTGGCACTTCCAGCCCAATATTTCTAAAATCTACCAGAAGGTAGGGGGAAGTAGTTGAGCCTAGAACAGTCCAAAATATTCCCACGTTGCTCCACTCACTATGGAGGAACCAACAGAAAAAAAATACAACATTGACCTGACCTTTCTAGCATCCTATCTAAGAGGGTGCTAAATATAGATTGCTGCATACCAGATCCCTGGTTTTCAACAAGCCACCAAAAGAATGTATGCACCCCCCTGTCCCTTTGTATGTAGCCCATGAGCTTCATGTAGCCCATGAACACCAGTTAGGCAAAGGAGAAGCAGGGTGCTGGGCACTGGAACGCTTCCTGTGTTCCAGCACTTGGCACTGAAAGAAAAACTGTACTGTGTGACTGAGTTATCTCCATCCACAATTCTGGCCTGGGAAGAGAAGGAGCAGTGTGTGATAAGGTAAGTGAGGGATGGGGGTAGAGGGGTTACTTTTCACTTCTATGAACACCAATGCTTGAGGGTGGGGTTACATTCACTGCTATGACCACTAATAGGGGATAGGGTGTAGGTGGGGGGGGGATAGCTTTTACCGCCATGACCACCAATGTTGTAGGTGGTTAACTTTTACTGTCACAGATCACCAATGCAGAGGAGTGGGGGTTATATTTCACTACCACTGGGGGGGGGGGGGGGGATAATAGTACTGACACCAATGCTGTGGGCTAATATTGAATCCACTGACACCAATTTCGAGGGCTATTATTGTGTGTAACCTAAAAAAAGTTAGATTTCTAATCATATTGAAACAGTATATTTAAAGGGGCATGACTTCAAACAAGTAAGAGTAAAGTTCAAAACTAACCCTATGGCCCCATACACACGGGCGTATTAAAAAAATAAGCTTAATGTTGGGCCCGACGTCAGGGAAAAATTGGCATCAAAAACACGATTTCCTCTGCGTTTCGCATTGGCGTTAATAGGCGTTTTTTAATAAGAAAAACATTCCTCTGCTATTTTTTAACCTGAAAAGGCTGGCTCTTAAAACGTCGGTTAACATCGCTATGGCGTTAATGCGCGTTAGTGAGCGTTTTGCCGGCTCAGCGCCTAAAAACGTCAAAACGTTACAACCTCGGAATGCGCTGGCCATGGGTTCTGCTTTCAGCTCACTAACGCCGACGCTATCTACAGCTCAAAAACCTTGGCGTTTTTATGGGGCCATTGAATAACATGGAGAGCTGAAAAAAACGCAGCGCTAAAAAACGTGTGTGTGTATGAGGCCTAAAAAGTATTTGAACCACTTGCCTACAGGGCACATTCACCCCCTTCCTGCCCAGGCCAATTTTCAGCTTTCAGCGCTGTCAGACTATGAATGGCAATTGTGCGACCATGCAACGCTGTACCCAATTCATTTTTTATAATTTTTCCCACAAATAGAGCTTTCTTTTGGTGGTATGTAATCACTGCTAGGTTTTTTTTTTTTGCTAAATTTTGTAAATAAGTAATTTTTCTCTTTCACTGATGTGCGCTGATAGGCTGCACTGATGGGCACTGATGAGGTGGCACTGATGGGCATTGATAGGGTGGCACTGATGAGGAGGCACTAATATGCAGCACTGATGGGCACTGATAGGCAGCACTGATATGCAGTACTGATGAGCACTGATAGTTGGCATTGATGGGCACTGACAGGCAGTACTGATGGGCACTGATAGGTGGCACTGATGGGCGGCACTGATGGGCAGGCACTGGTGGGCACTGATGAGCACAGATTTGTGTCACTGATGGGTACAGGATGACATCACAGATGAGCACAGACTGGCATCACTGATGGGCACTGTTGGGACTGCACTGTAATCAGGGCACTGATGATCAGTGCCATGATTACCTGTACAGGTCTCCCCTGTGAGGAGATGCCGCTGATTGGCTCTCCTCTCCTCACACTCTGTCACTTTGTCCTCCCCTACAAAAAAAAAAATGGTGGAGCACCAGTCACCACTGCCCTAACACCTAACCTTAGCCTGATAAAAACACACTATAAAGGTTTTACTGCCCGTTAACCTCTAGTGTGAATGAGCCCTAAAATTGGCCTCTTGGTGGGGAGCATAATTTAAAGGGGTTGTAAAGGCAGGAGGTTTTTTTATCTTAATACATTTTATGCATTACGATAAAAAACCTTCTGTGTATAGCAGCCTCCCCTGCACCCCTAATTACTTACCTGAGCACCTTCTCTCTCCAGCGATGTCCATGAGGGTCTAAGCCATCCAGGAAACTCTCGCTAATTGGCTGAGGCACAGCAGTGGCGCCATTGGTTCCGGTGGATGTCAATCAAAGTCAGTCAGCCAATTAGGGGAGAGAGGGGGCGAGGCGGGTCGGAGCTCCATGTCTGAATGGATGCACTGAGCTCTGACTTGGCTCAGGTGCTCCCATAGAAAGCTGCTGACTGAGGGGGCACTCCATAGAAGGAAGGGGCCTGGAAGCCAAAGACAGACCCGAGAAGAAGAGGATTGGGGCTGCTCTGTGCAAAACCAACAGAACAGAGGAGGTAAATATAACATGTTTGTTATTTTTTGAAAAAAAAAAAAAAACAAGACTTTCCAATCACTTTAATTTCAGCTCTATGTACAGTATCTCACAAGTGAGTACACCCCTCACATTTTTGTAAATATTTTATTCTATCTTTTCATGTGACAACACTGAAGAAATTACACTTTTCTACAATGTAAAGTAGTGAGTGTACAGCTGTATAACATTGTAAATGTGCTGTCCCCTCAAAATAACTCCTAAGTACACACCTAAGTGAAAATGTTCTAATTGGGCCCAATTAGCCATGTTCCCTTCCCGTTGTCATGTGACTCATTAGTGTTACAAGGTCTCAGGTGTGAATGGGGAGCAGGTGTGTTAACTTTAGTGTTATCACTCCCACTCTCTCATAATGGTCACTGGAGGTTCAACATGGCACCTTATGGCAAAGAACTCATTGAGGATCTGAAGAAAAGAATTGTTACTCTACATAAAGATGGCCTAGGCTATAAGAAGATTGCCAAGACCCTGAAACTGAGCTGCAGCACGGTGATAGAGACCACACAGCGGTTTAACAGGACACGTTCCACTCAGAACAGGCCTCGCCATGATTGACTAAAGAAGTTGAGTGCACATGTTCAGCGTCATGTCCAGAGGTTGTCTTTGTGAAATAGACGTATGAGTACTACCAGCATTGCTGCAGAGGTTGAATCGGTGGGGGATCAGCCTGTCAGTGCTCAGACCATACGCCGCACACTGCATCAAACTGGTCTGCATGGCCAGAAGGAAGCCTCTCCTAAAGATGATGCACAAGAAAGCCGGCAAACAGTTTGCTGAAGACAAGCAGACTAAGGACATGGATTACTGGAACCATGTCCTGTGGTCTATTAACAGCGTGTGGGATCCCTCACACTACTATGGGCTAAGAGTGAGAAAATTAGGTAAAAACTACTATGTTAATATTTGGTGGCACTCCAACAAATGAATATATAAATAAATAAATAAAACGTGTAAATGATGCGCTGGTTGCTGCAATATCTAATATATTTCACAACAAATATATATATGATGAATTCAGAATAAATGATACTGCGCAATCCATATCATAAAGTGCCAAAGTTATATATATACCATATCACAAAACGTACTCAAATATCAGATCAAAAGTGTCTCAGCGCAAGAAGACTCATATATGAATATATTCATAAATCAATAACGTGTGGTAAAAGAATTAATTCAACACAGTTCACCAAGTGAACAATAATCTTCCAATATTAACCATAAAGTGTCTCTGTGCCAAAATATAGATAAATAAATAAACCTATTTCATTATGGGTCACATCAGATTAAACATATATGTATATACATATTCATTATATGTGTGGATATTTCTTATGCAATACTCCCAATTATTCCACCAAAAGTGACTAAGTGCTCCAAACATGCTTCAACAGTTCAATAAAGTGCTCAAAACGTGCAGCTGGAGCCGGTCTGGTGGGTCTCTCACACACCGCCAAAGGGGCTTTTATGCTGGTGTAACCCCCACTCGTGCTCCCAGAACTCTCACCTTAATATTGTTAATTTACACTTCTATATTATGAATCCCATAAAAAGAATTGCCTTCTCTTTTAAGGGCATCCCTGTGCATTCTCCACTCTCACATATAGAACCTCCACTGGACTGTGCTGATAGTTGACGCTCACATGTCACCCTTATGCAAGTAAATAAACAGACAGGCTCCCATAGTGTAACATCATCATGCTATATCACACTTAATGACTTAAAAGTGGCTGCTTACATCACAGGAGTAAAACATGCACATCAGAAATATAAACAACGGCGTTCTCCGCCTCTCACTTCACTTCCGGTATTTTGTTGCATTCCGGCCACGTCCTACGCGTTACGTCACGGCAAGTGACTTCCTCAGGGTCCTGTGGTCTGATGAGACCAAGATAAATGTATTTGGTTCAGATGGTGTCAAGCGTGTGTGGCGGCAATCAGATGAAGACTACAAAGACAAGAGTGTCTTCCCTACTACGGATGAGCCGAATAGGCCCCCGGCTCAGTTAGCACCAGAACATGCGAACACACAAAAAGGTTGAGCAAACATCCGAACACCATTAAAGTCTATGGGACCCAAAAAAGGAAAAATCAAAAGTGCTAATTTTAAAGGCTTATATGCAATGTTATTGCTCTAAAAAGCGTATGGGGACCCGGATCCTGTCCTAGGGGACATGTATCAATGAAAAATAAAGTTTTTAAATCAATCATTTTTTCAGCAGCAGTGATTTTCATAAAGCTTAGGCCTCATACACATGGACGTTTCTTAAAAAATAAACAAAACGTCGGGCCCGACGCCAGGGAAAAAAAAAAATCAGCGTTTTTCGGCGTTATGCATCGGCGTTAGTGCGCGTTAGTGAGCGTCGGCGCCAATAGGCGTTTTTTTAAAAAAATCAGCCCTCTGCTATTTTTCAACCTAAAGACCTCGGCGTCAAAAAATGCTGGTTAACGCTGGTACGGCGTTAGTGGGCGTTAGTGAGCGTTTTTCGGCGTCGGCGTCAAAAAACGACAAAACGTTACAGCCTCAGAACGCGCTGGCCGAGGGTTCTAGTTACAGTTCACTAACGCCGATGCCCTCTACAGCTCAAAAACTTTTTATGGGGCCATTGACTAACATTTAGAGCTGCAAAAAACACCAGAAAACGCCGGCGTCAAAAAACGCCGGCGTCAAAAAACGCCTGTGCTCATGAGGCCTTAAAGTGAAAAAAAAATTCTTTAAATATTGTGCCTGGGGTGTCCTTAGTCTGTGTGTAAAAGGGCGCATCTCTGTGAGGTGTAGAACATTGACAGAGAAAAATTACATTTCCATAGGAGAAATCGCTGAAAGTAAGTGCGTGGGGTTCCCCCCTAGTCCAAACCAGGCTCTTTGGATCTGGTTTGGGTATTAAGGGGAACCACGCACCAAATTTTAAAAAAAATTGACATGGGTTCCCCTAAAATCCAAACCAGACCCTTATCCGAGCATGCAGCCCTGGCCGGTTAGGATGGAGGGATAGGCGAGGGCACCCCCCCGATCTGAACCAGGCTACATGCCCTCACCATGGGGAGTATGGGTGCTTTGGGGGAGGGGGGGCTCTGCCCCCCCACCTCAAAGCACCTTGTGCCAGAGCACTTTAGCCCCTTACAGTTACCCTTTTTGAACAGAAGAACAGGGCCTGATGTTGTGAATTAGTTTACAAATTGTGACGAAAGCCCCCAGTCAAACAGGTGGCGAAAAATTGGGCCTTGGGTGCTGGCGGTGTCAGAACACTGTAATCCCTTGCAGTTACTCTTATTGGACGCAGGAATGGGCCCTGCTGTTTTAAATTAGTTTGAAAATTGGTATGGCATGCCCCTATAAACCAAATGCAGCAAAATTGGGCCTTGGGTGTTGCTAGTGTCCTAAATACAAAATATTGTTCTAGATTATGGACAGGAGGAATAGGAGCAGTGGTAGTCTTCAAGGGATCCCAGATCCCTAGCAAATGTTATCAGTTGCATCAGCATCAGGGGCTTGATAGCTGCTGATCCAGGACTGATTCATTTTTATAAATGTGAGCCTATCCACTGAGTCTGTGGACAGGCGCACTCTTTGATCGGTTACGAACCCTCCAGCAGCACTGAATGTCTGTTCATAAAGCACGGTGGAAGCAGGACAGGCCAGCCGCTCAATTGCATATTGAGCAAGTTCCGGCCAGTGGTCCATCCTCAAGACCCGGTAACTAAGTGGATGCTCCGTTGGAAAGGTCTCCAAGTCTGCTCTTGCCACTATATATTCCTGCACCATATAATGCAGACGTTGATGATGGTTGCTTGAACCAGGTCTGGGTGCTGAGGACTGAAATTTTTTTTAAAGGCATCACTCAGCCAGCCACCTTCTCCACCACTCTGCCTCTGAACGACTGAAGCTTCAGAAACACGTTGTCCAGGGCCAGCAGCAGGACATGGTAAACTCCCAGCGTCTGGAAAGGTATTGCACAAAGTTTTCTTCAAGGTATTCTGAAGATGTTTTATCCTCTGCACCCTCTGCGCAGGCAGAATGAGTTCTGTAACTTTACCCTTGTAACGTGGATCAAGAAGGGTTGCTAGCCAGTAATGATCCCTCAACTTGATACCACGAATCCTAGGGTCTTTTCACAGGCTTTTCAGAATCAGAGAGCCCATGTAGCGTAAGTTTTAGGAGGCATGAGTGTCCTCTGGGTCACTGAGGATGACATTATCAGGAACTACCTCCTCCCAGCCATGTACAACTCCTTGGGTTTCTGGGGCCTGAAAACTATGATCCCTTAAAGACTGCTGCATATTATACTCCACATCCATACTGAAACAATCCTCCTCCTCCTCTCATGTGTTCTGCGGTTCTGCAGAAATGCTCTCTGCATAAAGGGGGCTTTGAGAGGAAAGGAAGTCCTCCTCTTCCTCCCTCTGTTCTGCCTCAAGTGCCCTGTCCATGATTCCATGAAGCGTGTGCTCCAGAAGAAATATTAGTGGGACAGTGTCACTGATGCATGCATTGTCGCTGCTCACCATCCTTGTGGCCTCCTCAAATGGTGACAGGACAGTGCATGCATCCTTGATCATTAGCCACTGATGTGGCGAAAAAACGCCAAGCTCCCCTGAGCCTGTCCTGGTGCTGTGCTCACAGGGGTACTCATTGATGGCCCTCTGCTGTGCGTGAAGCCACTGCAGCATTGCCAATATTGAGTTCCACCTGGTGGGCAAGTCACAAATGAGGCGGTTGTTGGGCAGGTCGAATTCCCAGGGCAGAGAGAAGGTTGGTGCCATTGTCGCATACAACCATTCCTGGCTCAAGCTGCCGTGGCGTCAACCACCTCTGAGCCTGCCCCCGCAAAGCTGAAAAAATCTCTTCCCCAGTGTGGCTCCTGTCCCCAAGACAGACTAACTCAAGCACCACATGGCATCTTTTAGCCTGACTGCTTGCATAGCCCCTTGAATGCTTAGGGAGCACTGCAGATTCAGAGGACAATTCTGCAGAAGAGGCCACAGTGGTAGAAGAAGAGGAGGGGGTGGAGTAGGCGGATATAGCAAAATCACCACCAGCTTTTTGGAGGCGTGGTGGTGGAACTATTTCCAAAATTGAACCCTATCCTGCACCCTTCCCAGCAGCCAGCAGAGTTACCCAGTGTGCGGTGAAGGAAAGGTACCGTCCATGATTGTGCCTGCTGGACCATGAATCAGCGGTAATATGAACCCTGTTGCTGACTGCACTATCCAACGAGGCCAAAACATTGCCTTCCACATGACGGTAGAGAGCTGGAATGGCCTTACGTGAAAAGAAATGTCTTTTGGGAACCTGCCATTGTGGGACAGCACATTCCACAAATTCACAAAAGGGGGCAGAGTCTACCAGCTAAAAAGGCAGCAGTTGGAGTGCTAGCAATTTGGCCAAGCTAGCATTAAGACACTGAGCATTTGGATGGCTGGAACAGTATTTCTTTTTACGGTTCAGCAACTGGGATAGGGATATTTGCCTGCTGAATTCACCTGGTGGTGTACTGCTAGCAGATTGGCTGCAAGTACTAGTCGTGGCACGCATTGCTACACCTTCATTCCTCTCAGTGCAGGTTTTGGAGAGAACTGCAGGTATAGTAAGGGTTGAGATCCCAGATGAGGAGCAAGGAGAAGTCTGGCTTGTTTTCTGGTGTGGGTTCTTCAGGTACTCTTGCAAACGCACTGCATGGCTGGTCATCATATGTCTTGTCAAGACAGTAGTGCCCAAGTGGCTGGAGTCCTGGCCGTGCTTGACCCACTTCAGACATAGATTGCAAATGGCAACGGTGCGATCTACTGCACATGTGCTGAAAAATGCACACACCAAAGGAATTTTGGAGGTCGGCGGGGAGGCAGCAGTACCCTGCACCCGTGAAGCTCTGTAGTCTGATGCAATTGGGTGGCTGCCCTTAAGCTGGCCCCTGGAGGACATCCTGCCTTGTTGGAGTTGGCCTCCTCCTCACTTTCCTCCTCTCTTCTCTCAGGCACCCAAGTACAGTCTGTGTCCTCATCATCCCCTCCCTCCTAGTTTCTTGTCCTTTTGTGACACCTCCTGTCTCTAGGCTCACGCTTCTCGCTTCCTCAACCTGAGAACCAACATCGGAGCCTTCAAACTGCTGTGCATCCTCCATCAACATGTAACCGACACTATGGTCGAACAACTCAGGTGACTCCTCTGTGCATGATGGTGGGGCTACAGAAGGAGTAACTGTGGACAAGGATCCGGTGGAATAGGCCACTTTGCCAAATGCGTTGGAAGGCAAACTTGTACGAGCCTGGGTGACAGAGGATGGGGAGGATAAGGACACCTTTGTTATTCACTCCACCAACTATTCTGCATGTTGTGGCTCAATAGCACGTCCAACAGCAGAAAAAAAGGACAAGCGTGATCCGCCTGCAGAAGATGCACCACGTCCTCCACCACCACTTTTCACTGAAGACACAGAGGCTGCTTGTCCTTTTTTTAGTGGCCTGGGAGCATCTGCCTCTCCTTTGTGGCCTTCCTGACATGATGGGTATTTTTTTTAACACCGCACTACACGGTACTATATACTGTACACCCCCGAATGCACTGATATATAGTGTACACGCAAAACGCTGTGTGTATATACGTATACACTAGAAGGTGTATATTTTAAGACACCACTAGAGTTGAGCGAACCCGAACTGTAAAGTTCTGGTCCGTACCGAACTTTTGGGTGTCCGGGACCCGAACACGGACTTTTCAAAAAAAGTCCGGGTTCGGGTCCGGGGTTCTGGTATTTTATTCCACATGTTCAAAAGCTGCCAAGGGCAGCCAGTCAACAAGTGTTTCAGTGGTTTTCCCTAGAAGCCATCACAGCCATGCCTACTAATGGCATGGCTGTGATTGGCCAGTGCACCATGTGACCCAGCCTCTATATGGGGCTGGAGTCACCATGCTGCATGTCATATGCTCTCAGGATAGTTTAGGGAGAGGATGCTGCTGGCTCTGTGAGGGACAGATTGCAGAACATCTCATCCTGCATTACTGGACGATCTGATTGTGGACTAGGGAGAGATACTAGTACTGCTGCTTTGAGGGAGGGAGAGATACTAGTACTGGTGCTTTGAGAGACAGTTTGCACACCTCATCCTGCTGCACAGAACGATCTGACTGGACTAGGTAGAGTCTGTTGCTTTAAGGGAAAGATTATTCTTCTAAAATCATCATCAAGTTGTACAGGGAAAGGTTCCAGCTGTTGCTTTAAGGGAAAGATTAGTGTTCTAAAATCATCATCAAGTTGTACATGGAAAGGTTCCAGCTGTTGCTTTAAGGGAAAGATTAGTGTTCTAAAATCATCATCAAGTTGTACAGGGAAAGGTTCTTCAAAATCATCTTCAAAGTGTGTGGGAAAAGCCTATTGCAGGGGCATAGAGCCATATTACTGTTCTAAAATCATCTTCAAAGTGTGTGGGAATAGCCTATTGCAGGGGCATAGAGCCATATTACTGTTCTAAAATCATCTTCAAAGTGTGTGGGAAAAGCCTGTTTCAGACGCGAGGAGCCATATTAGTGTTCTAAAATCATCTTCACAGTGAGTGGGAAAAGCCTGTTTCAGACGGGGGAGCCATATTACTGTTCTTCCAGCCGCATAGAGAGCCATATTATTGTTCTAAATTTTAGAACAGTAATATGGCTCCTCGCGTCTGAAACTGGCTTTTCCCACACACTGTGAAGATGATTTTACAACACTAATATGGCTCCTCGCGTCTGAAACAGGCTTTTCCCACACACTTTGAAGATAATTTTAGAACAGTAATATGGCTCTATGCCCCTGCAATAGGCTTTTCCCACACACTTTGAACATGATTTTAGGACAGTAATATGGCTCTATGCCCCTGCAATAGGCTTTTCCCACACACTTTGAAGATGATTTTAGAACAGTAATATGGCTATATGCCCCTGCAATAGGCTTTTCCCACACACTTTGAAGATGATTTTAGAACAGTAATATGGCTCTATGCCCCTGCAATAGGCTTTTCCCACACACTTTGAAGATGATTTTAGAACAATAATCTTTCCCTTAAAGCAACAGCTGGAACCTTTCCCTGTACAACTTGGAGATGATTTTAGAATCTAAAATCATCTCCTAGTTCTATAGGGAGAGGTTCCTACTGTTGCTTAAAGGGACAGATTATTGTTTCTTGCACAAAATTAAAAAGTGCATCTACATTGCTAGTTTAAAAAAGAAAAAAAAAATTCCAAAAATAAAAAAAACAGTGTTGACTACCTCCTCCTCCTCCACCGCCACTTTCACCGCCTCCTCAACCTCCAACTCCACATCCATCTCCATTTTTGATTTTTTTATGTGATTTTAGCTTAAAAGTGATTTTAAGTTATTTCCCTATCCCCATTTCTTTGTAGGGCACTTGTCTGACCCCTACCCCCATTTTCATTCCTTTTGCAGGCCTCTAGGACTTTCCAGGACTTTGTTACAGCCATTTTTGTGCCTAAAAGTTTGGGTCCCCATTGATTTCAATGGGGTTCGGGGTCCGGGTCAAAGTTTGGGTCAAGTCCGGACCCGAACCCAAACTTTGTCCTGAAGTTCGGCCGAACCAGCAGAACCCGAACTTCCAGAGGTTCGATCAACTCTAGACACCACGTCAAGTAGTGTGCTATATATCGTACACCCCCGAATGCAGTAATATATAGTGTACACTCAATACGCTGTGTGTATATCTGGATACACTAGACTGTATATATTTTAATACACCAGGTCAAGTGTACTATATACCGTACGTACGCCCCGAATGCACTGATATATAATGTACACTCAATACGCTGCGTGTATATATTTTCAGACACCACTAGTGTTGAGCGAACCCGGACTGTAACGTTCGGGTCCGTACCGAACTTTCGGGTGTCCGTGGCACGGACCCGGACCCGGACATTTCAAAAATCGTTCGGGTTCTTTTATATATGTGCGTCGCATAACTCACATGTAATATATAGTCACGTAAGCCCCGCATGCATGCCATATATCATGTGAACTGGACCACATAATTTTATATATGTCAGATCACATAGGTCTATATGTGTGTCGCATAACTCACATGTGATATATAATGACGTAAGCCCCCACATGCTATATATCGTGTGATGAACTGCACCACAGATCTCAACTAGCTTGGAGACCTTCAAGCCCAAGACGACCAAGCCGGCTTGAAGTCCTGTTTCAAACCCAAGCCCAGGCCTGAACTGGGTTTGAAACTGGGCCTGGGGCTTGGGGTAACTTTAGTTACCCCTGGGTTTGAAAATCCGTGTTTTTACCGACATTGTTTCAGGACCTTTCAGGATCTCCGGACGTTTTCCTTACTTTTACCCCCATCCCCAGT
>BLSH010462056.1:734376-749353 GCA_018402905.1 Glandirana rugosa | reverse complement strand
AGAGAGGGGTCCTAGGGTGGCAACAGAGAGGGGTTCTGGGATGGCAGCAGAGAGGGGTCCTGGGATGGCAGCAGAGACGGGCCTGGGATGGCAGCAGAGAGGGGGTCCTGGGATTGCAGCAGAGAGGGTGCTCTGGGATTACAGCAGAGAGGGCACCCAGGATGGCAGCAGAGAGGGGGCCCAGGATGGCAGCAGAGAGGGGGCCTGGGATGGCAGCAGAGAGGGGTCCTTGGATGGCAGCAGATAGGGGCCTGGGATGGCAGCAGATAGGGGCCTTGGATGGCATCAGAGAGGGGTCCTGGAGTGGTAGCAGAGGGGGGCCCTGGGGTGGCAGCAGAGGGGGGCCCTGGGGTGGCAGCAGAGAGGGGTCCTGTGGTGGCAGAAGAGAGGGGTCCTGGGGTGGCAGAAGAGGGGGGCCCTGGGATGGCAGCAGAGAGGAGTTCTTGGGTGGCAGCAGGGAAGGGTCCTTGGGTGGCAGCAGAGGTGGGTCCTGGGATTAGTGGCAAGCATTGTCTCCTTGATTTGGGGCGGAGAGAGGATTTGTGCTGGGCAGTACTTTTGGAGGGGAGAGGAATTGTGCTGGGGGGGGTCGGATGTGAACCCCACACCCCCCCGCTAGCATAATTCCTCTCTCCTCCGAAAGCACTCCCCAGCACTTCTCTGTGTGGGCATCCTGCACCCCCCTTCCTAGTTACTGTGTTCCCCTCCTATCAACAAAACTATTCACAGGCCTCAGATGTTCAACGCAGCTCTTGCAGTGAATGTCTCTCTCTCCTCCTGGCTCCTCCTCCTGTCTGTATGCATCGGAGCCAAGCAGGAGGATCCTCTGTGTAATATACAGGTTTAGTGGGGAGAGATGCTGGTGTCGGCTGCTACAGAAGGACGATTGCTGCGTGAGGGACCCGGGCACCCTGCAACAGATGTGGGGAAGGTGTTCTGAGTGTCCACGCTAGCGTGCTCCTGTCAGTGCTCAGTGCTGGAACTTGTTCTGGCACTGGGCCCCAGGATCAGCACAGATTCCATTGGGGCTGAAGTACCAGGAGCCTCTCATGGGGCCCCCTACTGGCCAAGGGCCCTCGGGCAGTGCCCGAGTGCCCTAATGGTCAGTCCGCCCCTGGCTGTATGTTGAGTTATTTTGAGGGGACAGCAAATTTACACTGTTATACAAGCTGTACCCTCACTACTTTACATTGTAGCAAAGTGTCATTCCTTTAGTGTTGTCACATGAAAAGATATCATAAAATGTTTACAAAAATGTGAGGGGTGTACTCACTTTTGTGAGATACTGTAGGTCTTCTCATTAACCACTTGCCTAACAGGCAAATTCTGACACTTCTCTCATATATGTAAAAATCTGTATTTTTTTGCTAGAAATGTACTTAGAACCCCCAAACATTATATATTTTTTATTAGCAGAGGCCTTAGAGAATAAAATAGTGGTCATTGCAATTGTTTATGTTACACAGTTTTCGCACAGCAATTTTTCAAATGCAATTTTTTGGAAAAAAACTAATCACAATATATAACCATATTTTTTGTAAAACATGAAAGATGATGTTACGCCAAGTAAATAGATACCTGACATTTCATGCTTTAAATTTGCACACGCTCGTGGGATGGCACCAAAGTACAGTATTTAGAAATCTCCATAGGCAACGCTTTAAAAATGTCTACAAGTTACCAGTTTAGAGTTACAGAGAAGGTCTAGAGCTAGAATTATTGTTCTCCTTCTGATGTTCCTGGTGATACCTCACATGTGTGATTTGAACACAGTTTACATATGTGGGTGTAAGCTACACATGCGTTCATCACTGCGCACGAGCACGGCATGATGGGGGCTCTTTCATTTTTTTTTCTCTTTAAAGATTTTTATTTATTTATGACAAGATAGCATAGGTACATAGCATGAGCATTTCAGTAATGCATTGTTGATACAATATGTACACTATTAACTGGGTACAACCGGTATGTGAAAAGTAACAAAAAGAAAAGAAAACTGCATCTCCTTATCCCTGTTTTTTTTTTTTTTTTTTTAAATGACGTAATATCTCAGATTACATGGTCAATGATTCTATGAATGTCACAATAAGCTTAGACATAGGGCTTCTTTATATAATCAGAATGTAGACATTCTCTATTTGCTGGTTAGTAGCCTTATATAGGGCCCTCAACGCTAGATCTGTGAGTCATAAAGCTTAAATAGTTCACCTGGGTTTGAGGGTAGTGGTACTGGAGGAAGAAAGTCAGGTGAGCTAGAAGGGTAGTATCTGGATAGGGATGAGTTGTAGCTGAGTGTCCATGGAAAACCTTTCCATCAGACACTATTTTCTCTCAGCGGTTGTGTTTGCGTTCCTTCATGATAGAAACAATCTTGAGCTTAAATAGGATAGGGTAGGGAAGGGGGGGGTATGGGGGGGTAGGGAAGAGGGCGGGGGGGGGTAAGTGAGGGGAGGAAAGGGGAGAAGAAGGGGGAAGAGGGAGAGGGGGGAAAGGGAGAAGGTAAGAGAGAGAGAAGAAAAGGAGGCAGAAGAAGAAGAGAAAGAAGAAGAGGGAGCTCCGCAGGTCTCCACCGGCGTCCCGGCGGCCAGACCTATGTGTGGCGTTCTGGAGTGGGGGGATTATATAAGCGATGGCTAGGGTTATGGGTCTGTTCCCCCCTGTGGCGTAGTTGGAGTGATCATGTTCGGAGCTGTCGGAAGATTGAGATGCTCTTTTGGGTGAGGAGATTGTGTGTGGGATATTGAGGTTTTGTTTATGGTGTGATGGCTTGCGATTAGCTGTGGTTTAATAGGTTGGTGTATTCTTGGGTTGTCTTGAAATGTGTCCAGCAGGCCCAGGTGTGGGAAAATTTAGAGGGGGTTTCTTTGGCAATGTGGATTAGTTCCTCCATTTCTGCAATTCTGTTTACCTTTTTACACCATTCTGCCATTGTTGGGGGGATTGGTGAGTTCCAATGGATGGGGATACAGAGCTTGGCTGCGTTAATTAGATGGATAGTGAGTGATTTGCGGTAGGTATGTCCTGGTACATTTGTGTGGTGTAAAAGGAATTTGGCTGGGGAGAAGTTTAGAGTGTATGTGGATATTCTGTTGGTCAGGTCTCGGACTTGAGTCCAGAATTGTTGCAGACAATGAACATAGTTTCTCGTAGGGAGAGAGTGTTCGGGAAACCTCTGAGTGTTTGTTAATTTGTTTGATGAAGTGGTGAATTTGGAAATAGACCCAAGGGGTTAATGGGGTATCTGGATCTGCTGTTATGATGTTTTCCCTGTCTAGTAAGGTGCCGTTGTTGAAGAAGTGGTGTGCGTTTATTTCTGTGGATGGCCACGTCCCTTCCAATAAGTGACGTGACATGCCAGGGGGGAAAGCTGGGTTGAGTTTTATTAGAGTGAGAGGACCAGGGCTGGTAGAAATTTTTGTTTTCCTACATGCTTCTTTAAAGCAGCGTAGGGAGGCACGGATAAGTGGGTGTTCTTTGAGCGGTTTGGGGTATGTTGCATGTTGATCCATGGTATCAACTTAAGCGGAATGTCTGAGAAGGCGTTCTCGACATGAACCCAATTTCTCGGGTTGGCTTGCTCTGTCCAGTTAACTATTCTGGTCAAATGTGCGGCCCAATAATAGTTTTGAATGTCAGGTAGTCCTATTCCCCCCTTTGTTTTGGGTCTACCTGTCAAATGCCTTCCCTGCATTCAGGGATAAAAGAAAGCCTCTGGTGGCTGTAGAGCGCATCCAGTGTTGTATATTGATTGCCAAGATAGTATTATCCCTGGCTTCGCGGCCGGGTATGAAGCCGACTTGGTAGTTTTTGATGAGCGATGGTAAGAGGGGGAGAATGCGATTGGCCAGGATTTTAGCAAATAGCTTGATGTCCACATTCAGCAAGGAAATTGGTCTGTAGCTGGCGACCGATGTTGCGTCTTTTTCTGTTTTGGGGATGACCGAGGTGTGTGCTTCTAGCAGTCGGTTAAAGGGGAGAGTTGAAGTGGGTATTGAATTGAAAGCTTTCCGGAAAGGGGCCGAGAGTATGTCTGAGAATGTTTTGTAGTATGACGAGTTAAGCCATCCGGGCCTGGGGTTTTGCCTGGTTTCGTTTGGGTCAGTGCTTTATTGAGTTCTGTGTCTGAAATTGGTTGTTCTAGTTCTTGCGATTTCTCTGGGGTTTTATTTTTTTTTTATTCTTATTTATTTTATTCCATTTTTATATTTTTACGCTGTCCCTTTAATTTTTTTTTCCTTTTTATCAGTTTTATTGGTATTGCAAGAAATGTAAATATCCCTTGCAATAGCAATACAGCATATAAAAAATAAGCCACTAACCCAAAAGCTTCTTCTACAGGATTTATTTAGCACAACTGCAATGAATAATTCAGCATAATGCTAACTAGCATTATGCTGGATTGTTCATTGCTGTTGTTCTACATAAATTCTGTAAAGAAGAAGCTTTTGGGTTGCCGGCTTATTTTTTCTATTATAGACTTTTAGTGAATGCTCATCAATTTTCAACATAGTAGTAAAGCTTGGGTGAGTCTCTTTCATGCTTCTAAGTAATACAGCTTGACAGGTGCTCTTTATGGAGAGATCTTGGATCTATAAGACCCCCTAATCTGTCCTTCACCTTTAAAAGCAAATGATCAAAAAAAAATATTTTGATTCTTTGCTTTAAAAAAAAAAAAAAAAAAAAAAAACCTTGTTTAAATGCCGGAGGAACTGGAAGTGATGTCATGATGTCATTCTGGTCCTCCAAGGCTTCACGGTCAGGTAAGCCTGGAGAACCATCTGGAAGTGGCAAGGGGGGGCACCCCTCCTACCGCTTCTAAAAGTGATCCAGTGGTGGATTCCCCACTCTGACCCAGTGACGGCCCACCCATAAGGGGCACAGCGGTGCCCCACAGCTGCCACTGCTCGGACCACTTTTATCTTGCAGAGAATCGCCGGATAAAAAAAAAATACCTGGGTAATGGCATATATTATATTATAACCCTGGCATTCCACTTGCCGTCCACTTACCTGATTGATATCCCCTATAAGGAATAATAAAATAAGTAGAAAGCAGCACTAAATAATAAAAAAGGAAACTAATAAATATAAAAGCAGTAACAGTGGTGTCATTTTTACAATTCTAACGTTTTGCCACACTGTTATGCTTGCATTAGTATAGCTCATATGCAATGGCAGTAAAGAAGTGTCCGCCTATCAATCAACTGATATCTGTTGTCACTCCTCTAATAGATCAATACTTCAGTTTCTGAAGATGAAGCAGAAAGTAGAATGAGTTAAAGTTCTAGACAGCCAGAAAGGTGAAAGGTCCTGACCTCTTGAATTTGCATGTGCCAAAACAAGGATACAGTACACATAGTAGGTTAAAGGGCAGCAGAGAAATATTGATAACTGAAGAGAGCATTGATCCATTGTTTTAGGATATAGATCTAGCATATTGATGCAGTTGGTTCATGTTTAAATTGCTGTTAAATCCAAAAACAAATAATAAATAAATTGCAGCTTAACAATATTTAAGCACTTAACCCCTCCAGGTCCGCGCTATTGCCGAAATACGGCTCCAGCGCGGACCTGAAATGCCGGGAGGACGTCCATGGACGTCCTCCACTGCGCATGCTCCCGCGCGCCCCCTGGAGGCAGCGGCGGCGCGCACGCGCCGCACGCTGCGCGAGCGCGCCCGCGGGTCGGGCAGACTCGATGTCCGCCCGAGACCCGCGATCACTTTCAGGAGCCTCAGAACGGGGAACCGCCGTTGTAAACACGGCGGTTCCCCGTTCTGTGACAGGGGACATAGCAGATCTACTGATCCCTGTCACTGGTATCAGTTAGATCTGTTATGTCCCGGCCAGCCCTGCCCCCCCACAGTTAGAACACAGCCAGGGAACATATTTAACCCCTACACTGCCCCCTGCAGGTTAACCCCTTCACTGCCAATGACATTTATACAGTAATCAGTGGACATTTAAATTTCTGATCGCTGTATAAATGTCATTGGTCCCAAAAATGTGTAAAAAATGTCCAACATTTCCGCCCCAATATCGCAGTCCCGATAAAAATCGCAGATCGCCGCCATTACTAGTAAAAAAAAAAAATAATAATAAAAACGCCATAAATCAATTCCCAGTTTGTAGACGCGATAACTTTTGCGCAAACCAATCAATATACGCCGATTTCGATTTTTTTTCCCCCAAAAATATGTAGAAGAATATATGTAGGCCAAAACCGATGAATAATTTTTTTAATGGATTTGTACTTTAGCAAAAAGTAAAAAATATTGTTCTTTTTTGCAAAATTGTCGCTCATTTTTTGTTTATAGCGGCGATCAGAAATGACGCAGAGGGGATCAAATACCACCAAAAGAAAGCTCTATTTGTGGGAAAAAAAGGACGCAAATTTTATTTGGGTACAACGTCGCACGACCGCGCAATTGTCATTCAAAATGCGACAGCGCTGAAAGCCAAAAATTGGTCTGGGCAGGAGGGGGGTTTAAGTGCCCAGTAAGGAAGTGGTTAAGGACTGGAAGGATTTCCCTTTTGCCATTTTCTGCAATACGGCACTGCGACGCTTTAACTGACGATTGTGCGTTCTGCGACGTTGTACCCAAATAAAATTGATATCCCTTTTTCTACCACAAATAGAGCTTTCTTTTGGTGGCATTTAATCACCTCTGCTTTTTAATTTTTTGCGCTATAAACGAAAAAAAGAGTGATAATTTTTTACATTGTACTATAATTCATATCCCAAAAAATTATATAAAAAAACAAATGTGTTCATCGGTTTAGGCCGATATATATTCTTCTACATATTTTTGGTAGAAAAATCGCAATAGACGTATATTGATTGGTTTGCGCAAAAGTTATCACGTCTACAAACTATGGGATAGATTTAGGGACTTTTATTTATTTTTTATTGTTTTTACTAGTAATGCAGCGATCTGCAATTTTTAGCGGGATTGCGACATTGCGGCGGGCAAGTCTGACCCCAAATTACACTTTTTGGGGACCAGTGACATTATTACATTGATTGTGCTATAAAAATGCACTGATCAATGTATAAATTACACTGGCAGGGAAGGGGTTAACACAAGGGGGCGATTAAGGGGTTAACTGTGTTCCCTGGGTGGGTTCTAACTGTAGGAGGGATGGGCTGCCAGGGACATGACAGAAATCACACTTCCCGATCACTGGGAATAGAAGATCCCTGATAAGGAATTGGGTTGAAAACAATGAACTTTACAGGCACATACAAAATAGTATAAAATAGAAGTTTATTGGCCTACATTAAAAATGGTATCACCATTCAATGGTATTCACAATATGACAAATTTATAAAAACATCATAAACAGTGCAAGTGGTTCCCCTTGAGGAATATAGTACCATTCAGAACTATACAGTAAGAATGCATTTATCCATAGAAATTGCCTCCTATTGTAGGGGTTCCACTCAACTGTCTTGCAATGAAATTGATTACTCTACATGTTTCGCCACAGCATAGTTGCTTCCTCAGGAGCATACAATTCTAATGAGGGAACATACATATATTAGTATAATCAAAAATGATCATTAAAACTTGGGCATTAATATGTAAAAAATCTACACTGACTTGCGCCAACAGAGACCCAACCAGATCCCCAGTGACCACCTAGGTTTCCACATCATCCAAGATTAGCCCAGAATACATCTGCCAGAAGTGGGGACACACAGGTAACCGAGGTATAAAAATGTAAGATCTCTGTCATGTTATCTGGCAGAAGGGAAATCCGCTTTGATTAGGCCCCAGTTCTGCCTCTGTACAAGGCGATCGTGAGTCACCGGCAGACATCAAGTCCGCCGGTCCCCCTCGGCGCACCTGCTATACCACATGCACGGACCGACGGCTTAAAAATAGCGCCTGTAAAGCACCTCTCCATTAAAGTCAGTGTGTTCTTTCACACTGGGGTGGCACACTTGCAGGAGAGAAAAAAAACTCCTGCAAGCAGCATTTTTGAGGCGGTGCAGGAGCGATGTATACACCGCTCCTCCGCCGCCCCTGTCCATTGAAATAAGTGGGCGGAGCTTCCGAAGCGGCTGTACACCGGTCTGGAAGCGACGTGCGCCGGCACTTTTGACCTCTTTTTATCCCCTTTTTAACCCGCTATAACAGCGGTAAAGCGCCGCGAGGGAGGCCCAAGTATGAAAGGGCTCTCATTCATTCCGAAAATGTGCTTGTAATCCAAAGCTCTCATATATCAAAGATAATTTCCCCATAAGAAATAATGGAAACTCAAATGATTCGTTCCACAACCATTTATTCATATGTCCTTCAGTTTATAGTCCATATGAAAAGATTATAGCAATGTGACTTCAAGGCAACTTAAGAGAATGCCTGGGTGATCTTCCTGTAATGTGGGATCCAAATCACATCAATTAAAGTGGTTGTAAAGTCAGAAGGTTTTTTATCTTAATGTATTCTATGCATTAGGATAAAAAACCTTCTGTGTGCAGCAGCCTCCCTAATACTTACCTGAGCCACGTCCCTCTCCAGCGATGTCCATGAGTGCCTCGGCCATCCAGGACTCTACTTCCTGATTGGCTGAGAGACAGCAGCAGCACAATTTGCTCACACTGCCGTGAATCAAACTCAGTTAGCCAATCAGGAGAGGGGGTGGGGCTGAACCACAGCTCAATGCCTGAATGGATACACAGAGCTACAGCTTGGCTCGGGTGTTCCCGTAGCAAGTTGCTTGCTGTGGTGGCACTCAACAGGAGGGAGGGGCCAGGAGCACCAATGAGGGACCCAAGAAGAGGAGGATTCGGGCTGCCCTGTGCAAAACCACTGCACAGGGCAGGTAAGTATAACATGTTTGTTATTTTACTAGAAAAAAACTGGGACTTTACAATCACTTTAAGATGAGGATCTGACTTGGGGCTCATGCACACTGCAGCTAAAAAAAAAAATACTTTTACAAGCTATTTCAGCTTGAGGAAGCCTGTGTTTTTTGAGCTCTTGTGCACATTTTTATTGAGCTCCTTTGAGCTTCTTTGGAGCCCTCCTTAAAGTCTATGGGCAAAAGTCGGATAGAAGTCATCTTGAAGTAGCACAGGAACCTTTTCTGAAGTTGGAGCGACGTCAGTAGTGCTAATTAAGACTGAGCTCATTGACTAACATGGGATTTCACATGTCACATGACTCGTTTATCCAGTTAAAATGGGCTTGTCTTGTAAAACACTCGCACACCAAGGTTTTACTGTAGTTTTCTTTTTTTTGCATCGGATGATCCAGCCATTAAGTTTGTTATTTTTCAACTTCTTTTAACATACAAAGCTGTCCAGCAAAAGTGCCAACTTTATCCCAAAAGAAAAAAAAAAATATTGCTATAACTGCTTAAAAATGTTAGCTGGAATTCAGCTTTAATTTGCTAGTCAAGTCCATCTAAATCAATCTGCTAACCCATCTAATACTACCCTCTCTCCAGGTTGACAATGCTGCTGTCCAAGGGTGTCTCTGTTGCTCCTCCATCTACAGTAAAGACACCCTACGAAGGAGTGTGTATTACTGGCTGGATCAATAGGTGAAAATTAAGGAAAAAAGCCTTAAAAAAAAGAAAATGAATAGAGCCACCGCATTTAGGGTTCATGCACACTAGAAGCAGAAAAAATGCCAGAACCTCAGAAAAACCTGCAGAAAAAGTGACATACAAAATGTTCATAGTAGCTTGTATTGCACATGAGTTTAGGAGAGATTATGGGTATCTTTCCTGCTCCTAGACCCTAGGCGTCCAATAAGATCACCTGACATTCTGGTCAATCAGGGGTAAACGTGTCTCATGACCCACTTCTTGATTGGCGGGGA
This sequence comes from Glandirana rugosa, assembly GCA_018402905.1. Lineage (NCBI taxonomy): Eukaryota > Metazoa > Chordata > Amphibia > Anura > Ranidae > Glandirana > Glandirana rugosa. The sequence goes on along the minus strand of BLSH010462056.1, from coordinate 739,522 downwards.
GGAGATTTAGTGTGAAAATAGCGAATATTCATTCGCTATTGTCACACAACTGGGTGGGATCGGGGCGCAGTGCTCTGGCGGCCATGGATTGCTGTGAGAGAGCCTTATAGATGGTTTTGTGTTTGGCAATGAAAGGCAACCTACCCTTGAGGACCTGTGAGAAAACAAAGAGGCTATGCTCGGTCTTGCATGGGTCTCAGAGCTTAAACCTGATCTGGAATATTTTCTATGCAAAGAACAGCACCTGGAAAGGGCATACAGGGAACTGCTAGAACATGTTCCCCAGCTTGCCCCAGAATCGGCAGAGGAAACTATGGAGACTGCTTTCCCCAAAGTCGAAGTGCTGACAACAGGGCACCTCTATCCCCAGACACCAGTTCCAGAGACTGGGGATTTAATAGACTTTTCTGCTGAGGAGGAACAACCTGGTGAGCTAGCTTAAGAGCATGGCACTGTTGACCTCTGCATACAACAATCAACTCTGCAGGAGCCCCAGGTGTAGAGAATGCAATTGGCACCTCACAACTTGAGCTGGTGTCTGTGGATGGGACTGTGGTCTCCACTGACAGCAACCCTACAGAGGTTCTTGCAACAGGCAGGGCAGAGTGCTTCTGGCCTCTGTCCTCAACTAACAAAAGATGGATTTCTTGTGGTAGTGAATGGGACTGCGATCTCCACTGAAACAACCCCAGAAAAAGGTTTGGCATTGGGACAGGAGGATATCAGCCTTGCTCTCACAACACTGGGGGATGTTCATCTAGAAAAAGTGAATGGGAATATGGTTTACACCTGTATACCCCAGGGGTGCTGGTCAGCCAGCCCAGTTCCCCAACAGCATGATGGAGTGAGTCCAGCCACCCTGTCTTCTCTCCAGTGGCTGAAAGGACTCCAAGGAGAAGGGCCAGTCCACATGTCTCCCCAGAGGTGGGTATGCTCTACGAGAGAGGCAGAGTTTGGCTGGGTGGGTAATGCTCTGTTCAGAACAAGTTGTTTGGGGTACTGTGTTGGTATGGGCATTGGGGGACTCGAACTATGGACTAACTTTGAAGTCAACCCATCTAGGGTCTCCTTCTGTCTTAGTCTCCTGCCGAAAGGGGAGATATGTGACGGGAGTCACTTTGGGCGGGGGGCCGTTGGAACCCAGCTTACCTTAGAGAGGTAAGGATACTCCTTTTTCAGCTCCCCAGGCCCTTCTTATGTGTAAGTCACCCTGTGTCTATTAGGGGCACAGGGTGATCTGAGAAGCCCAGTTGGGTCTGATCTAATCAGACTCAGTATAACCTCACTGGACTCAGCATTTTGGTTTACCCCTGAACCAGCTAGGTTGTCTACACTATGTTTAGAACACTGACATTGGACATAAGAGTTTCCTCAAGTGTACTTCCCACTGACAAAGTTGGCTGCATGCCCAGATTTTGTTTATAGATGTGTTGAAAAGTTTGAATGCTCATGTGCCTCATGTTATTGGATGTAAAGTTTACCCCGCCCTGTGTCTCTATGCCAACAAGTAGGGGGGATTGTCTCCAGAGATATATACTTGTGTCTTATGCTTTTATTCACCCTACACCAGTGTTTCTCAAACTGTGTGCCCCGACACACTAGTGTACCGTTACCCATTTGTGGGTATGCTGCGGGGAGCCTGGGAACTGTCACTGTAACAACGGTCTGTCAGAGTGACCGTCTGACCCAGGGGTAGGGTAGGAGGACAGGCAGTCTGCGTTGGAGCACAGTGTGCAGGGATGGGCCTTCTCTAGAAAGTCGGGCCAGGGGCATGGCTACGGCGGCCGGCCACTGTTGCATTCTGGGAGTTGTAGTCCGCACTCAAGCACAGAGGACACTACAACTCCTGGAGACCGGAGTCTTGGAGGCAGGGCATGCAAGGGAGTCGGGATGAGTGACTGGCTCGGGCTGCAGGGCTGGGCGCTGGACTGGGAGCATCACCAACCTAGGAGGCCATGGCGTGTAAGGACCTGCTGAGCTGAGTTGCCAGGTGAGAGACCCTGACACTCTCAGCTGACCCCCACATCTCATCCCCCCATACACTCCATTTGACCTGCCCCAGTGATTAGGCTGCATGTATGGGCACAGATGGGGCTGCATTTGTTATACCTGTTATACCTGAAGGATTCCACATACACTGTCACTTTAAGGCTGGCTCCACCCAGGAGTGATGTCAAGGGTCAAGGGGTATGGAAGCCATCTTAGGAGGACAGTGTGATGCAGAATATTGTAAGGAAAGCATCCTAAGATGTATCTTGTCCTGTGCTGTTGGAGTGTATAGTGAGTACTGAAATAAATATCAGTTGTTCCAGACAAGAGTCTCATGTCTCTCACAACTCAGAGAATATAACACCCTTGATGGGCACTGGTGAGGCTGCATTTATGGGCACTGGTGAGGCTGCATTGATGGACACTGGTGAGGATGCATTCGATGGGCACTGGTGAGGCTGCATTGATGGGCATTGGTGATTCTGCATTGATGGGCACTGGGGAAGCTGCATTTATGGACACTGGTGAGTCTGAATTGAAGGAAAGCATCCTAAGATGTATCTTGCCCTGTGCTGTTGGAGTGTACAGTGAGTACTGAAATAAACATCAGTTAAAAAAAAAAAAAAAAAAAAAAAAAAAAACATCAGTTGATCCAGACAAGAGTCTCCTGTCTCTCACAACTCAGAGAATATAGCAGTGGCAACGAGGATGGGATGTACAAAGCTACTATCAGTCTGAGAGACAGAGACAAAGGCAGTGTGGATTGTCACCTGGATAAAAGCATTCACAGAGCCCAGCAGGAAAATGTCATTGATCGGGACATTAAGTGAATTTGATGGAGAACAGACATCCTGGAGCACCTGGGTTGAGAGACTGGAACAGTATTTCAGTGCAAATGCCATCTCAGATGACAGGCAAGTAGCAGTATTTCTTACAGTGGTTGGTGCTAAGACATATAACACTCTTAGGTATCTCATTTTCCCTATAAAACCAGCAACTAAGACTTTGGCAGAGCTCTTGATACTGCTGGAGGATCACTTCCAGCCTTATCCACTAGAGATTGCAGAAAGATTTTGTTTCTACCAGCGGCAGCAGCAGCCAGGGGAAGAAATTAAGGCTTATGTGCCCGCCCTTCGCAGACTAGCATCTACCTGTTCTTTTGGGGAGTACTTACCTACTAAACTGAGAGATAAGTTTGTCATGGGACTGAATAGTGAGCCTAGCCAAAAGAGACTGCTGACGGAGAAAGACCTTACTCTTACAAAGGCAATTGAGATAGCATCAGTGATGGAGATGGCTGTGAAAGATACAGAGGAATTGAACCCCCGGAGCAGTCAAGCCAACTGCAGCAAACTGGAAATACAGACCCCCCACTAAGCTGTGAGTCAGCTTGTTACTGTTGCGGGAAGACAGACCATGACCACAAAGTCTGCCGGTTTAAGGATCAGACCTGTCATAATTGCGGTAAGATGGGCCATCTTAAAAGGGTGTGCCATAGCAAGAAGGTGCGAGATAAACAACCTCTGAACCCCAGGACAAAGATATATATGGTGGGAAGATATACATCATCATCATCTGAGTCAGAGGATGGGGAAGTGCTTCACAGATTAGACATACATCATATGCATTCAGCACCCTCCGCAATAACTGTAGAGGTAACTGTTGAGGGAAAGAAACTCAAGATGGATGTAGACACAGGAGCGGCAGTGTCAGTTATCACCCAGAAACAATGGAGACAACTTCACACCTGGTCTTATGGGGCTTCCAACACCCATTGGCTTCCTACTATCATTACAGAGACTTTGGGACCCAAGATGTATAGGGTCTGCCTGCAAGATGGTTCCATTTGCAGATGGCATGTGGACCAACTGCATCCTCATTCTCAGCTACCCGAATACCTAATACCGGCCCAACCACCAGTGTCTCAAGGGTCTGCACCCAGCGGATCAGGATGCACCAAGACTGATGTTTGGGGGACTATGGACTTTTGAACTCAGCTCCAACAGAGCCCTCCAGCTCTGGTCTGGAGGTCTGTCCACTCCCTGAGCTAGTGGAGCCCTTCTTTTGCTCCGGCCCCGAGTTGATGCGTGCCTGCCCTCAATGACACTGTCGCCCTCCTGACTGGTTTCAGCTGCAGGACCGGTTACAGGACTTTCGTCAGGGCTGCCGAAAGTGATCTGATGCCATTTTATCCCCGTAGCCATCCCGGGAAGACTGATCTCACATCTGGACATGGGTAAAGTCCTGTCAATCTCCTGTGCTTTGAGGACTATTGTTGGACAGTTACTAGTTACTGTTTTGTGCCTGTTCTCCCTTTGCTTTGTTTTTTGTTTTTTAGGGATGGATGGAAGGTGTGATACCTGTTATACCTAAAGGATTCCATATAGACTGTCTCTTTAAGGCTGGCTCCACCCAGGAGTGATGACAAGGGTCAAGGGGTATGGAAGCCGTCTTAGGAGGACAGTGTGATGCAGCATATTGTAAGGAAAGCATCCTAAGATGTATCTTGTCCTGTGCTGTTGGAGTGTATAGTGAGTACTGAAATAAACATCAGTTGTTCCAGACAAGAGTCTCATGTCTCTCACAACTCAGAGAATATAACACCCTTGATGGGCACTGGTGAGGCTGCATTTATGGGCACTGGTAAGACTGCATTGATGGACACTAGTGAGGATGCATTTGATGGGCACTGGTGAGGCCGCATTGATGGGCATTGGTGATTCTGCATTGATGAGCACTGGGGAAGCTGCATTTATGGACACTGGTGAGTCTGAATTGATGGACACTGGTGAGGCTGCATTTTATGGGCACTGGTGAGGCTGCATTTGATGGACACTGGTGAGGCTGCATTTATGGACACTGGCGAGTCTGCATTGTTGGGCACTGGTGAGGCTGCATTTATGGACACTGGTGAGGTTGCATGCATGGACACTGGTGAGGCTGCATTGATGGGCACTGGTGAGTCTGCATTGTTGTGCACTGGTGAGGCTGCATTGATGGGCACTGGTGAGGCTGCATTTATGGACACTGGTGAGGATGCATTTATGGACACTGGTGAGGCTGCATTCGATGGGCATTGGTGATTCTGCATTGATGAGCACTGGGGAAGCTGCATTTATGGACACTGGCGTCGAAGGGGTCACGAGTAGTTACGTCT
>BLSH010462056.1:673427-708254 GCA_018402905.1 Glandirana rugosa | reverse complement strand
GGGAGGGAGATCCAGTCTGACCGGGCACACCAGTGCCTCCACAGCACAGCCATCGGGGTTAGGAATTATGATTCACAGGTACGATTTTAGGATGTTGGAAGTCAAAAACTTGATTCAGGCGTACCACGTTGTTGTAAATGTAAAGTGTTTTTCTTGAATACTTGCCGTGAGTTCTTCCATTCACATAATGTGGTTCAGTCACCCTCGCCTTGATACTGGGTATAGTGGAGGAGTTTCAGTGCCTGGTAATGGCACCAAAAAGGGGCAGTGACCCCAAACTAAAATTGTGGATGCCGCTCAGGCTGTAGAAATCCAAATCAGTAAAGTTGACCACTGTGAGTGCAGGGCAGGATGGATCTTGTTATGGCTCCAAATAGCAATGTGCAGGAAAAAAAGTCCTTATGAGCCACACATCTCTGCAAACCCCAGGTAAGAAAGTGTAACAGTGTCCACCTTGGCTCAAGCCAGGCCAAGCCCTAAACACATTTCACTCTGCCCCTAGAGCTTAATCATGGGCGTGAACACAAAAACATTAATAATAAGGCCAATTCTGGTGCCATAGAAAGGTTTGCGTCTGCAATGCGAGCACTAAGCTGAAAGGCAGCTTCCCAAGATGGTACCAAAAATGGGCCGTGACCCCAAACCGAAATTGTGGATGCCGCTCAGGCTGTAGGAATCCAAATCAATAAAACCAACCACTGTGAGTGCAGGCTAGGACAGATCTTGTCCTGGCTCCAGACAGCAATGTCCACATGAGCCGCACATCTCTGCAAACTCCAGGTAAGAGAGTGTAACAGCCTCAGCCTGGGCTCCAGCCAGGTCACGTCCCCAACACATTTCACTCTGCCCCAGAGCTTAATCGTGGGTAGGACCACCTCAAGTGTAATGTGGTGCCCATGTCGCTACCACAATGCCACGGGGCCTTAAAATTGTATTTAATTACTCTAGAACTCCAATACCAAGGTCTACCAACAGTTCATGCTACTCTCACTACATTATTACAGGCACAGCTCGATGAATCAATAACCTTATCCCACCTGCAAGTCTGAAAACATCTGAAAAGCATGTATCGCAGAAGAGCCTTGTGAATCAACAGTGAGCACCACTGCCTGTTCAAACATGTCGAAAAGGAAAAAGAAAAACTTCCCGACTATTTGTTTGCAGAACAGCAATTCCTAATTTGATAGCTAAGGACATAAAAAAGGTCTAAGCACTTAATTAATGAATTAGGTAACTAATTAAATAAAACCTTGAGCTTGTAATTGAATTGAAAAATCAATGCTACCTTCGCCTAGAGCCATCCATGGCCTATGATGTGCTGCAAGATAATCAATAGCAAAATGAGAAGATTCTTCTTTTGTAAAGAGACCTCCCGGGCATGTTTTTGATGGAGGTTTTCCATGGCAGCACACAAAGGGTGCATTATTCTACAACCAAATGTGCTCCGTCTCCAGAGGTTGGAGAAGATCTCATTCTCAACAGATGTAATTTTATTTTTCATTTTCTTGGAATACTCAGGTTATGTTTTAGTATGAGCTAATGTCATCAACCTGACACTCCCTAGCAAAACTCTGTTTCTTGTGTCTCTCACTTCTTCATTGGTCTCCAGTTGATAGCTGTAGGGAAATAATTTTTGGTAAGTCACGTCCAATAGCAATAATATGGGCTTGTTAAAGGACTAGAGATGTGAATGACTAAAACATTTATACTTTACCTAAAATAGTGCTTGAAAGAGATATTCATCCGGAAAAGAAAAAAATAAAAACCACTACAAATACTGTAGCTGCTGACTTTTATTAAAAGGACACTTACCTACATACAGACTGTGTAGAGAAAAGAGCTGTGGGAGGGACCCAGCAGACCCACCCATGACAGGCTGCCTGTAGAGAACTACAGGGAGGCGGAGACAAGACCAGACACCCAGCAAAGACAGACCGAGCAGCAGTGAAATGGTCCTTAATGCAGCAAGCTCCCACACAAAGGCAACGTTTACCACTGGGTTAATGCACAGATCTGGAAGAAATACACAGAGCACACCAGGATTCAAGTATGAGTACACATTTGTATAAACTGTACACTATTAGACAAAATCGCTTATTCCAGAGTTCAACCTTGAAGCTAAATGCTTGTATGCATGCAACTTCATTTTCCTGCATTTTGAGAGTGGAGGTATGTGTGGGGGGGCAGTACAAGGCGGCGCATCCTTGCCAACTACGCTAAGTTGGGCTATGCCAGGTGATAGACAGAGTCACCCTGCATGTCTGGTAAGATTTGCACGTAGCACGTTCATCAATGCCCGGCACCAGGCAGAGACTGAGGCCATGTGAACAATCTAACATTAAGGCCGTTTTCCGACTTCGAGATGAGCTCTCACTGTGTGCAGTAATAAAGTGCAAAGTTCATCTGAAAAGCAACGTGTCCCATGCCACTACATACTGTAACTTGTATGTTGCATTAGGAGGGGCGTACTGAGCCTGAGCCCACTCCACCAGTCAGGCGTACCTCTGTTACCCAACTCCCAGTAACAGAATGGGGTCCTGCCAAGCATCTAGCATGGACCTCATGCATGCTCTCACTTAATTCTGCCCTTTCCATACTGTGTTACCAGGCTATAGATCTCCGTAACGCTAGTCTGCTCCCAGTTACCACGGGAGATGGACTGCTGGGGAGGGAGTCAGAACACTGACCCCCTCATTACCGGAGGACCTGCCACCTTCCAGGTACCAAGCTTAACTACTAGTTGCTGTAGCTTGTTTCTTCACTTGGTCACCTATAGCAACTACTCCCCTCTTTTTGTGCCCTGCCAAGTTAACCCTCTCAAGGTAGTTGTGCTTCATACCCCATAGTGTAATTACAGATGCAGGTTCTGTGGAATATGGCAGAACCAACATGCACCCCTTTGAATAACTTCAGACCAGGGTTAGAATGGTTAATATAGCATTACTGTAGAACAGCCTTTTTCAACCAAGGTGCCCATGCACCCTGTGGTACCTTGAGATTTCTTCAGGGGTGCCTTGGCAAAATGTCTAAAAATTGTCCCAAAATTGTAAACAAGCTGGTGGGTGGATGAAACCTGCCTTTTAGTTACACAAAGCCATGGGTTTTTATTGCACACCATTACAAACTTCTAGCTGCCAGCCTCCTAACGACCAATGATAACATCAGGGGATGTCAGTTGCCTGCATATCATCCATGTTTGACCCTCCCTTGACTCTCTCCTTCAGCTTTGGGGTCTCATTAGCTAAGTGATTGAGAAAAACTGAGGGAGATGAGAAACATAGAAATACTATTCAGTACCAGTTTACAAAACTAAATAATAAATCACCTCTAATGTTGGGTGTCATACGTGTATTGATGTTGCTGCATTATGTAAAACTATCAGAAAAGTTTTTAATTTTAGAATGGGGCGCCTCAAGACTGTCCATAAGGAGCGGGACTAGGAAGCTGTGTCCTCAACAACGGATGAGTCATCAGCTGTCAATGGGCTTCCTCGCTTACAGCTGAATGAAGAAAAGAACATTGCTGGCAATAGAAAGATGTGAAAAAAGCAACGTGCCCCCCCCCCACAGAATCCACAGCAGCCCCTTATCCAAGCATGCAGCTCTTGCAGGCCAGGAAAGGGGGGGCAAACGAGCGCTCCCCCCCCTGCACAATAGCAGGCCATATGCTCTCAACATGGGGGGGTGCTTTGGGGCAGGGGGGCTTCGCACGCTGTTTTTTTTACATTTTGGTGTGGGGTCCCTCTTAAAATCCATACCAGACCCTTTGGGTCTGGTATGGATTGGGGGGACCCCATGCCATTTTTTTTTTTACATCTTCCTGCCGGGAATAATATTTTATTGTTGGCAATATTGCTACAGCAGGTACTATACATGGTACAGTTGGGTCACTTTACAGGCAGACTAAGGCGACCCCCCAGGCACTATATTTAAAGGAATTTTCATTTTTATTGTTCCACTTTAAGCATCATTAAAATCACTGCTCCTTTAAAAACAATCTTTTTTTAAAAGTTTTTTTTTTCCATTGATCCATGTCCCCCGGGGCATTAGTCGGGTCCTACACCCTTTTTATGGCCAATAACTTGTATATACAGTAAGAGTAAGCCTTTAAGATGGGGACTTTTCATTAGTCAAATTCAGGTTCCCTAGACTCCAGTGGGGTTTGGGTCTGGACTTTTTGCAATGTTTGAGAGTTCTGGCGCGAACCGAACTGAGGGGGGGGGCGGGAGGTGTTGGCCCATCTCTACTCTCTAATAAAAAACCACAACAGAAGTAAAAATACTTTCTCAAGGAAAAGGCCAATTCCATCCTTCATATCATATTTTATGTTACATCCATATTTAGGGTGTAACATGGATCATGATGCCAGCCCCCCCCCCGGCCCCGGGGGCTGAGTGCCGCTGTCAGTGTCAATGGATACAGCAAAGGGGCTCGGAAACCAGCATGCACGAGTGCCCCCCATGGGAAGTGGTCCGTAAAAAAAATCGCAATCGGTGTTTATTGATTGGTTTGTGCAAAAGTTTATGGGTGATGAGAATTCATTTCTGGGGTTTTTATTATGTTTTTATTTTTTACTAGTAATGGCGGCGATCTGCGATTTTTAGCAGTACTGCGATATTGCAGCGGACATGTCGGACATTTTTGACACTTTTTTGGGACCAATGACATTTATACAGTGATCAGAAATTTAAATGTCCACTGATTACTGTATAAATGTCATTGGCAGTGAAGGGGTTAACCTGCAGGGGGAGATCTAAGAGTTAACTATGTTCCCTGGGTGTGTTCTAACAGTGGGGGGCTGGGCTACCATGGGCATGAGAGATCTAACTGATCCCAGTGACAGGGATCAGTAGATCTCCCATGCCCCCACTAACAGAGCGGGGAACCGCCGTGTTTACATCGGCGGTTTCTCATTCTTTGCCTGTGGCTGCTCATCGCGGCTCGCCGGCGGACATGGGGTCCGCCCGAGCCGCAGGCACACTCCTCAGGAGTGTGGCAGGCACGCGCGTGCCCTCTAGCGGCCACTCACAGATCGCTGCTTTTTTATGGCAATTCGCGCCCAGCGTCCACACTGCCGCCGTAAATAGACGGTAGACGGTGTGGAACCGGTTAAAGAGCATAACTATAAACCAAACCTTCAATCATATTTCAAACATAAAATACAGTGACCTCAAATATACACATATTAGTGCTTTATTCCTAGAGTTCCTCTTTCTGTTATCACCTTTGGTGTAATATACCTCAGTGCTATGTACGATGGCAAACAAAAAAAAAAAAACTCAAAACCCCACCCCCCAATTCCCCTCTCCCCTCTCCTATGTGCCAATAACCATAATAATTGCAAAGTGAGACTTCAGATTACCCATGCTCACCACCCACCCAAATGCAAAAAAAACAAAAATGCGTCAGAACACTCAATGGTCTTCCTTACTGTTTCTGGGACATAGAGGTAGCAGATGATGGAGACTCAACGAGTCCATCCTCAGTGACCCAATTGATGCTCAAGCTACTGAAAGTGCGATTAAAGACTATTTTCAAATCAATGATATTTCAGATACCACCCCAATATGCCTTTGGGCGGCTCATAAAGCCACATTGAGGGGTAAACTAATTCAATTAGCTTCTCAAATCAATAAGGCCAGACGAGTAGAAATAGATAAGCTAGAAAAAGACGTTTTATACCCTCTTGAAAAGACTTAAGGCTAACCCAAACTTGGTCTCTATAGATAGTCTGGACAAAGCATGCGCAGCTCTCAATCTAGCTCTCACTTCCAAAGCAGAAAAATGGTTGTGTTGGAATAAAGCGAGACACTACAACCAAGGTAACACGATAGGTACCAGGCTAGCTCATAGACTGACTCCACAGTCTAGGTCCTTTACTATCCCCAAAATAAGGATAGAGGGAGGTATGCTGTCTCAGAATCCACAGCGCATTATGGGAGAATTCCATAATGTTTATCAAAAACTATATAATGATAGGACATATCTGTGTTAGCATGAATTGGGCTATTTTCTTGATAATATCAAGATCCCTAGGCTAGAGGCACGTCATCTTCAGGAATTAGAGTTCCTGATTTCGTCAGAGGAGATATGCGCAGTTATAAAAAATTTAAAAGCTCACTCATCCCCAGGTCCAGGCGGATTCTCAATCCCTCATCGCTGCCTATATCTCTGTCATCCCCAAACCGGGTAAGGACCCTAGCTCAGTCAGTAGTTACAGACCTATATCCTTAATAAACAATGATTTAAAGATTTTGACAAAAGTCCTTACAGATCTCATATCTTCTTTTATTGGTCTTTACATTTATAAAGACCAGGAAGGCTTTATACCAGGGAGGCAGGGGCTGGACCAAATTCGTAGGGCTACTGATTTTATTTCCCTCCTGAGCTCGAATTGGGATGGGGGTAATCCACGAGAGGGATTTTTGCTCTCGTTGGATCTCCAAAAAGTGTTTGATTCTGTGCACTGGCCATATATCTTCTCCATTCTCCGGAGATGGGGATTTGGAGACTATTTCATTAATATTCTACATGCCCTATACTCCTCTCCAGAAACCCAAGTTCACCTGCAGGGACTTTATTCCGAGCCCTTCCACATACGAAGAGGCACCAGACTCTCTCCCTTTATTTTCGCAATAGCAATAGAAACATTGCCGGAAGCCATTAGAGATCATCCAGACATCCACGGTATCCAGTGAGGCCCACACATCCACACATGTGCTCTGTTTGCAGATGACATTCCACCCTTTTTATCCTACCGTTTGATTTCTCTTCCAAATGTCTGCCGGCTCTTGTACGTTTTTCGGAAAATTTCAGGTCTTCGGGTCAATTACAAAAAAATCACAGGCGCTGAATGTCAATATCCTCACTCTGTTCCACTTCTCCCGAAGCAAATCCCATATTTCATATTTGGGAGTCTCGTTGACTCCCCAAATTGACCTCCTGTACGCGGCTAATTCCCCCCCCCCTACAAAAAACTAGAGTCAGACCTCACATTATACCTTCTCCTGGTTAGGAAGGTTCAATGACATAAAAATGACGCTCCTTCCCTGCATTTTGTACCTCTTTAGATCCCTCCCTATTCCCTTAGTCAAAGCTCACTCATCTTGATTTCAAGCAAAACTTATATAATTTGTCTGGGGGATGAAGGGTCATCGTTTATCTAAATCAATCTTATTCAGGACAAGGGATGGGGGCAGCCTGGGTCTCCCCAATCTGGAATGGTAATACCAAGCAGCACAACTAACTCAATTGTCAGTGGTCTACTCCCGCTGGGAACTCCCGGGCCAGATGTATATCAAAAGACAGGCAGTCCCCCAACACAACTTAGACTACCTCCTATGGTGCAACCAGAAAGCGAGACCCCCAATACTCTCCCCGACGCTTTCACACTCTTTTACCACTCGGGACAAAATGCGAGACCACCCTCACCTAACCTCAAGCCACTGATGCACCTTTTCCTCAACCCGGACTTCCCACCTGGTATGGAAATCAGAGCCTTCAGGTGGTTTTTAAACAATGTGCTTTACAGAATCGGACACTTCCTCCGACCCCTAGGACCACTCACTAAAGCATACTGTATTAGTAAGCCCGATATGCCCCCTTCTGAACTCTTTCACTTCACCCAAATCCATAACTTCTTGCACACAAATTGGACTTCCCACCATGAGAACACCAGAATTACAGCCTATGAAAAATGGTGCGGCCAAGCCATGGAGTGGAGAGGGGGGATCAGGATAGTCTACCGAGCGTTTTCTGAGCCTCACTCAAAGACCAGCTATATGCTGGCATGGGAATCTGATCTTGCCCAACATAGGGAACTACAGACGTGGCATAGGAACTTCTTTAGGGCTTTCAAGGGTGTTATAAACATCTCCCTAGTTGTATACATCCTTCCATCATCTTCCTCCCCCACTTGTGTTTACTGTACTAAATAGACATGCGCGGTTCGTTTCTTTCCGAATTAAAAAATTTGGATGAATTTTTTTTTTTAGGAAATTCAGAAGCATTTGAATTTCCGAATTACAATAGTACGAATTTAAATGAATCCGAAATAACGAAAAAAAATTTGGAAAAATTTGAATACTTTTCGAATTTGAATTTGAAAACTATTCAAATTTTGTCCAAATTTTTTTTTCGTTATTTTGGATTCATTTAAATTGGGTACTATTGTAATTCGGAGATTCAGATACGTCTGCATTTCCTAAAAACAAAAATTAATCAGAATTTTAATTCGGAAGGAAATGAACCACACAAAATTCCTCAACTTTGAATAGTTTTCCAATTTCCGAAGAGAACAAAATGGAATAGAAAACAAAGGAATAGAACAGAAAAAAAAAACAATAGCCTAGAAAAGAATATAACAGAAAACAAAAGAATAGAATACAACAGAGTAAAACAGCTCTGTTCCACTTCCACATTATATTCTTTCATTTTCTGTTATATTCCCCTCTATTGTATTCTATATTCTTCCATTCTATTCCTCCATTTTCCTCTCCACCCCGTTCTCCTTGGAAATTGTAAAAATATTCTTATTCAAAAACTGTTCAAATTTGAAAACGATTCGATTTCGAAAACAATTCAAATTTGAAAAATGTTTGAAATCGAAAACTTATTCGAAATTGATTCGCAAACAAATAAATGAAACGAATTCCGAAAACAAATGAAATTAATCTAACTAAACAAATTTATGTAAATATCAAATCAAAACTAAACTAAACAAATTTTTTCGCTCTGCGCATGTCTAAATACAATTTGTGAAATCATTACACATCATTTCTATATTAAGGTGCATTCATCTAAAACCAAACCCTCAATTGCATTTCAAACTTAACGTCAGATCAGTCACAGGACTTCTTTCATTTCAGGTACAGTAAGTGATGCGACTTACACTGGATTTTGTTTTTAGCTAAACTTTCCTAAACTTCAGCTCTAAAAATGTTTTGTGATATCCAAAAACTATTTTTTTTTCCAACCTCTTACTTTTTGTTGTTTTGAAAGGCTCTCATATTTTATAGGAGCTCATTTTTTGTGATCTCTCCAAAGTACTTCTAAAGCACACATCCCATGACATCCACCGTGCATTCTTTCTTGTGGCCAGATGATCAATGGCTCAGTAAACTGCATGGCAAACGCTGTTTCTTGTGCGGTTTCTAATGCAATAGTGAGTTAATAAATCTTACAATATGGAACATTTGGGTTTTCCACCAGCTCTAAATTCTGCAACTGCTGACCAAGAGGGAGAACTTTCAGCCGAGTTGGGATAGAAAGCATTGGCATCAGGATGGTATGTCTTCTATTTTTCACATAATGACAGCTCTGAGGTTAGAAAGCAAAGTAGTTATGAAGACAGGAATTATGAGTTTATAAATCAGTTTCCACATGAATTACTTAGTAATGTCCATTTAAAAAAAACAATTTTTGTGTTCATTATTCTCCTTGTATAACTTCCTTCCACACTTTGTCTAATTAAAACCCCAATAAATCCATATAGCCAGCCATTGTTTTTAATTTACTAGTGTTGTGACTATGCCTAATGATTCCCAATATAGTATACAGTATATACACAACTGTGTGTGTGTATATATATATATATATATATATATATATATATATATATATTCAAAAGTATTGGGACACCTGCTTTACACACACGTGAGCTTTAATGGCATCCCAGTCTCAGTCCGTTGGGTTCAATGTTGAGTTGGCCCACCCTTTGCAGCTATAACAGCTTCAACTCTTCTGACAAGGCTGTCCACAAGGTTAAGGAGTGTCTATGGGAATGTTTGACCATTCTTCTAGAAGCACATTTGTGAGGTCAGGCACTGATGTGGATGAGAAGGCCTGACTCGCAGTCTCCACTCTAATTGATTCCAAAGGTGTTCTATCGGGTTGAGGTCAGGACTCGCTCATCCATGTCTCTATGGACCTTGCTTTGTGCACTGGTGCACAGACATGTTGGAACAGGAAGGGGCCATCCCCAAACTGTTCACAAAGTTGGGAACATGAAATTGTCCAAAATGTCTTGGTATGCTGGCACCTTAAGAGTTTCCTTCACTTGAACTAAGGGGCCAAGCCCAACCACTGAAACATAACCCCACACCATAAGCCCCCCTCCACCAAATGATTCGGATCAGTGCACAAAGCAAGGTCCATAAAGACATGGATGAGCGAGTTTGGAACTTGACTGGCCGCACAGAGTCCTGACCTCAACCCAATAGAACACCTTTGGGAA
Organism: Glandirana rugosa; assembly: GCA_018402905.1. Taxonomy (NCBI): domain Eukaryota; kingdom Metazoa; phylum Chordata; class Amphibia; order Anura; family Ranidae; genus Glandirana; species Glandirana rugosa. The sequence goes on along the minus strand of BLSH010462056.1, from coordinate 698,021 downwards.
CAGCGGAGACTGTGAGCCAAAATAAAATGAAAATAGTTGTAAAGGCTTAAAGTGTATGTAAACCCGATTAATGATATTTGAGCTGGGCACATATATCTGCAGTGTTTTCTTATCTCTCTCCAAAGCACTATGATCATGTGGCTTTCTCCTGCTCCGTTCCTCTTTTATCAGCATGACAAATTCTCTGATGCATGAGATAAAACCAGCCTTATAAATAGATTAGCAGAAACCTGTTATACTCACAGCGCAGCTCTGCGAGTCTCTGCCTATCTAGAGGGGGGTGTGTGCCTTTCCTCCATTCAGCTCTCACACAGTGTAATCCAACACTACACTGTTACTGCTGAATGCGGAAGTGAAAATTCTATCACAATCTGAACTTTCTAAACAGTATATACAGCTGCAGACTGCAGATATACTTGTAAAGCGTATGTAGGGAGATTTGTTGGATCTCTGTGTATCATTTGAGGCTGTTCACTTCACAGAGTATGTGAGGGTTTACATCCACTTTAAGGGTTTTTTTTTACCTTAAAGTGGTTCTAAAGGCAAAAGGTTTTTCTTTTTTTAATGCATTCTAAGCATTAAGATAAAAAAACCTTCTGTGTACAGCAGCCTACCCAGCACCCCCTAATACTTACCTGAGCCCCCTCTCGATCCAGCGATGTTGCACAAGAGCCTTAGCTGTCCAGGACTCCTGATTAGCTGAGACACAGCAGTGGGCACTATTGACTCCCGTTGCTGGCTGTCAATCAAAGTCAATGAGCCAATGAGGAGAGAGGGGGTGGGGCTGAGCCGAGGCAAGGCTCTGTGTCTGAATGGACACACAGAGCAGCCACTCAGATCGGGTGCCCCCATAGCAAGCTGCTTGCTGTGGGGGTACTCAGCAGGGTGGAGGGGCCAGGAGTGCCGGCAGGGGACCCGAGTAGAGGAGGATCTGAGCTGCTTTGTGCAAAATCATTTCACAGAGCAGGTAAGTATAACAAGTTTGTTATTTTTAAACAAAAATACACAAGACTTTAATATCACTTTAATGCATTCTCTGCATTTAAGTGTCATTAAACCTACATCATAAAAAACTATCAATAAATGCTGCCCATACTCACTCTCTCTAGTCACTATAAGATTAATTTCCCGTATTCTCCAAAAAAACTGGTTGATCCTCCTGATCTCTGTCTCCACCTTCTGTCCATGTCCAATGTAGTTGGGGATTTTACAGAACAGTGTTGACAGCTCTGCCCATGCTAAGTTTTCAGTGAGTTTCTATGCTGAGCATTTCCTCCTTATCACATCTGAGCAGCTTATGTGACTATAAAGTCACACTGTGGGCGAATACACAGTGGGTAAATCACAACCCACTCCCTTCCTCCTCCATAACCACTAACCAGCTAAACATAATGGGGCTGGTATATTACATGTAGATTGATGGAGGCTTCACCTCCCTCTTATTCTAAGACACAGGCTGGAGGGGCGTGACACAGCCTGTGACTGGCAGAAATCTGCCCACAGCATGGTATTGCCAAAAAATACTAAATATTTGATTGCAAATATATATTTGTATGGTAATTTAAAACAGCTTATTGATATTAATTATTTATTTTTACTCTGTATTTCAAAGGCTGTGTTTTTTTTATTTTGAACATTTGACCAGCAACAGAGGACTAGAAGCTCCTCCTGCTTATGTTTCCCTGCAGACAGGTTGGGAAAGAGCAAAGCTGTATATCGATTAGAAAAAAGATACTTAGATGTTTTTCTTTTCTTATTATAATAATTACAGTTTCATTGTCCACATACAGAAAGAGAAGGGACAATGTAAATTAAACAGTGTGTGTTTGGTATCAGGAACAGCATCTCTCATGGCTCTCCCCCTCTTCATTGGCTCAGAGGCAGCAGTGGGAGCTTCTACTAAGCTATTCTTCCCACTTAACCACTTAAGGTCCACCCTATAGCAGTTTTACTGGACGGCACCTGTGATCACCTATATATATGCCATCTGACACTTCCGGGTAGGGGGCGTGCATGCCCTCCGCCAGCGGCTCACTTCATTTGTGATTACACACCGATCGTTAGGCAGAGGCGCATAACAGCGGTCTGCCTATTGTGACAATATGCAAGGCTAAAAGGTAGACGGACGCTACCTGTCACCTCGTATGCATTCATGTGGACTGGAACAGAGTACGGTCTGGATTTTACCAGCCACCAGGGCTGGTTCCGGTCCGGAGTTTGTGGTCCACTGGAGTCCACCAGCAGGTGACTTAAATTACCGGGAAGAGAACACACTCTAGCTCTGACCTGGAACTCAGAGAGGGATCTGAGGGAGCTCTGTGTCTTTTTCGACTTTAAAAGCCAAGGTTTGCATTTTGGCTTATGTTTTGTGGGTGTTGGGGGCCAGCCCCACACCGTATAGTGGGGAAACTATACTATTTAGTTTAGCGCCGGATGGCAAGGACTTATTTTCTGTTTTGTTTGTTTTAAACCTGCAAACATTTTACCAAATAAACCTGGCAAGCTGCCAGATTTTAAAGAAAGTTGCCTGCACGTTGACTATTTTACTCAGGAAATTTGATCCCTACAAGCTAATCTCCCACACGTATTGGAGTTCAGAGGGCACCTTTCCAAGATGGAGGAAATCTTGAAGGCCCTGCTGCAAAGTAATGCAGCTCAACGGAATCCAACCACCACAGAAGCCGCTGCAGCTCAACAAGCGGCTCTGCAGGAAACCAACCTCCAGGTCGCACAGGCTGCTGCACCACAGCGGGAGGAGAATCGCCAACAGAATGAGGCTCAGCGGGAGGAGAGTCGCCAGGCCATCGTGACATGACACGAGACAAATCGCCAATTTGCAGAGGCACTGCTGGAATTGAAGAAGGGGCCCGGGGGCTTGGCCTGCACGGGCATGTGAGAGGTCGCACTACACAGAGCTCCTGCTGAGATCACCCCCTTATTGATCCTTTCCCCACAGAGGAACCGGTCCTGCACAGACCTGCTCCAGACATCCCAGAGACCACAAAGGAATCCAGGAGACCATCCCGGATTAGCGCGATGTCCCGCAGGGCAGACAAAACAGCAGTGGCTGCGGTGGACGGCTCCCCTCTCCCTCAAGCGCTCCACGAGGCGCCGAGAAACAGCCTGAGAAGGAGGGTAAGATGACCAAAACCCCTAAACAGCATAAAGAGCAGCCCAGGACTATGTTGTTCTACACACAAAAGCTCTCCACCACCGTCCAATTCACCCCTAACTTGCAGGCTGCTGACATGGAGCAGGGGGGGACAGGATGATTCGTTGCCTCTGGAGGCGTCATTGATCCATACCCCGGACATCTTTGTGGCACCCTCTGAGGAGACCCCCCAGCCCACACTCACGAATATCTTGCTGGCCGTCCACAAGTGTACTGCAGTAGTGGACGAGCTCAAGGTTCAGTTTGGGGGCCTAACAGAAACAGTCTCCCTTTTACGCCACGACATACAAAAATTCAGGGAGCGTAAAACAGCTGCAGAGGGCAGAATCAGTGATCTGGAGGATGAAATTCTCCCCCTGACCAGGGACACCAGGTCTGCTGCTCAACAAGCCGCACAAAATACCGCCAAAACTGATGACATCGAGAATCGGTTGAGGCGCAGTAATGTATGCATTGTGGGTCTCCCAGAGAAAATTGAGGGTCGGGCCCCACAGCCTTTGTAGAACCCTGGTTGCTGGACACATTCGACAAGGGGGCCTTTTCACCCTTGTTTGCGGCTGAGCGTGCTCACTGCACTCCACTGCGGCCCCTACCCCCTGGTAACCGGCCTAGATCCATGCTGGCCAGATTGCTGAACTATAGAGACCGAGAGGTGATCCTACGACTAGCCAGAGAAACGGATGCGATTCAATTCAATGGCAGCAGGATTTCCTTTTACCCAGACTTTTCGGCTGAAGTCCAATGCGAACGACTGAAATTAGCAGACATCAAACAAAGGCTGCAACGCCTCCAAATACCTTATGCCATGTTGTACCCAGCCAGATTGCGATTTACAGTTAGAGGACAGGCCACTTTCTTTGATACAGCTGCGGAAGCCGCGGCCTGGCTGGATCACAACGAACAGGACCTCCGCCATAGGCGCCCAGATGACAGAAGGGACTGACACCAAAAGGCCATACTGAAGGATGTTTGGATGTGCACTACCCGTTTCTCCGGACTTCTATGCCATAATGAGGGGACATGTTATCAGTTATATTCCCATTGTATTAGCTATCTGACCTTTCTGCAAGCAATATACTAGGGATAATCCAATGTTTGTACTGGATATCAAGAGTTGTCCAAGAACAAGCAGTGTTAAAGACTTGGTTGAATCTTTTACGGTGACCTGTTGGCACATGTTCTAGTGCCGCGGTGCGGATGCACGGGGGGCCCGAGTCCACAACCCTGGATCTACCATCTAAGCATGTGTAACTCCACCTATCTAGGGGGGGAGTGGGCCACAAAGACATACTGGTTGTGCAGTTGCGCAGTTTAGTTGACAAGTTGCAGACTGAAGCCTGGAAACTCCAGATCTTACTGCCTCGCACTCCCACTCTTAAAGCTGAAACACATGCCTACTCTCAACCTCATGACGGAAAGGATGTTGCTCCTAGAGGAACTGGCGTGCTTGGTAATTTCCCTGACTGTGATTGCATTCAATACCTATAATGGCAACCACATCAATAGTTTTCCTGGAATGTCCAAGGGATGCATGACCCTTTGAAGCGAACTATGATCTCTACCTGTCTATATTTACTGTGGCAGTGTGGATGCATCCCGCGAATCGCCATAAATAAATGGCGATTTGCAGAGTGGCCGCTAGGGGGTGTGTGCGTGCCGCCGGTGGCGCGCGCCCGCCGTACTCCCCAGGAGTGTGCCCGCGGCTCAGGTGGACCCGATGTACGCCAGCGAGCTGCAATGAGCGGCCACAGCAGAAAGAACGGGGAAAAACATGGCGGTTCCCCGCTCTGTCAGTGCGGGCATAGGAGATCTACTGATCCCTGTCATTGGGATCAGTTAGATCTCCTATGCCCATAACAGCCCAGCCCCCCCACAGTTAGAACACGCCTAGGGAACACAGTTAACCCCTAGATCTCCCCCTGCAGGTTAACCCCTTCACTGCCAATGACATTTACACAGTGCTCAGTGGATATTTAAATTTCTGATCACTGTATAAATGTCATTGGTCCCAAAAAAGTGTCAAAAATGTCCGACATGTCCGCCCCAATATCGCATTACCACTAAAAATCGCAGATCGCTGCCATTACTAGTAAAAAATAAAAACCCCAGAAATTAATTCTCATCATCCGTAAACGCGGCCACTTTTGCGCAAACCAATAAATAAACGCCAATTGCGATTTTTTTTTTTACCATAAATGTGAGGAAGAATATAAAAACCGATGAAAAAAATGTTTTTTTTATATATTTTTTTTGGATTTGAATTTTAGCAAAAAGTAAGAAAAACAGTTTTTTTTGCAAAATTGTCGCTCTTTTTTAGCGGTGATCATAATGGACGCAGAGGGGATCAAATACCACCAAAAAAAAGCTCTACTTGTGGGGAAAAAAAGGACACAAATTTAGTTTGGGTACAACGTTGCATGACCGCGCAATTGTCAGTTAAAGCGGCGCAGTGCCGAATCACAAAAAGTGCTCTGGTCCTAACCTGGGAAATCCTTCCGGGGCTGAAGTGGCTAAAGAAGTTCCACCCAGCGATTGTAGCTTTACAAGAGACACATCTCTTGTAACACACAGTGAATTGTTTGAGGTATTCCTGGGTGGGCAGGGGTATCACTCCACTCACTCCGCCTACTCACGCAGTGTGAGTCTACTGATCCATAAATCCCTGGCCTTCCAGGAGCTTGATGTTAAAATAGACCGCCTGGGTCGATATGTGTTTATATATGGTAAACTGTATAGAATGACTCTTATTATGGCATTTCTGTATATCCCCCCCCCCCTCATTTTCTTGAGAGATTGTACAGCTGCTGCTAGCATATCAAACTGACAAGTCTGATGTGCCCACTTTACTAATGGTTGATTTTAACGGCTATTTGAATCCACAGCTGGATAAACACCCTCCGGCCCTTGCTCCGGCGGGTGGATGGGGCACAGTGCTCAGCCGTCTGCTTGCTGAAGTGGGTTGGATGGACATATAGCGCTTGAGACACCCTGCCACTAAACAATTCTCCTGCTTCTCTAAGACACATGGCTCCCTCTCCCGCATAGATCTATGTATTGGCTCTGTTCATATCCTTAAAGCTGTGATCGGGGTCGAGTACCATCCCCATGTCCAGGGGTTTACAGATTATAGTCCCATCTGGGATAACGCAACATACGGGGAGTTGGCCAAATTGAGGCAGGGACCAAGGTGGCGTGCATATGGGATAACTCGCCTTACTCATATCTTTCATAATGGCAGACTGATCCCCTTCTCCACGCTTATGGTTAGACATGCCCTACCCTCCAGTATGACCTTTTACTATATACAGCTTCAAAAGGCAGTTAGAGCGCAAGGGGGAGCGACAGGGTGGTCTCACTCACACCAATCTTTCACCTGATTAAAATGGCCACTGGGACCAAAGGATTTATTTTGCAATGCTACAGCATGCTTCTAAATGAATACCTCAGAAACTATCCCACGAAGGCTAGGCAAAAATGGGAGGAGGGCTTGGGCGAGGTAACAGGGGACCAGTGGGAGGATGCCAATCCATTACCACCTGCTCTCTTAACCTAACGCAGAAAACCTCCCAACTTTAATCCTATTGCAAGCTCACCGCACGCCAGTGGCACTGCACAAAATGGGAATTCTGACAAGCCCTCTATGTAATAAATGTGAAGTAGGAACAAGTGACCTCATCCACCTTCCGTGGCACTGTCCGAAGCTCCACAGATACTGGAAAGGGGTCATGCACACACTGAATGGTGTGTTCCATACGGATGTACCATTAGACCCCATTTATTGTATACTGGGTTCTTTGGGGGAGGTAATACCCAAAGAAGCAACAAGGACTGCATTTTCAAGGGCCCTCTTCCAAGCCAGGAGAGTAATACTGATGGGATGGAAACTAGATATGCCACTATCCACTAAAACATGGATCACACACATGGGTGTTACCCTCAAACTAAAACGCTACATTTACCAGCACAGGGGAAGGCCAGATAAGTTCGAACAACTTTGGGCACCATGACTGGACACCCCAGGCCTGAGCCCTCTGGAGTTGGTCAATCTGAGGCTACTGTAGGGTATTTGAGGAATTGGGAATATACAATACCCTACAGTTCCCACTATAAAGGGGTAGAGGAGATCGGGGGAAAATGGGTAACATTAAACAGGCTGGTATAGGTTCAGAATACCCTCAGGTATAAGATCTATATGCCTAGTCATGGACAATTACACAGTGACTGATAATTAGGCTGAATCACTTGCTAGATATGGAAATACAATCCAGTCCTAGACTGTAATGCGAGCTATATATATGCATTTACTTTACTGTACATTTCTTGTATGTTAATTGCCATCTATCTGTATTAATGATGTCGACAATAAACATTTGTATGATTTAAAAAAAAAAGAAGGGGCCCACACCTCCGATGACAGTGGAACCAAAGTTGGTACGCGCCTCTTACCACATGCAGAAGATGACACCTGCATATGACGTGGAGGTTTATCTCACGACTTTTGAAAGAGTGACTCTTCACGAAGGATGGCCAAAAGAACAGTGGGCGAGACTGTTAGCACCATTCTTGACCGGTGAACACCAAAAAGCCTACTTTGACCTAGAACCAGATAAAGCCCAGGACTATGAGACCCTAAAGGCAGAGATATTTGCACGCCTGGGGGTCACTATGGCGGTGGGGTGCATCAGTGGACCTACCGCACCGACAAGCCATCCCGCTCGCAGATGTTCGACCTGGTACACCTCACCAGGAAGTGGCTACAGCCGGAGACTTTGCCAGGTCCCCAGATTGTGGAGCGCATGGTCGTGGACTGCTATCTACGTGTGCTCCCTGCTGCTTTTGAGGAAGTGGGTCAGTCATGGGGACCCCAAAAGCGCCAACCAACTCGTGTACCTTGTGGAGAGATACACTGCTGCTGAGGACTTGTTGAACCCATCTGCGCCCCACACCAATGTATCTAGGGGGGAAATGTCACCTGGCAGACCCAGGAAGACTGATCCAGGGTTCAGGGGCATGAAGAAATTTTATAAGGCTGCTACGGTTAAAGAGACTGTGGGCTCTTGACCTGGAGACTGGCCAAAGAAGCCAGGAAGGTCTTGGGGACCCTGCAAAGGCCTGGGTATAGAGCACATACAGTGCTACCAATGCCATGCATTGTGCCATATTGCTGCCAATTGTCCCCTGAATGATGAACCCATGCAATGTTATTATACGTATGTAAATAGACACCTTTCTCTTTTTGCACAGGTCGCATATACAGCATCATGTTCAAATCACATGGAGAAGCAAATGTGTGTGATTTTTGGTGATGGAAAGCCAGTCACTGCCCTGCTTGACTCTGGTAGTGTAGTAGAGTTGGTAAAAAGCAATTGTGTAAATCCTGCAAGGTTACACGTCTGGGTCATTTGCATCCATGGGGGCACTCGTGACTACCAGACGACGGTGGTTGAGATTGACATCCCTTGGGGCAGTGCGACTCATTCAGTGGGGGCAGTACCTTCACTGCTATATGACGTCCTAGTGGGCAGGGATTTTTCCCATTTTTGGAGGTTATGGGAAGGCACAGGGAGTCTGGAGGAGAGAGCTCTCCCTGCTGCAGAAGCACGGGAACTCTCACCAGACCCTTTTTGCCAAATGAAAGGGGAGACTGGTGGCAGGGCCGAGGAGGGAGGAGACCCTTTTTCTTCCTGTACTGGCTGGGGAGCCGGAGGAGCTGGAAGATAGCTCCCAGCTGGGGGCTAATGACCCAGAAAATGTCTCTGTCCCAGACTGTGAGAGTGAACAGAATGTAGTACCTGACTTAGAGGTCTGGAGAGAGGACTTTTGTACAGAACAACTACGGTATGTCACTTACCTTAGAGCCAGAGAAAACGTGAAGATGATGGAGGGGGAACCTGTGGACCCTAATTTGGGGGTGTATTTTCTCTACATGGTTCTTAAAAATAATTTTTGTATGAGGTGGGGAAACATGGGGAGGACGAGGTGGAACAGCTCGTGGTTCCCAAACCCTTTCGCACGATGGTGCTAGATCTAGCCCATGGACATGTAATGGGGGGGACATCTGGGTATGTATAAGACGGAGAGAGAATAACCCAGAGATTCTTCTGGCCTGGGTTGCATGCAGATTTCAGAGACTAGTGTGAATCCTGCACTCTCTGCGCCCTCACCCCATTTTCGTAGTCCACTTGTTCCACTGTCCATAATTGAAGTACCTTTCGAAAGAATTGGCATGAATCTCGTGAGACCCTTGTTAAAGTCTGCCCGGGGACACCAGCACATGCTGGTAATACTAGATTACGTGACCTGCCATACCCTTGTGGAACACCTCCATTAAGACTATCGCCAGGGAGTTGGTCCAGGTGTTTAGTCGGGTGGGGATCCCTAAAGAGGTCTTAACGGATCAGGGCACCCTGTTTTTGTCTCATGACCAAGAAATTGTGTAGGTTGTATAAAATCTCCCATCTCTGTACCTCTGTCTACCACCCCAAATTGATGGACTTGTGGAGAGGTTTAATAAAACACTCAAAAGCATGTTGAAAAAGGTATTGGAAAAAGATGGGAGAGATTGGGATATGTTGCTGCCGTACCTCATGTTTGCCATACGAGAGGATCTGAAAGCGTCTACAGGGTATTTCCCCTTTTAATTCTTGTATGGTAAACATCCAGGGGGGCTGCCAGATGTCGCCAAAGAGACATGGGAAGGAAAGGCCACCCCATATAGGAGCATAATCGAGCATGTTTCCTTGATGCAGGATCAAATCACAGCAGTCCTGCCCCTGGTGCAAGAGCATATGGAGCGAGCCCAGGAAGCCCAGAGAAGGGTTTATTATTGGGGTGCCAAAATCCAGACTTTCAACCCCGGAGACAGAGTGCTGGTGCTAGTCCCCACAGTTGAAAGTAAATTCCTATCAAAGGGGCAGGGTTCCTTTGAGATTAGGGAAAAAGTAGGGGAAGTGAACTACAAAGTTTACCAGCCAGGGAAAAGGAAACCCTAGAAAATTTAACATGTGAATCTCTTAAAACCATGGAAAGACAGAGAGAGGCAGTGCCCACTCCTCAAGAGGACAGGCTACCCATGATCCCAAACGTCCCCATAACTGAGTCCTTGTCACTAACGCAACAAAATGACGTTAAGGAATTTATCAGTAAAAATAGAGATTTTTTTTCTCCCCTACTCGGACTGACCCCCCGTACTACAATATGACATAATCACGGAATCAGGGTCTGCGTGCCTAAATGTAAAACCCTACCGAATACCCGAGGTGGCGAAGGAAATTAAAACCATGTTGGAGTTAGACGTGATAGAGGAGTCCCACAGAGCCTGGTCGAGCCCCATAGTGCTGGTCCCAAAACCTGATGGCACTATCAGGTTCTGTAGCGATTTCAGGAAGCTGAATAACGTGTCTAAATTTGACGCATACCCGATGCCGCGGGTTGACAAACTTGCAGACCTAACTAAGGGCTACTGGCAGATTCCCCTAACGGAGTCAGCTAAGGTAAAACTGCCTTTTCTACCCCCAAGAGGTCCTTCCAGTACTATTTAATACCATTTGGTCTGCATGCGGCCCCTGCATCCTTCCAGAGAATGATGGACAAAACCTTGAGGCCGCATGGCCCCAATGCAGCCGCCTATTTGGATAATGTGGTTACCACAGTCCAGATTGGGAATCGCATCTGCCCTGAGTACAAGCAGTCGTATATTCTCTAAGGGGAAGCAGGTTTAACAGCCAACCCGAAAAAGTGTGCTTTAGGCCTGGAAGAGACCAAATACCTCGGGAATGTTATTGGTCGGGGACTGATCAAGCCCTAGACCAATAAGATCGAACCAATCCAAAAATGGCCCCAAATAAAAAAGAAGTTTGCATCTCCCTGGGGATTACAGGGTATTACAGATGGTTTTATCCCCAACTTTGCCACCATTGTGTCCCTCTGATCGATCTAACGAAGGGTAGAGGGTCGGGCATGGTTGAGTGGAATCCCTAAGCCGAGAAGGCATTCCAGAAGTTGAAACAGGCCCTTTGTGTACAACCCGTGCTTTTGACCCTGGACTTCACAAAGGAGTTTGTTGTACAGACGGATGCCTCTGAGTTGGAACTAGGTGCTTTTCTGTTCCAGATGAGAGACAGTGAGGGGCACCCGGTTGTCTGCTTAAGCAGGAAGCTTAACAGGCATGAAAGGAACTATGCCATTTTGGAGAAGGAGTGCCTGGCTATCAAGTGGGCCTTAGAGGCACTGAAGTACTGCCTTTTTGGAAGGCCGTTTAGGCTAGTCACAGACCATGCCCTCCTGAAGTGGAAGTGTGACAACAGGGAGAAAAATAGACGGGTGACTAGGTGGTTCCTGGCCCTACAGCCATTTAAGTTCACAGTGGAACACTGGGCGGGAAGACTCCAGAACAATGTGGATGCCCTCTCCTGGGTCCACTGTATGGTTGAGACAGCCGCTCAGCCACAGGGACTTGAGCAGAGGGGAAGGATATGTGACACTATGCGAGGCGAAGTGGTAGGCGGACGCTACCTGTCACCTCGTATGCATTTATGTGGACTGGATTAAACAGAATCCGGTCTGGATTTTACCAGCCACCATGGCAGTGTGGTCCACTGGAGTCCACCAGCTGGTGGCTAAAATTACCAGGAAGAGAACACACTCTAGCTCTGACCTGGAACTCAGAGAGGGATCTGAGGGAGCCCTGGGTCTGTTTGGACTTTAAAATACAAGGTTTGCATTTTGGCTTATGTTTTGTGGTTGTCGGGGGCCAGCCCCACACCGCATAGTGAGGAACCTATACTGTTCAGTTTAGTGCCGGTTGGCAAGGACTTATTTTCTGCTTTGTTTGTTTTTAACCTGCAAACCTTTTACAAAACAAACCTGGCAAACCTGCACGATGACTATTTTCCTCAGGAAAATTGATCCCCATTAATCTCCCACACTATGTAAACAAGGCAGATCGCGATTCTGACAGGAGGGAAGGGAAGGAATTTCTGTCCCTACAAAGCAGGGAACAAATTCCATCTCTTCCCCTAGTAAAAGCACCTCACACAGTATAGTAAACACTGGCTAGGCACACAGTTAACCCTTAGATCGCCCCTATGTTTAACCCCTTCCCAACCAGTGTCATTAGTACAGTGACAGTGCATATTTTTAGCACTGATCACTGTATTAGTGTCACTGGTTCCCGCAAAGTGTCAGTTAGTGTCAGATTGTTTGCCACAATATCACAGTCCCACTATAAGTCACTGATTACCACCATTACTAGTAAAAAATATAAATAAATAAAAATATCCCATAGTTTGTTGGCCCTATAACTTTTGTGCAAACCAGTCAATATACGCTTATTGAAATTTTTTTCACAAGAAATCTGTAGCCTATAGATACTGGCCTAAATTTATTAAGAAATTAGATTTTTTTTTTTCAATTTTTTTATTGCATGTGTTTTATAGCAGAAAGTAAAAAATATATATATGTTTGTTGTTGTCTGTCTTAATTTGTTTATAGCATCAAAAATGAAAAATGCAGAGGCGATCAAAAGAAAGCTCTAGTTGTGGGAAAAAAAGGACATCAACTTTATTTGGTTACAGCAGCACACGACTGCGCAATTGTCAATTAAAGTAAGGCAGTGCCGTATCGCAAAAAATGGCCTAGTCATGAAGGGGGGTAAACCTTCTGGAGGTCGAGTGGTTAAAGTAAGGTCAGCTTATTATATCAGACCCCTCACCCCCTTGCTAAAGCGCTGCACCATAACTGGAAAAAACACTTGAGAGGATCATCTTGTGAGATCTGGGATACTCAGTGTTCCCAGGATTTTGTGGGAAGGATCATCATTACATCACCCTTTCCAGTATGTATGAAATAGTGTTTAACATGGAGGTGAGGAGCCTGATGTTTTTAACAGACCTTGCTTTAACTTACTTATTTTATTACTTAAATTAAACTATCAGGGCCCATTCACATACAATTTAAAGTGATTGTAAACCCTGGGGAAAAAAACAACAAACTGCAAGACCAAGGTATAATGAGCTAGTATGCATCACATACTAGCTCATTATGAAATACTTACCTTAGATCGAAGCAGTTGGATCGGTCCCCGAACACTGTTGTGACCAGCAACATGTCTCCTGGAGCTTCTTCTGGGTTTGCGAGCTCTGGGCTATAACAGCGTAGGCCCCATGCTGTGAATGGCTGGAGCCGTGATGATGTCACTCCTGTGCATGCGCATGTGCCAACGTCACAGGCCATTTCTTCAGTGCGCATGTGCCGATGATGATGGCACGTGCGAATACAGTGAATATCTACAATAAATATAAAATACAGATAATCTACGTTTAGTCTGCTGTCCTTTTTTGTCCTTTTTATTATTATTATTATTCATAATTTTAATCAAGATCTCTATCATTGTACATAATATATATATACAGTATATGTTAAATTGGAGTATTAGCATTTAAAAACATTCTCTGGATGAATGCAGAGGTATTGTTGACCAAGGGTAAAGGGTCCCCATTCTGCGGCATGGGCTGTCATGGGATGATATAACATGCCAAGAATCTGGCATAAATATAAGCAAACAGGATATTATGCTCCTGTTTACTAAATCAACTCTCTCCCAGCACATATTAGTCATATTCAAATATGGTGTTGTATACATTAAAGCGGTAGTAAACCACTGTCTTTTTTTTTTTTTTTTAAACCTGCAAAGCAACTAGCACATTATGTGAAATTTACCTTGGAAGGAAGCCCTCCAGCGGCGCTCTGTCACCACTGAAAGCGCTTCAATCTCCACCCGGTCTTCCTTCCGGGTTCATGGACCCCGGCTGTGTGAGTAGTCGGAGCCAGGATGACGTCACACAGGACCCACCGTTTACAGTACAGGACTCTGAAGGAATGACACAGGCATGCCGTTCCTTCAGAGAGCATGCGCCGGTGACATCACCAGCTGCATCTACAGTAAATATCTCCTAAATGGTGCATGTTTAGGATATATTTACTTTACCTATAGGTAAGCCTTATTATAGGCTTACCTATAGGCAGGGCCACTGATAGGGCAGTACAACCAGCCCTGTTGTACCGGGCCCGCTCCCATCAACTCCACAAGGGGGCCCGGCAGCATTACAGTTCATTTCTGCATGTTAAAGAAAATAGGACTTTTTAAACTTTCCTCTTACTTTTACATGCTTTAGGGGTGTAATTACATTTTCCTGGGCCCCATTAAGTCTACAGAGGGGCCCAGGAGGTGAGTGCAATGGAGGGACTTTTTCTTCATTTTCGGGCGGCGCATGTGTATGTTGTAGTCCCAATGTCATCTGCTATAATATAGTCCCGGCTGCTCTTGCCCTCTGCCTTCCCTGGCGGAGGGATACAATAATGCTCAGCTCCCTCCTCCCATCCAGGTGCCGACTGAGATTTGTGTGAGGCAGCAGACGGTTCAGCAGCTGACAGGGACAGCGTGGCTGCACTGGAGTGGACACAGTGAGTGAAAAATAGAGGATGGAGTCCTCACTGTGTCCTATGATTATGAGCATAAAAATCACACAGGCAGCACAGTGCAGTAGGTGCTCTGTCAGGGTTACATGGCTGCTGGAGGTGCTGACTTTGCTAAGCTATGGGTGTAGTGAGTGTTACAGAATTTATCACAGTACAGCCATAACAAAGTCAGCACCTCCAGCAGCCATGTAACCCATCACTGTTCTGCCTGTTTGATTTTCATGCTCATGATCACAGGACACAGTGAGATGCTACTTTACACTTGTTTTTTGGGGGGAGTAAACATGTGCAGCTGAACTGCATTTTTACCCCCTCACACACCACTCCCCTGTAACCACTTCATGCCCAGCAATGTATTGGTACGTCGCTAGACTTGAAGGGTGATTTCTTGGTCATCACTGCAGCAATGATCCCGACTTGTTTTAGCCCCAGAGATTTTGCACAAAGTATAAGTAGTCCTAGTGGCTAAGAAGTCACAGGATTACTCTTATAGGTGGTGGAAGGGGGTCCCTTCCCCCTCCCGCCACCACCTTTACCAAGCTCTACCAGTCCCAAGCAGCGTTCGGTTTCTGGGACACAGTGAGAGGAACTGATGTTGTTGTGTCCCCCCCCCCCCCACCGTGTGACGTCAGAAACCAGAAGTGGTGAGGATTTTATTATTTCTGGTTTCTGTCTTGTGTGACCAAGCCATTACTGGTTTGAACAAGCATCCGATCAAACTGATTTTGGTTTGTTCAGATGCCTTGGAGGCTCGAAGAGAGACATAGGGTGTAAGAGACCCCAGACCTCTCCATAAAGAGTACCTGTCATAACCCATGCTATCATAAGGGATGTTGTGCATCCCTTCTGATAGCAATAAAATATATTTAAAATAATGTAAAGATACAGTGTTAAAAAATAGTAATAAAATAAATAATAAAATGTAAAACCTTTTTAAAGCCCCCTTTCCCTCATGCTCTTGCTCAATTTGCAAACATTCATGTTGATCCCACATGCACATGAAAACGGTGACAAACCTGCATTTTGTTTTGAGGCGGTTGCCAGGCATGGGGTCGAGGGGTGGCCCCCATCAGGTAGGCTGTAAGGGGGCCCCATAATTTCTAACAGCAGCCCTGCCTATAGGTAAAATTCATGCATGGGAGTTTACTTCCACTTTAAGACATTGTATGATACTGTCCAACTTGATAAAAATTATAAATGTGTTACCCCATAACAGGCATAGATTTTAGGAACTAGAAAGCAACGTGTATAGCAATATCTATTATCAAAGCCTCAGATATCTATATAGGCAGAGAACATCTCAGTATGTATTCTACACAGTGGAATCAAGGAGGACCCAGGGATTCTACACTTATCCAAAAGCCATTAGGGTATTATTCTCACTGTAAGGGCTTCCATGAGTTAGATAAACCCAAAGCAAAAAAAATAATAATCGTAGGATGGCATGACTAGATAGCAGGGCTAACAGGCATACATAGGGTTAATTTAGTTGTGCAGGAAGTCACATACCAGTAGGGGTGGATTGTGCAGAATTAGGAGGGGCTTTTGGTATGGTAAAGGTGGGGTCAAGAGTTCTCTGACCAGCCGGAGGTCATCAGACAAAGATTGGATTGGACGGGGATGCTGTCGTAGTGGCTAGGAAGTAGGGATCTTTGGAGGCCTTCTAAAATAACAGTGATATGACATAGTGGGGAACCATGTATAGTATGGGGTCCTCGATAAAGTTCCAGTTAACGGAGGTTTAACTGGGCTATGGACATATGGAGGTATCTGCATAGAATGTGGAGAGTTGGGATCGTCCCCAAGTCAGTGTGTTGCAGCTGGGGACCTGTGTGTGGTCACGCAGATTAAAAATGATTAGGGTTTCAGTGCCTTCAAAGATTGGCAACTTGGTTTAGTATTTATCATTGAGATTATTATGTTTTGTTAAACAAATGTGTTTTACTGGTTTTTTGTTATGGCCAATTTTATCCAAAAAGGGTGTCTACTATTTATTAACTAATTGTGGGTCACAATTAAGGGGAATAGTAATGGTTCAGGAATGTGAGTTTGAATCTGTCTTACCAAAAGTCATGACTTCTCAATTGTGAGAGTATAAATCAGGTGTTGTCAGTCCCTGGGTCCGTCTCCAATGTGAGTCAATTAGGCATATGGCTAGACTGGGTATTGTCCATTGTTAAATTAGTACAACATGAAGTAGTCATGATTTCCATTCACAAAACAGAGATTTTGGAAATTGTTTCACAAGTCAGGATGTATTTAATTTTCTCATCTGCAACCCTGATTGCAAATTGTATTATATATGCAAATTGTATAAGAGAGTTATGTAAGGCTCATCTATATGTACAGTACAACACACTCTCTACATTTTAGCATAGATAAGAATATCAAACGATGACAGCTGACTTTACAAAAATTACTTTAATTAGGAATACAGTTACAGCTCTATAGATACTTTAGTTGACACTTAACCACTTCGCATCTGGGCCATTTTGTTTCTACATGTAAAAATCATTATTTTTTTGCTAGAAAATTACTCAGAACCACCAAACATTACATATGTTTTTTTTAAGCAGAGACCCTAGGGAATAAAATGGCGGTCATTGCAACTTTTTATGTCGTGCGGTATTTGCGCAGCGATTTTCAAACACATTTTTTTTTTTTGGAAAAAAAACAGTTTCGTGAATTAAAAAAAAAACCAGTAAAGTTAGCCCAATTTTTTATATAATGTGAAAGATGATGTTATGCCAAGTAAATAGATACCCAACATATCCCCCTTTAAAATTGTGCATATTCATGGAATGGTGCCAAACTTCGATACTTGAAAATCTCCATAGGGGACATTTTAAAATGGTTACAGGTTACATGTTTAGAGTTACAGAGAAGGTCTTGGGCTAGAATTGTTGCTCTTGCTCATATGTGGGCGCGGCTTACATTCGCTTTTGTGCGCGAGCATGCAGGGATGGGGGCACTTGAATTTTTTTTTATTATTCTTTATTTTATTTTATTTTTTTATTTTTACACTTTCTCTTTAATTTTTTTTTATCTCTTTTATTCCTATTACAAGGTATGTCAACATCCCTTGTAATAGGAATAGTGCATGACAGGTCCTGTGTATGGAGAGATGTGGTGTCTAAAAGTCCCCACATCTCTCATCCAGGCTGGAAAGACCGAGATAAAAAAATTTTTTGAGCCGCGTCCCCGATGTTGTTTACTTCCGCTGCTCCAGACGTGACGTTATAACAGTGCACACGGGCCTCCGAGGGTCATAGAGATGACTGGGGACCATCTGGTCACCAGAAATTTCTATGGCTAGCTTCTGGCAGTGACCGATTCATTCTCACCGATGGCACGGACGAGCCGGTAGAAGCCCCCTCCCACCACCTGTATGAATGATCAAGCGTCTGAACTGCCACTATGATTGTTCTTACAGTGCACAGAATCGCCAGCTGAAAAAAAAAAACATATCTGGAGGCTGTAGCTGCATGTGATTGGGTATTCTTTGTGCGTGAAATTGAGCAATATTTGACTAAAGCCTCGTACACACAATTTGACGGTCGTATGAAAACAGTCGTACGGCTGTTGCACCGTGTGTACGAGGCTTAAGATTTGGGAAAAAATGTCCTTGCATAGTGCAATTTCCCTTGTTAATTGAACAGCCTGTTTCTGTTAGTAAGTCAAGTCTCAATATTACCTTTTCAATTGTTTATCACAAAAAAAAAAAACAATTAGGGTTGCACTGATACTGGTATCGGTGCTGATACCAACCATTTGCATGAGTATCGGTACTCGTGCAAATCCTCCGATAGCTCAAACCGATACTTTCAGGCTTGGTTCTTTCAGCTGTCAGCGGGATTACCCCACTAACAGCTGAAATGGTGTGGCAGCTTGGCAGTACCCTCTCACACCATGGTGGGCTGATACCATCCTCCCTCCACGCCATAGACGCTGTGTGACCTTTGAACAGCTGCCCAGCTCTGTTGATTGGTCTGATGTAATACAACAGCAGTGTGTATATCAATCTTGAACTCCAGGGTCCTTTCTATGTGTCTCCTTATTCTTGTGGGTGGCACCTTGGACCCCCTGTGGGGAATGCCGGCTTGTGCGC
Organism: Glandirana rugosa; assembly: GCA_018402905.1. NCBI lineage: Eukaryota > Metazoa > Chordata > Amphibia > Anura > Ranidae > Glandirana > Glandirana rugosa. The sequence continues at coordinate 679,263 of BLSH010462056.1, read as the reverse complement.
ATCATCGAGGGTCCCCTCTCCCCCTTTCTCACCATCCAGATTGCGGCTTTGCTGTTTGTTTTTATCCTCTGTTGCTACACAGTTTGAGGATCACTGCATCATATTTAGGTGCAGTTCCTTTCTCCCATATGGGTGAGATACATATTTAGTGTTAAAGCTATCATCATTGAAGCGCCTTTGAAGAAAGAGATCGTCTGAAATGCATTAGGTGCTATTGATGTCTGTTGCAACTATCACTATGTTGTTTTTATATGTCTGTGATTGCAGTCATTGTTATCCTATGGTTTCATTTTAAATATTTTTGTAATAAACTTTGTTTTATTTTATGATATGTATGACTTATTTGTGCCTAAAAAGTCCCACTCCCTGTGGGGGTTTCTCTATTGTGATTGACAGCAGTGGGATCCACTGGCTCCGCAGCTATCAATCTATTCAATGAGGACCAGAGCCCGTGGCGGGAGCTGCTAAGCTCGTTCCCAGCGTTGGAACGATTGGGCTCAGGGGTCTGGAAGGGCTACTGCAAAAGAAAAGGTTTTTCACCTTCATGCATAGGATGCATGAAGGTGAAAAACCGCAAGGCTTTGCAACCCCTTTAATGTAAATTTAGGCACCGGTTCACATTGCTGCGACTTGAGAGTTCAATGACGCATGTCAAGTCGCACACCATTAATGGCAATGGAACCATTCTAATGGGAGCGACTCAAGTCGCTCTGACTTGAACCAAAGGTTCCTGTACTACTTTGGGGGGACTTTAACACAACTTCCGTTAAAGAAGTCATATGCTTCTTGTGGGATGAGGTGTTTTGCACCCTTCCACTCATTCAGCCCCAACATTAACGGTCTTCCTGATACCCATACCCCCTCTGGAGATACCCTCTCTCCCCTCTCTCCATTTGTTCTATAGCCCACCCCCTCCTTACCCCCCTACCCTTACCTTTTCCCTGTCAATATCTAGCCTCACTGCCCACTTTCTCTCGATACCTCTCCCCCCAATTTCACTTGGATCTATTAGAATATCACTCTTCCCTTTTGGAATTAGCCAAGCCACTTTGCTGGAACTTCGGAGGGAAGACCTATTCATCCCATCTTTCATCCCCTCCTGGGCAACCAACTTGCTAACCGTATTAAGGATCCCATTAATTCAACCTACCCCAACTATATAAACTGCCTTGCTCACATTTTTACCTGTATGTTATTATTTTCTTGTTGTAATCTGTTAAATTTCAGAAATGTCGCTATGTTCTCTAAGACGAACACCCTATGTTGTGTAACCCTGACTTTCTACAAGTCCACAGTCATTGTAACCTCAGTTGCTTATATGTTACCCCTGTTCCCTTATGCACAATGATGAAAACTATTTTTTGTTAAACCCAATAATATTCTTGAAGAAAAAAGAAGTTGTATGCAAGCCATGATGAAGTCGCGCAGGGATGTTGGATTCAAAGTTGCACAACTTTGAAGCTGCGGAAGTGTGAACAGAGGCTTAAAAATAAAAAAACTATAGATAACATCTTGGTCCTAAAAGCCTAACTGGCACAAGACTGCAAATATTTTGCAGGCAGAACAGTTCCTATTGCACCATTCTTCCTATGTCTCAGAGTGAACACCGGAGAGATCTGGGTGACATTAATAAATCACTTGGATCACTAAGCAGCAAATGAAGTCATCAGTGGTAAACTGCTTACACACATTTACTTAATGGTGATAAGCCACAGCTCAGGCTGTGTATCATATTTGTGCTCTCTTCTGTAAAACACTCTGCCATCTCCACACACAGAGTAAGTGATAATCTATACCGTGCAGTAAGCCCCTTATTCATTCTAATGGCGTTCAGCTAAGAATTGGTCTATTTAGAAGATTCATTTGATCTTCCAATGGCGTGTTTTTGGCTAACCGTAAGCTTTTCTATTAGGTGTGGGCAAATGAAGATGCGTCGTTGTTATTAAGAACAACTCCAGACAGCAAGCAAAGTCAATCAGAAGTCAACTCCGATCCCATCCCAGTGTAAGAACACCAGATGAATATGGAATGTGTTTATATGTATATATTTATAGCTTTGAATAGGAAATGTCGCTTAAGTTGTATATGCATGATGAGCGAGGCAATGGTGGTTAACTGTCTGGAGAAAGCAGTCTGTCTAGTTAATTGACACATCTATAAAGGAATTTATTTCCATCACACAAAGGCCACTGGAGCTTGGATTTGTTAAAACTGAATGCCAATGAGATACAAAAAAAAAGATTATACATGCAGCTGGCATCATTATCGGTATCTGTCTTGATATCACCCTCTTCGATCCCTTGGAACATACAGTCACAAAACAGATTATTTTAATTATTGTAAGTTTTTTTTTACAAAGTGTTATTTTTATCATGCAGTAGAACACAGGGTGCCATTCAGGCTGGTGGTGTGACAGACCAAACCAAGGGCTTTTGGAGAGGACTGCAGGGTATTATTATTATTATTATACAGGATTTATATAGCGCCGACAGTTTGCACAGCGCTTTACGTTAGGGCAGACACTACAATTACAATACAATTCAATACAGGAGGAATCAGAGGGCCCTGCTTGTTTGAGCTTACAATCTAGGAGGGAGTGTTAAATGATACGAAAGGGCAATAACTGTGGGGGATGAGCTAATTGAGAAAAAAAGAAGTATAGTTGTTAGGTGGTGGCAGGATAGGCTTCCCTGAAGAGAAAAATTTCCAGGGATCGCCTGAAGGTGGGTAGATTTGGGGACAGTCTGACAGATTGGGGTAGGGAGTTCCAGAGGATGGGAGAGGCTCGGGAGAAATCTTGGAGGTGAGTATGAGAGGAGGTGATGAGGGAGCTGGAGAGCAGGAGGTCTTGGGAGGAACGAAGAGGACGATTAGGTTGGTATTTTGAGACTAGGCTGGTGATGTAGCTGGGAGCAGAGTTGTGGATGGCTTTGTAGCTCATTTTTAGTATTTTGAATTGAATTCTTTGGGTGAGTGGTAGCCAATGGAGGGATTGGCAGAGAGGGGTGGCAGACGCTAAACGGTTTGTAAGGTGGATGAGTCTGGCAGCGGCATTCATGATGGACTGAAGGGGAGATAGTATATTTAAAGGTAGGCCAGTGAGGAGGGAGTTGCAGTAGTCGAGGCAAGAGATGACCTGGGAGGGAATCAGGAGCTTTGTGGTTTCTTGTTCAATATTTTTATTAAGGTTTGTCAAAAAGAACATATGTGATGAACATTATCCGCTATAAAGCAGAAGCTAATAAATAGGCATGTGAGGTAATAGATGATGAATCAATAGAAACAAACATAAACATAAGGGAGCAATGGAAGCAATCCCAGGTTCTAAAGGTAAGGTGTGGAGTATTGTCTCGCACCCCCAGACAACCCATCTGGGGACAAACTGTGTCGTGGGGGGAAGACAACATGCCCCACCTCTAAGCATTTATTTTCTTATTCAAATGTTTTATTAATGAGCAAGAAAAAAACACATACCTATAAGCAATACTAGTGTTGCCACTACAGTACTCACTGCCTAAACACTGAGCAGGAGAGGAGTCACTGCTGTCAGTGTCAAGGAGGTACTAACATTATGCAGGGCGCAGCCCATAATTTAACGGTATACACCGGTGAGGTCACAACAAAGTTCGGTCTATGGAGACAACACTGGGGAACCGGTGTGGCTAGCGGTCTGCTAATGTGGTCTATGGGCCGCTGCCAGGGCAGAGACTCCGTAATATAAGAGTAAAGGTAGGCAGGGTCACAAAGTGGCGGAGACTTAAGAGTGGAATAGAAGTACTAAAGGGGGGAAAAAGACAATAAAATAGGGAGAAAGAAAGAGGGGAGAGTATGTATGGGGTTAAGGGGAAGGAAGTAACAGGGGGAGGAGAAAGGAGGAAACGGGAGAAGAGCAGAAGGGAATCCAGGGGAGAGTGGCCAGTGCGTAGATGAAGGGGGTCATTGTTTAGTGACAGACACTGGGTCGTCGGAGCATGTTTAGGGGCGGAGCAGGGAGTCGTCAGAATCTGAGGGGGTAAAATGGTCTAGCCATGGTTTCCATATCTTGTCTTGTTTGGTCGTGGCATCTGAAATGATTGCCTCGACCTTTGCATGGATCATAGCCCTTGTGACTCTATTTTTAGTTTCCACGATGTTAAGGTGTGGGGTCTTCCACGCCTTCGGCAATAGTCTGCTTTGCAGCTGTGGTGACCTGTAGAGGTTTTGTGTTCAACAGATCTATGGTAGGGTCTGGGTCAATGGGGCTATTGAACAATGCAGACAAGATATGGAAAATTTCTGCCCAGAAAGTTTTCACGAGTGGGCATGTCCACCATATGTGGAAGTGGGTCCCTGTTTCTGAGCAGCCCCGGAAGCAAAGGGGGGAGTATGTGTGCAAAAATTTGGAAATTCTGGCTGGGACAAGGTACCATCGCATTAGGACCTTATAGTTTGTTTCTAAGGTGGTTATATTTTGGGAGGATGACTTAGTGGCCTCCCAGATGCATGTCCAATCATCTGCATCCAGTTGTTGCCCAATGTCTTTTTCCCAATTAGCCATATACAGGGTAGGGGAGAGGGATAAGGGGTGTAATAAGTGGGCATAGAGGCTTGAGATTAGCCCCTTGGTGTGGGGGTCCTTATGACAAGCATGTTCAAAGGTGGACATACTTGGCAGGGAAGAGTATCTTCGAGTGCAGTGAGAAAAAAAGTGTTTTGATTGTAGGTAGCAGAATATTTTGGTGTTGGGTAATTCATGAGTTTCCTGTAGCGAAGGGAATGATTTCATGGTATCGGGTGAAGTGAAAGCGTGGGCACGAATTAAGTTGGTGGAAGACCATCTATGAAAGGAGTGTGGGGATGTCCAGGCTGGGTAAAAGGCTGGGTTGCGCAGATAAGAGAGCATAGGGTTGTGCGGGGATTGGAATCATGGGTTATTTTTTAATCTATCCCAGATACGAAGGCTGTGGCGGGTGACTGGGTTGCGAACCGACGCTTGGTTTGCTGGGCGTAAACAGAGGATATTAGCCACTGACAGCGGGTCACAATCAGCCGCTTCTAGCGAGACCCAAAGTGGGACCTCTCGAGTGGCGTGGTACTTGGTTAGTTGTGACATCTGAGCGGCTTGATAGTATCTTGCGAAGTATGGGACTCCCAGGCCTCCATGGAGTTTTGTAGGTAAAGGGTAAAGGCTCCCCAACCTATACCCCCAATATGGACAAGGTACTGGACTATTTATACACCATTAGATAGTTACTGCATACAACTTTAAAATATATCAAAGTTTATTAGTACATCAAAATAAAATTTGTTTAATTGCCCCAGGGCAATATACATATACACACACATTTTTTTTTTTTTTGCATTTAAAATGTTTTTTTATTGAAGTATTTAGAGTAGATATTACAAAACACAGCCTTTGGGGCATACCCCGGCTGAACGGTGTACATCTGAATTTTACATCTTAAGTTGAAATCAAATGCGTTGAAAAACAGAACATAACATAGCAGATATGTGCTAATATAAACTTGCAAACACCAGGAATGGTACCATTAACTTAGCTGGCCATAATTATACCGGTTGCATACCCAGTTGTGTGTTACTTGCGGCATATGTCCTGTCCGCGACATGTTGAGGGCCGGCGGTCAGTACTTTGCTAAGATCTCAGGTCGTTAAATTCTCCCTGGGCACCCCAATCGGGAACAAAACTGTGCCCTGGGAGGTTTTTGATGTTAGTATCTTGTTGTACTTTTGCCGCAGTGTAGTGCCATCATATATGTGTTATGCTTTTTTCCGGTCTTTGTGTAGTATGTTATGCCCTTCCTTCCATGCTGGATTTGATGTAATAATAGATTTATGA
>BLSH010462056.1:651385-673417 GCA_018402905.1 Glandirana rugosa | reverse complement strand
GTATGCTAGTTAGGCTCTTCAGGTTTATTCAGGTTTGTCTCTTGACTTAGTCTCCACTTTTAATCGAGAAGTTGAACTGTTTGACTCAAATATCTTAGTTAGTTTAGGAACCAGGTGTTCCATGGCTTCCAATCTCGTTCCGTATTTGTGAGTGAGTTGTTTGTAGTTGCTATCATTCTTTCGTATTGAGCGTGAGTGTGAGTGGTTTCTATTACCCTTTGGAATTTTGGGGGGTCTGGGTCTTTCCAGTTTTTAGTTATATGATATTTGGTTACTAGTAGGATGTGTGTGATAATTGTTCTATAATTTTTTGGGAATTTTTCTATGCCTATATTTACCAGTGCTAGTTCAGGGGTTGGCTTGATCTCTTGTCGCATAATTTGTGAAATAGTATGGAATGCTTCTTCCCAGTACTTTGTGAGTTTGGGACAGTCCCATAATATATGGGTTAGTGTTCCCCGCTCACCACAGTCCCTCCAACATAGGGGGGATGTTGATTTCTGCAATTTAGCGAGTTTGTTTGGTGTCATATATCTCCTTTGAAATATATTTTGTGCTGTTTCCAAAAGTGCTGAGCATTTAGTTGCTGCGTATGTATATTTTAATGCTGTGCGCCAGCTTTCCCCTGAGAATGCTCTTCCTAGGTCTCCTTCCCATTGAATGAATGGGGGTGAATGGTTAAAGATTGTTTTTTCTTGGAGCATGTTGTAAATAAGCGAGGTCCCCCTCACCCCCTCACGTTCTTGCGTCAAGAAAGCGTGTAGCTGAGTGGGGATTTTAGCTCTAATTTGTGGGTTTTTATTAATGCCACTTACTAGTTGGAGGTACTGGAAGTGTGAAACTTCTATTGGGGCTAGGTCTCCCTTTAATGATTGGTAGGATTTTATTATTTGATCTGAAAGGAACCTGTTTAAGGTTATTGATTTTTGTTTCATTTGGGCTGGGAGGTTAATATATGGGATGATTTCTTCTATTATGTCTATCGTGGGGTTGAGGGCTTGTATGTTCGTGGTTGTCCATTTGCAGTCTAACAATTTGTGCCAGGCTTTGACAGTAGCTAATATTGTAATTGGGAGGGAGCTGTTTAGTTTGGTTTTGGGATGTATGCCACATAACCATGTACCCAAGTGTTTCTTGGGGGTGTATAATGCTTCTAGTTCGCCCCATCTCGTGATGGGCTTGGGGAGAAACCATTCCTTTGTTTAATTTAGAATATTCGCCCAATAATAGTCTGCTATGCTCACTACGCCTGAGCCTCCTGCAGTTCTGTGTTTGTGTAGCCAGCGGTTAGCTATTCTGGGTTTCTTATCAGCCCATAAATATCTTTGGAAGGTCGCTTGGAGTGATGAGATATACTTTAGCTGTATTGGTATGGGTAGGGTACGGAATAGATACAGAAGTTGAGGGAGGACGATCATTTTGAACCCTGCTAGTCTGCCTAACCATGTCAATTTATGTCTACTGAGTTCCCTGAGTGCTTGAAGGAATTTTTTCTTATAGGGTAGGTAGTTCTCCCTGAAGAGATTTGTTGGGTTGCTGGTAAGCGTTGTGCCTAGGTATTCAATGCCCCGATCTGCCCATTGGAAAGGGAATTGTAGGGAGATTAAATTTCTGGATGTTGCGTCTAGACCTATGTCTAGTAGATGGGATTTTTGATGGGTTGATTTTGTAGTAGGATAGAGTGCCGAATACTTGTAGTGCATTGCTAGCTGCCGATAGGGACGAATGTGGGTCAGTTAATGTCAAGATGATGTCGTCGGCGAATAAACTGATTTTGTGGTTGTAGGGACCTGTTTGGATTCCTGTGATTTGCTTTGAGTTTCTTATGTACTCTGCTAGGGGTTCTATTATTAGATTAAAGATTAGTGGGGATAAGGGGCATCCTTGGCAAATGCCATTTGTTATCGGGAAAGGACGAGACATCATTTCACTTACATATACCCTTGCTGAAGGGTCCTTATACAGGGCTAGTATGGCAGATAAGATAGTGTCTCGGAAGCCAAATCTTAAGAGGACCTCTTTCATGTACCCCCAATGTACCCTATCGAACGCCTTCTCTGCATCCAGTGTCAGAAGCAGAGAAGGCATTCCACTACATCTGGCTGAGTGTATTAGGTTAAGCATTCTTCTGGTGGCATCTGATGTTTGTCTGCCCTTTACGAAGCCTGTTTGGTCTTTATTAATTAAAGCGGGTAACATTTGTGCTATTCTCAGTGCTATGGTTTTGGCATAAATTTTTAGATCTGCATTCAGCAGGGAGATAGGGCGGAAGTTTTGTGGAGCATCGGGGGGTTTGCCTGGTTTGGGTAATGCGATAATTGTCGCTTCAAGCATTTCAGAAGGCATGGAGGAGGAGGAGGCAGCTTCATTGAATAAATTGCACATGTGAGGGCTCAAGGCAGTGAGGTATTGCTTATAATATTCTCCCGGAAGCCCGTCTGGGCCTGGTGCTTTGTTTGGGGGGAGTTTTTGTATCACCTGCTCAATTTCATGTGCAGTGAAAGGGGAGTTTAAAATTTGTAGTTGGTCCTCGCTTAGGGTCGGGAGATCTAATTTGGCGAGGAAATGTTTAATGTCTTCCTGTATAGGTTGGGGGGTTTCTGAATCATCTTTGAGGTTGTATAGGGAGCGGTAATATGCACTAAATGCATTTGCTATGTCCTGTGGGTTTGTAACTTTTTGTTTGGTGAGAGGGTGGTGTAGGTACGGGATGTGGCTTTTGATTCTCTGCCCCTTTAATCAGTTGGCCATATCTTTCCCCGCTTTATTCGATGTAGAATAATTTTTGGCCTTCAATTTACGGTATGCTTTTTCATAAATCTCTAATAGGATAGTTCTTAGCTCCTGGCGTTTAGCTAGAACATTTTGTTGGGAGTCTTTGGATGGTTTTGAAATGTTAAGAGCTTCTAGTTTCGAGATTTCCCTCGTTATTTCTTCTATTCGCTGCGTCCTCCTCCTATTGGCCCTTGCAGTTTGTTGAATCAGTATCCCCCTGATAGTTGCCTTATGTGCTAGCCATAAAGAAGTCGGGGAGGACACTGATCCAACATTTACAGTAAAAAACTTGTTGATTTTATCTTGAATGAAATGAGAGTATGGGGGAGTTCGCATGACGTATGAATTTGCTCTCCATAACTTGGATGGTGGGTGGTGGGCGTTGCTCGCGAATGTTATGCTGATTGGCGCGTGATCAGACCACGTTATTGTGCCTATGTCAGCTTCTTGTATTTTTTGTAAGGACCATTTGTCAACTAGGAAGAGGTCAATTCTCGAATAAGAGTTATGTGGTATTGAATGAAATGTGTATTCTCGTTCCGTGGTATGTAGACATCTCCATACGTCATGCAACTCGTGCTCTCGCAGAAAGTTAGGCAGGCGGGATGTCAGTCTGGTAAAAGGTTTGGTGGTGTCCATATTTTTGTCAGGTGCTAGGTTGAAATCCCCGCATATGATCAATGCGCCTTTTCTGACGGTTTTGATTTTTTTCATCAAAGCATTCAGAAATCTGATTTGGCGCGTGTTAGGTGCGTAAATGCACACGAGTGTACAAATTAATGAGTTTAGTTTACATATCAGGATGAGGAATCTGCCTTTGGGGTCATTTGTCTTGTCCAAGAGGGTGAAGGGTACCTTTTTATGTATAGCAATTATCACTCCTTTCCTTTTGGAGATCTGGTTGGATGCCCAGTAGATGTGTGGGAAGTTCTTATTATGGCAAAGATGAATGTCTCTTTCGATTAGGTGAGTCTCTTGGATACAGAGGATATCACACTTTGCTTGGTTGGCTGTTCTCCACAGAGAATTGCGTTTGGCTGGGTGGTTTAGACCCTTTGTATTAATAGAAAGAATTTTAAGAGCCATGTGGGAATTGGTATTGATCAATAAGGTTATAACTCACAGTTCGTTGGTGTGTTCTCTCTTTTCCGGAAGGAGCGTGGTCGTGGATCTTTTCATGTTGGTAGCGTGGATCGTGGTAGTTTGTGGAATGTAGTGCAGTCAAGAGGTTGTTGTATTCTTCCCAGGAGTCATGTTCCGGTGGTAGCTGGCTTGAGACAAAGATTGTTAGAACATCATAGAAAAAAAAGAAAAAAAACAAGACATGTGTGGCTAGCTTCAACTTTCTAGCTGCTAGCTTTCCATGGGGGGTAAAGAGTTCACTGAGTGAGGACGATAACATCGTGAATGTTACCCAGAGAGAAATTGTGGTTGCGGTTCACATTGTTAATGTTATTATTAACAGTTTTTGTTCCAGGGCTTGTTCCTTGTTGGGACGTTGTTCCATTGCGGCGGAACTCGCTTTGGTTTGGTGCCCAGATCAGGTGGTGAAGTTGCAATTGGGATGATTCCCCATGTTTTAAGGAGAGCTAGGCCTTTTTCCAGTGAGGGTATTAGGTGGGACTCCCCGTTGTAGTCAATGGATAGTTTGGTAGGATGTTTCCATTTGTACTGGATGTTGTTGTTTCTTAGGGTTTTGGTGATGGTGTTTAATTCCCTTATTTTGTCTAGGGTGTATTTAGACAAATCTGAAAAGATTTGAATATTCCCATAGGGGTCTGGGAGTTTTCCAAGTGTACGAGCTTTTTGTAGCACTGATTCCTTTGTGTTGTAGAAGTGTACCCGCATGAGGACGTCTCTAGGGATTTCTTTAGATAGGAAGGCCGGCTTTGGGAGTCTATGTATGCGGTCTATATTTAGCCGAAGTGGTGTCAAATCAGGCACTAGGGTTTTGAAGAGGCCTTCTGCATATTTGGTTAGGTCTTGCTGGAGGACGCTTTCTGGGACCCCCCTCAATTTAACGTTGTTTCTTCTCGAGCGGTCCTCGAGATCTGCTAATTTGGCCCTGATCCATTGTCTGTCTTCTTCTCCTTCCTCCTGTGCGTCTATGAGGTCGTTTACAGTGGTAGCTATGTCAGTGATTGCTGTTTCCACTTGGTCGACCCTGTCTCCCATTATGGCTATTTCCTTAGAGAATTTGCGGGTGATGTTAATAAATTCTTCATGCATGGAGCGATGAAGGGTTAGAAGCATATCTTTCATCTGTGTGTCTAGCACAGGTTGGTTTGTGGTAGGGAATTCTTCAATTGGGGAAGTGTATGTCCTTGGCTGATGTTGATGGGGAGAGGGTGCACTTTCCCCTTGTGGAGGGTCTTCAGAGTCTAGTCTCATCCTTGCCTTGGCTGGGCTTGAACAGGATGGGCTCGGGAGGAGATCTGTGAGTTGGGGGAGACTTTCTGTCCCTTCACCATCTGCGTCAGGCAGGTCAGAGTAGTGATTGGAGTGGGAGAACCGTTCTGGTCTTTCAGTGCCCTCTCTGCGGTGTTCTGGCCAATGGAAGTAGGCTGTAAGTTTTTTTGGCTTACAGTCACCCTGTCGCTTCCTGGACATCGTGATATATTGATTATGTGTCCTATGATAAGTGCAGTTAATGTGACCGTGTAAATGCTGGTCGTCGCTTGCTGCTCTCTGGGTGTTTATCCCATTTAAAGTGTCATCAGGCGGCTCTGGTGGTGAGGCCTAGCGTATGGCCGAGCCTGTGGCAAAGTTCTGTATGCCCCAAGGGCAATGTATTCCGTACAGTTCGTGGGCTCCAGGCGTAGGGAGGAGGTGTGTGTGTCCCCTTGTCTTGAATAGTTGACCCGAGTTGTGTTTTTAGGGGTCCCCGCAGCCGCTGGCAGCGTTGCGGCCTAGTCGCGGGAGAAGCCGCGGCCTCGATTTTCGGGCGGCGCGGAGCTCCGTGCCTGTACTCGCCGAAAATGCGCTTGTTTGTAGGGGATTGTGTGGGGAACACTCCCTGGGTGGTTATATTCACTCACCGGTGCCTGATGCGTGAGGATGCCCGTGGATTTTGTTCTGGAGCTCCGGAGCTCCTCAATAATGCGTCCTTCGCCTTCAGCGTCCAAGCCACGCCCCATATACACACACATTTAAAAACTACATTTAACAATAAAATGAATTACACCATCCTGCCTTACATCCCCCATGTGTACACAAAAAGGGAGATGGTGAATTCAGGGGGTGTCAGATTGTAGATACTGTGTAGCCTCTACATGTTTCGCGGGTAACCGCTTCATCAGGAGGAGTATCTACAGTAATTAAAAATGCCCGTTAAGTCAGGCACCGACACGCTAAAGATCCCTCATCGGCAAAGGTGGGGTGTTGTACATGGAGGCTAATTAAAGGGAGATGCTCTATATAAGGATAAGCAGCAATGTACAGCGCTTGTCTGGTATGATCACGGGTATTGATGAAGAGGTAAATGTAGAAAGGTAAGGAAGGGGGAGGGAGAGAGGGATTGGAAGACAAGGAAGGAGGGAATGGAAAGAGGCAGGGGGGGAGGGAAGAAGGGGGAAACCTGGAAGGGGGGGAAAGGAAAAAGAAGGAGGGGGAAAGGGAGGGAGAAGAAGAGGAAGGGAAAGAAAGATAGAGAGAGTGGAGCAAGAAAAGAGAAGAGAGTGAAGCAGAAAGAAGAGAGGAAAAAAAAGGGGAACAAACCAGGGATAGACGGAGAAAATCAGGGATAAGGAAAGTTTGGAATTGAGAGGTAGATAAAACAAGGAAAAGAGGGGAGGGTCCAATGGGGGAGGCAAGTGGAGGAAGGAGGACAGGAGGGGGGGAAGGAGGGAGGGGGGAAGGGGGGAAGGGTAAGGGGGGGAAGAAGGAGGGGGTAGGAGGAGGGAAAGGGGGGAGAGGGAAAGGGAGAGAGGAAAGGAAGGGGACAAAAGGAGGAGAAGAAGTAATCAAAGAGCACCTCTACCACTCCCAGGATTGTGCAATTAGATCTGGGCACCATTCAAAGAAAAGTGAAGTGACAAACCATCACCTGTGGTGTAATAAGGTGATGGTGCTCATACCTGTAGTTGCTATATTCAGATATGATCCCAGGGCGAGTGTCACACTGATTAAGAGAGTATCAGTGCAACTAGAAAGACACCGGATGGATCACTGAAACCGCAGAATTTGCTGAGTGTCCAGCACCCACTCGGCATACACCAAGACTGGTGCGACTAGGGTACACTGTATGAAGGTAAGGAAAAGGAAAATGGATATAATTGATCAGATGCACAGCGGTATACCACAGGCATCCCTGTATAATGTATATAAAGCGTCTTTTGGCGATCACTCACCATCAGTGTCAATCGTATCTGTATCCCCTGGGATCTACCTCTTCATCAATACCCGTGATCATACCAGACAAGTGCTGTACTTTGCTGCTTATCCTTATATAGGGTATCTCTCTTTAATTAGCCTCCATGTACAACACCCCACCTTTGCCAATGAGGGATCTTTAGCGTGTCGGTGCCTGACTTAATGGGTTAATCAGTGGGTAAGTGACAATGTCACCACTATGACATGTTCCCCCCTGTATTGTTCATTAAGAAATGCTTCCTTGTAATATATCTTTTTTGCTAATTGTTTATTAATGCTATGTTTTTAATTACTGTAGATACTGCTCCTGATGAAGCGGTTACCGGCGAAACATGTAGAGGCTACACAGTATCTACAATCTGACACCCCCTGAATTCACCATCTCCCTTTTTGTGTACACATGGGGGATGTTAGGCAGGATAGTGTAATTAATTTTATTGTTAAATGTAATTTTTAAATGTGTGTGTATATGTATATTGCCCTGGGGTAATTAAACTAATTTTACTTTGATGTACTAATAAACTTTGATATATTTTAAAGTTGTATGCAGTAACTATCTAATGTTGTTGCAATAGTCCAGTACCTTGTCCATATTGGGGGTATAGGTTGGGGAGCCTTTACCCTTTACCTACATTACTAATTTTTGGATGAGACACCCCTAACTATACAACCTGATAGCTTGTTGAGGTATACAGCCTCCATGGAGTTTGTGGAAAAAGAGGATCCGACTTTTGATTTGAGGTCGGGTCTTACCCCAAATGTAGCGAAGGGTGCGATTTTGTAGTATCCGGTGGAAATGTGATGGGACCTGGACTGGCAATACTCAGAATAAATATAGAATTTTGGGTAAAATGGACATTTTAACTACCGTTATGTGACCTAGCCAGGCAAGGGGTAGTTTCGTCCAAGAGGACATAAGGCGTGTTAGGTGGGAGAGCAGCGCCGGGTAGTTGGCGGAGTAGAGTGCCAGTGGATCTGCCCATGAGATCAGGGGTGGGCGTATAGGGGTCGCAGGAGTCGACATGGCGACCAGGCCCCATGCTGAAGGGGGCCCATGAGGGCCACCTGTATGCCTAGCTTAGGAGGGGGATGAGAGATGGAGCGCTCCATTCCTCAGCCGAACGGCGCTGCTGGGAGCCTCGTCACACTGTTTATAGTCACTGTGAAAGTGAAAGCAGTGTGTGCTGTGCTTTTTGTCTCCCCCTACAGTGCAGTACCCAGCATGAAGAGAGAAGGTACTGCAGTTTTTTTAAGAGACTTTCTGCAATTCTGCACGTGTGTGTGTGTGTGTGTGTGTGTGTCTGCATGTGTGTGTGTGTGGCTGCATGTGTGTGTGTGTGTGTGGGTGGCTGGATGTGTGTGTGTGGCTCCCTGTGTGTGTGAGGCTGCATGTGTGTGGCTGCATGTGTGTGTGTGTAGGTGCATGTATGTGTGTGTGGGTGCATGTATGTATGTGTACATGTGTGTGGCTGCATGTGTGTGGCTGCATGTGTGTGGGTGCATGTGTGTGGCTGCATGTGTGTGGCTGCATGCATGTGGGTACATGTGTGTGGGTACATGTGTGTGGCTGCATGCGTGTGTGTGAGTGCATGTATGTGGGTACATGTATGTGGGTACATGTGTGTGGGTTCATGTATGTGGGTGCATGGGTGTGTGTGGGTTCATGTATGTGTGTGGCTGCATGTGTGTGTGTGGGTGCATGTATGTGTGTGGGTGCATGTGTCAGTGGCTGTATGTGTGTGGGTACATGTGTGTGGGTGTATGTATGTCTTTGGGTACATGTATGTGGGTGGGTACATGTGTGGGTGCATGTATATAAGTGCATATACATATATATATATATATATATATATATATATATATATGTGTGTGTGTGTGTGTGTGTGTGTGAGTGTGTATTTATATATGTGTGTGCATGAATGTGTGTGTGTTTATATATGTACATATATACTCCTGACCGCCTGTTTTAACCCTCTAAATGCATCACCCCTATGCTGCAACTGTGTGCACACAGTTGTGGAGTGGTTGCAGTGCATCCTCATTCACCTAGGGGTAACCTTCAAGGGTGCCCTGACTGTAAAGAGATTGAGAAACACTGGCATAGAGGAACCAATCTCTCCATTTTCCTCCTGCATCCGCTGAATGCCTGTGGGAGGGAGTGGAGGGAAATGGAGAGATCGGTTCCTTTTATATGCAGCCACACACTTGCGACCGGGCCCTGGCATTCTGCCACCGGGCTCCGAGGAAAGGGCCCTGTCAGGGGGGGGCCCTTCATGGTTTCTTGCATCGGGGCCCTGAGGGTTCTAGTTACACCACTGCGTGAGATGAATACCTAAGTATGGTAAGGAGCTTGAAGACCATGAAAAAGGCAGGGTTTGCTGCAATTGAGATAGAAGGGGTTGAGTCATGGAGATGTTGAGCACTTTGGACTTTTGTGGGTTAACTACAAGGTCAGACACCTGGGCAAAGTCATCTAGGGTTTTCAGTAGATTTGGGGTGGATATGAGGGGTGCTGCTAGGAACAGGAGGATGTCATCTGCAAAGAGGCAGAGTTTGTGATGGCATCCCCCTACCTCCACCCCTTTAATGTCAGGGTCAGAGCGAATTAATTGCGCTAGAGGCTCTATTGCCAGAGCAAAGAGGAGGGGGGATAGCGGGCATCCTTGACGGGTACCCCGCTGGATTGGGAAAGAGTCTGATTTGTATCCGGTGTATTTAACAAATGCCATGGGGGATGTATAAAGAGACGAGGTCCAGGACAGGAATTGTGTGGCCAAAGCCCCATTTTTTTGAGTACGAATGATAAATATGGCCACGACACAGTATCAAATGCTTTCTTTATGTCTAATGATACAAAGCAGGTTGGGATTTTCTGAGATCTGGCTGTGTGGGCGATCAGGGCCGCTCGCCTGACATTGTCTCCGGCTTGTCTGAAAGGTATAAACCCCACTTGATCCTTGTGGACCAGGGTTCCAATAACTTGGTTTAAGCGCGAGGATAGGATTTTGGCCAGGAGCTTAATATCGATATTGAGCAGAGATATGGGGCGATAATTGGCCCATGAAGTATCATCTGCGTTGGGTTTCGGTATCATGGAGCCAATGGCAGTGAGGGACTCCGATCTGAAGGTTCATCCACGAAGAATTGCATTGAAAGCGTTTGTTAATAGGGGGGAGAGAAGCTCTGTGAAGCGCTTGTTAGTAGGTGGCCGTGAAGCCATCAGGGCCTGGACGCTTGTTGGGTTTGAGAGTCTTTATGGCGTCAGACACTTCTTTGGGTTTCAGGTAGGGTGGGGAGTGATATTTTATTGAATGGGGCCTCGGCGCGAGATTCGTCAAAAGGGGATTTGGCCATATATAAGTCAGAGAATTGTTTACGAAAGTGAGCCAAGATCTTGATAGGGTTGCTGGTGAGGACGTATTTTGCAGTTTTAAGTCAGATGGGCTTATTTGGTTGGTCAAAATTATGCAGTGAAAGGGCTAGGAATGTGTCTGGTTTGTTACTCTTGGTGTAAAATTTGTGCCTGATATGGCGCAGCTGCTTATCTGCAGACTCAGTGAGAAAAATATTGAGCTCTAACTTGGATTTGTCTAGGCCGTGCCTGTGTTCTGGGGTGGGGTCTTCCTGGCATGTGCCTTAAGAAATGCGTTTTCCAACTTCTGAAAAAGGGAGCGCCTCTCTTTTTTCAGATGAGAGGCTTTGCTAATGAGGATCCCCCTCAGTACGGGCTTATGAGCTTGCCAGAGGGTCAGCGGTGAGACCTCTTCCGAAATGTTATTGGAAACATAATCCTTAATGGCCATGGCTATGTCTAGTCTGTGAGAGGGGTGTACGAGGAGGGTGTCATTAAGAGTCCATGAACGGTCAGGCTGCCTAGGGATCAGGGATTCGAGGGTGGTAATCACGGCGCTATGATCTGTCCATGTGAATGGGAGGATGGTTGAGGAGAGGAGGGATGGAACGGTCAAAGTGCTGATTAAGATGTGGTCTATGCGCGATGAGACTTTATGTGGATGTGAATAACAGGTGTATTGAGGCCTGGTGGGGTTGGCCTATCTCCAGGAATCTACAAGGGAGTGCCTTTGCAGTGTTTGTTTGAAGGAGAATTTTTGCGGGTTGGGAGGGGGTGAGAAGGGGGATTTATCTAGGAAAGGGTAGACCACTCGTTTGGAGTCTCCTCCAATTAGTAGAGTGCCTTGCTTATGCTGGTCAGATGTGTTAAGAAGGGGTAGGCTTCTGATTGGGGGCATAATAAGAAACCACGTGACTGTCTCCTCAAGGCGGTACCCGGTCAGTATGAGGTATTTCCCTTCAGGGTCTTTTATTTCTTTAGTGAGTATAAAAGGTGCCGAGTGGTGAAAGGCGATCAATACCCACCCTTTGCTTGGTGGTTGCAGAGGCTGTATAAACCTGCGGATAGGTTTGGCTGAAAAATTTAGGGGTGTGCTTTTGGGCAACATGGGTCTCTTGTAAGCATACGACATGTATACAATCGGTATAGCGCTCAGCCATTCAAGCTAGTTATTACAGTCAGAACAGTAATATTCATACAGGTGTGTATAGTCAAAAAGAGAGTTCATATCAATCAATAATCTCTAGAGGTGGTTGGATAGGGTCAAAATCCTCAGACAAAAAGTCTTGTAAGCTCAATATATCAATTCCATAAGAAAGGTTTAGAGATTCTCCAGTCGTGTTAGAATGGAGGGTTAGGGTCCTAACACGACTGGAGAATCTCTTATCCTTTCTTAAGGAATTGATATATTGAGCTTACAAGACTTTTTGTCTGAGGATTTTGACCCTATCCAACCACCTCTAGAGATTATTGATTGATATGAACTCTATTTTTGACTATACACACCTGTATGAATATTACTGTTCTGACTGTAATAACTAGCTTGAATGGCTGAGCGCTATACCGATTGTATACAACTCTGGATTAACAATTAGTTTGATTGTGGTTTAGCTGCTCGTCCTGACACCCCTATATAAACCCTCCTGTTTTTTTCTCACTGGCCCTAGCGCGATATCACCTACACTACAAGCATACGACATGCGCCTTAGTGGAGGCAAAGGAGCAAAACAATTTGACTCGCTTTTGTGGGACGTTGAGCCCCTGAACGTTCAGGGTGAGGAGGTTTATGGGGGAGATGGTGAGGAGGTTTATGGGGGAGATAGTGAGTGTTGGGTAAAGCTCTGCTGGGCTTTGGGTGTTAGGGCTAGCTTCTTTCCCCCAGGACAGAGAGAGAGTGGGGCGGGGAGGTGAGGAGGGGAGAAGATAGATAAGGGAGGAAGAAGGGTGTGGTGGTGTGTCAACATGCCAGTACTAAGTATTGCGAGCTCAGGATATGGTACAATAGACACAATAATAGAAACATCATCAAAAGGAAAACAACAGTACGAACAACAAAAAAAAAAAAAAAAAAAATGAGAACCGTTTCCAACCTGAGCAGGGGAAAGTCCCGCTCAGCTGGGAAGTGCTGTCTGGTGGGGGACTTTTGAGACACCAGCAGACAGGTGGGGGAGGCAGCAGTGTCAGCCAGGGTGGGACACATCCGCCGGGCTGAGCGATTTTCCTTACGCGGGTCAGGAGCCATGTAAAATGGGGCTTAGTGGTAGTCCCCATGGGGGGGTGGGGGTGAGTCTTACAGGCTACCTTGGCTAGGCTGGCAAAAAGGTATTTTGGCGGGTATGCCACCGTTAGGGGAAAAAAGTAACAGCTAACATTTTGTTGAAACAAAGCAGGTACAGCGAGGAACAAGGTTAATAGGAACAATAATAGGAAACATAACATAGGTAACCATTATTGTTAGCGGAACAGAGTTAGGCAAGCAAAACCAGGTCCCCTTGGGGTCAGATGTGTATGCATAGGTCTACCCTGTGAGTGGAAATGGTGAGATGTCACCCACATTGGCAGGCCAGCCCCAGCGTTTCCATCTGTGTGGGTAGGCAGTTTATTTGCAGCTGGGGGGGTATGCCGTAGTGAGGCTGCGGTCCTTTCAAGGGGGGACATCTGCAGGCAAAGATGGGAAGAGGACCGCCAGGGTGCTGAAGCATAGTGGGGGGGATTGCAGGCCTGGGTATATATGGTTTGTGATCTCTGAGGCATTGTTCAAAAGACTCCCAGGTAGGGATCGGGCATGAGCATGGTTATAGGACCAAGATGTTCCCAAGGGGGAGCTCTGTCCCACAGTTAGTATCATGGGAGTTACAATGAGGGAGATAGGGATGTTGTGGCTCCGGGGCTGTTGGTCAATGGAAGCCCCCATTGGTTGGGAACACCCAGGCGGGGTGTCAGGCATTGATAAAGTCAGCCACAGGGACTAGGCTGTGTGCCTGGGGTGCAACGTGAGGACAGTTTATGGATGTCCGCCTGGTAAGACTGGGGACTTTTGTTTCAGTGGCTGCCGTGGACAGATAATAGGAGAGAGCCTCTGGTGAGGAGAGGCAGTGGGTAAGGATTAAGTTACGGATTTAACTCAGTCCATGGAGTATGGCTGGGCTATTGGGGGTGAGACGAACCTGCCACGCTTGTGGGTGTTGCGGTCATCATCGGTCAACGTAGCAGAGAATTCTTTTTTCGGGGAACTGGAGGCAGAGCGACGTCGTTGGCGTTGGTCTTTCGGGGGTGAGGACGTAGTGGTTAGGTGCAGCTCCCGAAGAAGGGATCGGAGGTCTTCTACCATTCTGCTGACATACTTGCGAGCTTGGTAGGTGAAGTGTATGGCGAAGGGTAAGCCCCAAGTGTAGTTGATGTGATGAGCTTGTAGCACTTGGAGCTGTGGCTTCATCACACGTCTCTTGGCGATCGTGGTCTGTGACAGGTCTGCAAAGAGCTGGTAGTTGTAGCCTTGAAAGTGAAGGGAGCTTTTCAGATGGGCTGCCTGCAGGAGTTGCTCTTTGGTCCTGTAGTAATGGAGTTTAGCATTTATGTCACGCAGTGGGCCATCTTTCTTGCGGAGTGTGAGGGTCCTGTGTATCCTGTCCATCTCCAGACGTTCAATGGGAATGGCGGGCATAAGCTCCTGGAAGAGGGCAGTGACTGTGGATTGAAGGTCTACCACTGCCTCAGGTATCCCTCTTATGCGGACGTTGGACCGGCGGGCCCGGTCCTCAAAGTCCTCTAGCTGTGACTGAAGGGTTACATTTTCCTCTCTGAGGGCTTCTAAGTCCTCTGCCTGATTATGCACTGTTGCCTCCAAGTTGTCAACTTTTTGTTCTAATTCGGCTGTGCTGTGTCCCAGCTCCCTTATCTCTTTAGTAAGGCACTCTGTGATCTGCTCTGATGTTTGTTTCAGTGCCCTGTTCAGCATCCGCTCAAACTGGGATAATATGTCGGGTGTAAGTTCTGTGGTTGGGAGTGTAAGGGTGTAGCCAGGAGTCTGACTCACCTTCGTCTCTGTGTGGCGTCGGCTTCCCTCTAGGGGATCACTGGGTACTCGAGCGGCGGGGCTCGTCCGGCGCCATCTTTGTGGAGGCCTGAGCCAGGGCCTCCCATATAGTTCGTGCTTTCAGCTTGGTTCTGGCGCCGCCAAGCACCATTGTACGGTTGCGGTGTGTGCCCCGTATGGTAAGCTGCTGGTGGTGGCGTTTAAAGTGCTCCCTGTCCGGCTGTGAGCGGCGGTGTGTTCCCTCTGGAGCGGAGCTCGAGTCCTATGCATCTAGCATGGACGATTCCGCGCATGCGGCAGGAGCTTTGTGGTTTCATTGGTTAGGAAGGGACGTATTTTAGAGATGTTGAGTAGGTTTAGGCGGCAAACCTTAGAGAGTGATTGGATGTAGGGCCAAAAGGAGAGTTCAGAATCCATGATAACACCTAACACCCTAACATGTGGGGATGGGTGGATGGTTGTGCCATTTCTCTTGACAGAGAAGTCAGGGGAAATGGCACGTGGGGGAGGAAATATTATGAGTTCAGTTTTGGAGAAGTTGAGTTTGAGGAAGTGGTGTGACATCCAGGCAGATATGTCTGTTAATAAGTTAGTGATGCGTGAGGAGATTGATGGAGGGATTTGGGGGTGGAGAGGTAGATTTGGGTATCGTCAGCGTAGAAATGATATTGAAAGCCATGGGAGGCTATCAGCCGGCCCAGGGAAGAGGTGAATATTGAAAATAAGAGAGGTCCAAGAACAGAACCTTGGGGGACCCCAACAGAGAAAGGAAGAGGACAGGAGGAAGCAGAATTGTACGTAACACTGAAGGTGCGATGGGATAGGTAGGACGAGAGCCACTGAACAGCACAGCAACATAGATTGAGGGAATAAGGTTTTTTGAGGAGGAGGGGGTGGTCGACAGTATCAAAGGCAGCCGAAAGGTCCAGGAGTAGGAGTACAGTGTAGTGTCCATTGGTTTTAGCAGTTAGTAGGTTATTTGTGAGTTTAAGAAGGGAGTGGAGTGGAGGGTAGCCTCTTGCCAACTGACTATGGGCCCTGGCATTTTGAGCTTTCAAATGTCCTGTTATATAATGCAAGATGACATGTTATTACCACATTTAACAGTCAAGGAAGCCATGATGGTCTCTGCCAACTTGTAACTCAGTGAGGAGATGGATGTGAAAAGAAAGCTGGTTAATGAGATCGGTTTCTGGACTGTCTAAGGTGGCCTCCCTGACTTATCAAGGCCCCTGACTAATCAAGGCTTGTCTAGGGACCTAGTTGTTGATTAGACATGTGCAGTTCGTTTCATATTCAGACAAATTTTTCATTATTTGAAGATTTGGATATATCCGAATATCCAAATTACAGTATAAACAAAGTTTACCAAATGTTTTGAATAACGAAACGAAATTCGTCCAAATTTCCGAAATTCTAATTGAAATTCGAATCAAATTTTACATTGCATTCCATTTGAATATGAACTGTAAACATACTTCTGAAATCAAAGACTGTGTGTGTTATTATAGTACCATTTCGAAATAATGCTGTTTTTGTTAAGCTAAAAGTGACTTAAAGGGTCATTGTAATCATTTGATGAAGATTTTCTTTTGTTTGTTCTCTTTGCTGCATTTGAATAATAAAAAAAAAATATAACAGTTTCATTTCGACCGATTCAAAAATGTATCAATTTGAACGTTTTGAATCTAAAAAAATTGGTACATTCTAAGAAAATTCCGAATATGAAATGAATGAATCAACCAACTTTAACTAAACAAATAACAAGATTAACAAATCAAAACGTAACAAAACAAAACAATTTTTTTCGCCATGCACATGTCTACTGTTGATTAGCTTACTGTTAATTATTGTAGATTACTATTTAATTATGTTACTGCTAGCTGCTACCTGTTCATTAGATTTACTGCTAGATGTACTGATGATATTACTGTTTAAAGTTTGCATTGTGTATGACGGGGTGCCCAACCTTTTGAAGAGTGAGGGCCACTTAACCCGTCCCCAACCAGCTTGCGTACATTTACTACTGCAGAGTGACAGCATAGCGCGAATCGGCATTTATAAATGGCGATTCGCGCAGATGGAAGCACGCCGCCGCCAACGCGCTCTAATGTCCGCCGTGCGCTCCCTGGGTGTGGCCATGGGTTGGGCGGACTCGATGTCCGCCAGCGACCCGCAATTGCCTGATACACAAAAAAGCAGGGAACCACAGATGTAAACATGGCAGTTCCCCGTTCTGTCAGGAGGCATGACAGTGATCTACTGATCCCTGTCATCAGGATCAGTTAAATCTGTCATGTCCCTGCCAGCCCAGCCCCCACACAGTTATAAAACACATAGGGAACACAGTTAACCCCTTGATCGCCACCTACAGGTTAACCCCTTCCCTGCCATTGACATTAATACAGTAATCAGTAGCTAATTTTAGCTCTGATCGCTGTATAAATGTCAATGGTCCCAAAAAAGTGTCAAAAGTGTCTGATCTGTCCACCGCAATATCACAGTCCTGATAAAAATCGCAGTTCGCCGCCATTAAGCCCTTTTACATCTGGCGCTCCATAGAGGTGAATGGAGGGTCCGATTGGGTCAGACCAATTGTGTAAAAGGGGCCTAAGCTGCTTTCACTATGATGCGCTGTGGCTTACCCACACCACAGGTGCAGCGCAGTGCACCTGTGGCTTTTCTGTGGGTTAGCTGCACTTTGCTATAGACTTCTATTATATCCTGCAGTTGTGTTGCACTTTCTGAGAGCACACCAAAAGCACAGGTAACTGAAGTCTATGGTAAACTACGCTGCACCTGCAGATCAGATCATAGAACGCATGAAGGTAAAAAAAAAAAAAAAACCTTCAGCCTTTACAACCACTTTAATATAATGAATCAGACAACCAGTATTTTGTGGAAGCCAACTGATAAGTGCTTAATAAAGATTGGGGTTTATAAAAAATAAACTTTCATACCTGCCTCTATGCTGCAGCAATAGTGTAATACTGCTGTTGTCCCCTAAGCCAGAGAACTGATTGATCTCATGACCGCTGATTGTTCGATTCTCTGTCTACTCAGAGTGGAGAGCAGTGACTGCCAGTCATTGCTCTCTGCTCTGCCCCTCCAGCACTCACTGGACCATCAGCCTGTAGAGGGAGCGGGTTTGGCTGGTTCTGGCTCTCAGCCATGAGCTGAAAGGTGGAGCCAGCTATTGATCAGGCAGCTAAGCAAATCCCAAGAATGTTGTTGGGACCCTTCCAGAGCCTAGCATAGAGCTACTCTGACACCTCAGCTAACAATGGCCCATTTTCAGTAGATTCTGGGTCACAGAGACAATAACATGTACACTCCTGTGACCCACAAGATAATTATGGTCAAAACAAGTTTGAAGACTTTTTAACTGATTTATTTGTATAAGTTCTGTCTGTGGCACATTTAAAGACCCCTTCTTTTCTCTATGTTAAAGCATTTGTTACCCCAAACTTCATATTCCTGATATGTGCCTGCTGTACCATGTACTTGTATCCTGTTCTCTTTGTATTGATCCCTTTATGTGAATCCCTGGTGTTCCTGCCAGTCCCTCTGCTTTTCTATTAAAAACTGACCATGCTAAGCATGAGAACACGCTGTGGTCAGTTCTCTAGCTATGCTGGGAACTCAGCCTGCTCTTCTCCGATGATCAGACTTGTCCTGACATGCCCCTGCTGCACAGCCATTCACTGGGAAGATCAGTGTGCTGCTGCTTCTCCTTTCCCAGCTCTAATGCAGCTGAGAACAGAGGGAATGTGATCACTTATAAAAAAAGGTGTTTATAATTTTTTTTATATATCTATGCAAAATATGTTTTGTCTTTCATTTCTATTTTAAACTGAATGGGTTGTTTTACAAGATGATCATTTACAATCAATTTAACCACTTGCCGACCAGGCTATAGCCGAAAAATGGCTGCCGCGCGGTCAGATAATTCTGGAAAGGCATACTATAACGTCCTCCCAGAATCACGCTCCCGCGCACCCTGGAATATCACGAATCACGGTAAAGGCCCAAAGACAGCGGCCCTTTACCACATGATCACTCCATGACGGAGCAATCAGTTATAAATATGCCAGCGCATGCCAGGCGTAGCTCTTCCCCTCTCTGTACCGATCAGTACAGTGTGAGAGGAGAGGGGAGAGATTGGGTGCAGCAGGGCTGTGGGCTGGATCTGTAGTGTCCACAGTGCTGCTCTGTGCCCATTCCTGCACTCATCCCCATCCATACTCAGCCATCCCATCCATGCTCAGCCATCCCATCCATGCTCAGCCATCCCATCCATACTCAGCCATCCCATCCATGTTCAGCCATCCCATTCATACTCGGCCATCCTCATTCATACTTGGCCATCCCATCCATTCTCTGCGTTCCCATCCATACTCAGCCATCCAATCCATGTTCAGCCCTCCCATCCATGCTCAGCCATCCCATCCATACTCAGCCATCCCATCCATGCTCAGCCACCCCATCCATACCCAGCAATCCTCATTCATACTCAGCCATCCCATCCATACTCAGCCACCCCCATTAATACTCAGCCATCCCCATCCATACTCAGCCATCCCCATCCATGTTCAGCCATCCCCATCCATGCTCAGCCATCCCAATCTATGCTCAGCCATCCCCATCCATGGCGTATCCATCACCATCCACGGCTCATCCATCCCCATCCATGGCTCCTTTATGCCTCATTCATGCTCATCCATGCCACATCAGTTCTCACCTGTGACACATCCATGCCACTACAGAGCCCATCAGTGCCACTACAGTGTCCATCAGTGGCACTACAGTGCCCATCAATGCCACTACAGTGCCTCACAAAAGTGTAACAGGTAGTCAAATTAGATTTGAAATGTATGCCCCAAGAACACCTGATGGTGCTCCCTGAATGTTTGGCCTCTGTATGTGGCCAGGCTGTGGAAAAGTCTCACACATATGGTATTGCCATACTCAGGAGGAGTATCAGAATGTGTTTTGGGGTGTGATTTTTGCTGTGTACGTGTTATGTGTTATAAATATTGTATGGATTGACAACTTTGTGTAAAAAAAAAATGCATTTTCCTTTTCTTTCCACATTTTCCAAAAACTTGTGGAAAAAATTACATAATCGAAAGACTCATTGTGCCTCATAGTATATGTTGGGGTGTTTTATTTCCAAAATTCAGTCAGTTTTTGGGCTTTTCCATCATCCTGGTGCTCCAGGACCTTCAAAAGTGCAAGAGGTAGTTAAGAAATTATATGTGTAATTTATGCTCCTAGAACGCCTAATGGTGCTTCCTGCATGTTGGGCCTCTCTATGTGGCCAGGCTGTGTAAAAGTCTCACACATGTGGTATTGCCATACTCAGGAGGAGTAGTAGAATGTGTTTTAGGGTGTCATTTGTGGTATTCATATGATATGTGTGAGAAATAACCTGTTAATATGACAATTTTGTGAAAAAAAAAAAGAAAAAATCTTCATTTTGCAAAAAATTGTGGGACAGAATTACAACTTAAAAAAACTCAGCATGCCTCTTACTAAATACATTCTAATGGCTGCTTTCCAAAAAGGGGTCATTTGGGATGTATTTGTACTTTCCTGGCTTATTAGGCTGTGTTCACACAGGGGCGATCCTACTTCGGCGTGACTTTGCTAGGCAACTTACAAAACGACTTCAGCGTGACTTCAGACTTTGGGCGACCTACAACGCAACTCCATGCCAGGTGACTTTGCCTGTGGCCAATCAGAGAAGGGAGTGAGGGGGGTTGCCAGAGTAAAATTATTTTCTTTTTCCTGTAAGTCGCTTCAATATAGATGGGGAATCCGACTTGGAGGGGACTTTCCTGGTATGTGTACTTTCCTGGCTTATTAGGCTGCGTTCACACAGGGGCGATCCGACTTCAGCGTGACTTTGCTAGGCAACTTACAACGTGACTTCATCGTGACTTCAGACTTTGGGCAGTCTACAATGTGACTCCATGCCAGGTGACTTTGCCTGTGGCCAATCAGAGAAGGGAGCGAGGGGGGTTGCCAGAGTCAAATTATTTTCCTTTTCCTGTAAGTCACTTCAATATAGATGGGGAATCGGACTTGGAGGGGACTTCTATTGAATTCTATGGGCACAAGTCGGATAGAAGTTGCCTTGAAGTCATGCAGGAACCTTTTCTGAAGTCGGAGTGACTTCAGTAGTGTACATTTAAGCCTCGTACACACGATGCGTTTGTTGTACGACCTCACGTCGAACTTTTCCCAAAATCGACTGTCCGTGATTTTGTCTAGCATACTGACGGTAGTCAAATTATCGTTCCACAAAGTTTACATAGTGATGTGTTACGAGCGTATAAATATGTATTCAGGTGAGTGTGAATTGTGAATTACGGACGCAGGTTTACACGACCAAACACTTCCTGGATTCCAAGCATTCATGTTTGTACTTACAACTTTTGTTTGTCCAACTTCTGTACACACGAGCCGAAAATCAGATGATGCCTTGTCGGCCAACAAAAGTTTTCTATTTTGCCCATATAACTTCTGTTGGACGATAACTGACTAACGGTCGGATTATTGTACGACAGGCTGTCGTAAGACAGTTTTCGGCCGATAATTGTACTGTGTGTACGGGCCTTAAGACAGCTCCCATTCACTTCAATGAGATTTCAGATGTCAAGCGACTTGGGGCTAATTGAGGCAACTCAAGTCAGAGCGCAAGTCACCCCTGTGTGAACGGGCTCTAAAGGCCCAAGGTCTGATTATCGGCCAACAATGGTCGTCCAACAGTCGTTGCAACAGTTAGTATGCAAGATTCAACAGCCGATTTCCAATTGTCATCCAACAGAAGTTGGCTGACAAGACTAGAAAACTTTTGTTGGCCAACAAGGTGTTGGTCAATTGTTGGCTCGTGTGTACAGAAGTTGACCCAACAAAAAGTTGGAAGTGCAAACACGCATGCTCTGAATCCAGGAAGTGTTCGGTCAAGTAAACCTGCGTTCCTAATTCACAAATCACATTCACCTGAACTTCCGTTTATATGCTCGTAACTAGTGTTGAGCGAACCCGGACTGTAACGTTCGGGTCCGTACCGAACTTTCGGATGTCCGTGGCACGGACCCGGACCCGGACATTTCAAAAATCGTTCGGGTTCGGTGGGCTTGCTAAAAACTTTACAGGCCCAGGCCCAGGCACGGTGCCTGTAGGCTTTCAAGCCATGCCTGGGCTTGCAATGTCAGGCCCAAGCGAGTTGTGATCAATGCTCGTATATTTGCCTTCAAGTCCACTTACACTAAACACTTAATCCTTGCGTCCAAATGAACTGGCTTGTGAAGGACCTAAGTCTCGTACGCACAAACGTGAAGGTTGAAAAACAACCCAGTTGAAGACATGTGTGCTCGGTTGTTAACTGGTTGTGGAACAACCGGTTGTTTTCAAAAGATCAGAACAGTCGGTTGAAGACAACCTACTGTTAACCTTTAGCCGACAACTTAGAACGTATGATTGACAACGT
>BLSH010462056.1:625336-644497 GCA_018402905.1 Glandirana rugosa | reverse complement strand
CCGAAAAGGCGGAGGACAAGTCCTCCTCAGCCTGATGGGTTGCCCCCACTCGGGTTTCAAATGGGGGGACGTCTTCTGGGGTTCGCAGACCGGTGGCTGGCTCACATTTCCGACCGCTGGGTCCGGGAAGTGGTGTCCACCGGGTACAGGATAGAGTTCATATCTCTACCCCCAGACAGGTTCTCCCCATCAAATTTAGGGCTCCCGCAGGAGTGACGGGAGGCCCTCCTTGGGGCTGTAGAAGCGCTCTCAGACCAGGGGGTGATCGTACCAGTGCCCCCAGAAGAGAGGTTTCGAGGGTTCTACTCAAATCTTTTCGTAGTTCCCAAAAAAGGGGGGGGGTTCGGCCCATACTGGACCTGAAGGCCCTGAACTGGTATGTCAGGGCGCGGAAATTCCGGATGGAATCTGTCCGCCCAGGGGGAATTTTTGGCGTTCCTGGACATCAGGGATGCGTACTTCCATGCACCCATTCATCCATGCCATTAGCGCTTGCAGTGGGAGACCTCCATTTTCAATTTGTGGCACTCCCCTTCGGCCTGGCCTCAGCACCTCGAGTCTTCACAAAATTGCTAGCCCTGGTGTTGGCGCTGCTACGACAGAGAGGCATTGCGGTAGTGGCATACCTAGACGATCTGCTCCTGCGGGCGGAGTCCGCCTCGGCTCTGGAGGAGAATGTGGGTATCACAATGACCTCACTGCTGGACTTCGGCTGGTTACTGAACCTACAGAAGTCATCGGTGTCTCCATCCCGTCGCCTGGAGTATCTGGGTCTAATTCTGGACACAGAGCAGGCGAAGGTTTTCCTCCCTCCGGCCAAATTGCTGTGTCTGTCAGTGCGCACCCTTTTATTGCACCGTCAATCTTCATTATGGTTCTATATGCGGGTGCTGGGACTCATGGTCTCGTCGTTCAAGGGCGATACCTTTCGCCCAGAGTCACACTCGTCTCCTTCAGCGAGCGATTCTGGCTCGGTGGGACAGGTCCCCTCGGTCGTTGGACCTTCTGATCCGTCTGAGCTCCCAGACCAGGGCGTCTCTGACCTGGTGGCTTCGGGACTCAGCCCTAACTCAGGGGAGGACGTTCCTGCCTCTTCAGTGGGTGATCATCACCACGGATGTCAGTCTTTTGGGCTGGGGAGGGATCCTGGGGCATCTATCTGCCCAGGGTCGTTGGTCGGCACAGGAAGCCTGCCTCCCCATCAACGTTCTGGAGCTGAGGGCAATCAGATTGTGCCTTTTCCACTGGACAGTGAGATTGCAGGGTCGTCCGATTCGAATTCAATCGGACAATGCCACAGCAGTGGCGTATGTGAACCATCAGGGCGGCACAAGGAGTTCAGCAGCTGCAGCGGAGGCAGCTCTGATACTGCGTTGGGCGGAACTTCACATTCCGGCGATCTCAGCCATTTACATTCCAGGGGTGGAGAACTGGCAGGCAGACTTTCTCAGTCGCCAGACGCTGGACTAGGGAGAGTGGTCCCTCTACCTGGAGGTGTTCAAGCAAATTTGCCGCAGATGGGGGACGCCAGATGGCGTCTCGGTTCAATCACAAGGTGGAGACCTTTGTGTCCAGAACGAAGAATCCGTTGGCAGTGGCCACGGACGCTCTGGTGGCCCCCTGGAGCCGTTATCGTCTTCTGTACGCCTTCCCTCCGATAAGACTGCTTCCACGATTGATACGCAGGATAGTGGTGGAGGGGATACCAATTATCCTGGTGGCTCCAGATTGGCCTCGGCGCACTTGGTACGCCGACGTGGTGCAAATGGTGGCATACGCCCCTTGGCGGCTCCCGCTGAGAGACGATCTTCTGTCTCAGGGGCCCATCTTGCACCCTGCTTTACTCTCGCTGGCTTTGGCGGCTTGGCTATTGAGTCCCAGGTGCTAAGGGACAGGGGAGTCGCCGACTCCGTAATCCCTACTTTGTTAAAAGCTCGCAAGTGTACTTGTCGCAAGATTTATCACCACACCTGGAAGGCTTACATAGCTTGGTGCGAGGCGGAGGGTCATAGCCCTCGCTCTTATGTCGTGTCTAGGGTCCTGACTTTTTTGCAACAGGGCCTGAACAAAAAACTGGCTTTGAGTACTCTCAAGGGCCAGATATCGGCTCTGGCGATTCTCTTTCAGAGACCTTTAGCTTCGCACTCGTTGATTCGTATCTTTGTACAAGGTGTGCGACATGTGGCGCCTCGGGTGAGGACTCCGATGGCTCCGTGCGATCTGAATTTGGTGCTTTCTGTTCTTCAAAAACCACCTTATGAGAATATCAGGGAGATTTCCTTACAACTACTGTCGCAGAAGGTGGCCTTTTTAGTTGCCATCACTTCCGCCAGACAGGTGTCGGAATTAGCAGCACTATCGTGCAAGTCTCCCTACTTAAGGATAAGGCGGCCTTGCGACCCTCTCTTTCCTTCCGAAGGTGGTTTCTTCCTTTCACATTAATGAAGATGTTATTCTGCCTTCATTGTGCCCTCGCCCATCGCACCCAAAGGAGTTTGAGTTGCATGCTTTGGACGTGGTGAGGGCCTTACGAGTGTACTTGGCTGCTACAGCTTCTTTTCGAAAAGCTGATGCCTTGTTTTGCAAGGGATTGGCGGCCTCGTCGGCTACGATTTCTCATTGGATTAGAAAAACCGTGACCCATGCGTATTCTGTTTGGGGCAAGGTTCCCCCTTTTCCAGTCACGGCTCATTCTACCCGGGCTGTTAGCACTTCCTGGGCTTTCAGACACCAGGCCTCGGTGTCATAGGTGTGCAAGACGGCCACTTGGGCCTCGGTTCACACTTTCACTAAGTTTTATAAAGTTGATGTGTTTGCATGTTCGGATGCTGCTTTTGGCCACAAAGTTTTGCAGGTGGTAGTGTAGGCGTGTCTGGCGCCTCCTTAGAGGTTCAGTTGGGTACTGTTGTTAGCGTTTACCCACCCCTCTTTTTGACACAGCTTGGGGACGTCCCCACACGTCATGATGTGCTGCGTCTGTCAGTGAACGATAGGAGAAAAAGGGAATTTATTAAAACTTACCGTAAAATCCTTTTCTCCGAGTTCACTGACAGACGCAGCTCCCACCCCTCGGTGCTCTGTTCTGGTACGGCTTGTGTACGAACTGAAGAGCTATACTATGAGGGGGTTTATGTAGGAAGAGAGGACGGCCCCCATGGGAGGGGCCAGCTGTTTCTTTTCCCTGCCTAGTTAACTCCTAGTGGGACGAGCATAAACCCCACACGTCATGATGAGCTGCGTCTGTCAGTGAATTCGGAGAAAAGGATTTTACGGTAAGTTTTAATAAAATCCCCTTTTCTCTTTCACAATATAAAAAAAGAAACAGAAAAAAAATTACAGCATTTAATAGGCACCGTTCATTTTCTAAAATATAATTTCTTTATTAGAAATATTCCATCAAAGTGTTTTTGACAATGACTTTTTCACATTAACAAACCTAATAAATTCAAATCCACCATCACTACATTGTAATATAAAATAAATAAATAAAAGCCAAACAACCCTGGTTCCATCCCGATTATTTGTCTTCATTAATTTCTATATCCAAATTACTCTTTACTGACCAAAGTAAAAAAAACGTGCTTCATCAATTCCTATAATATCCATATGTATAACCACGTAGTAAGTAGGAGACATTCAAATAAGGTAATAGAGAAATTCTTTGTTTGTTAACCTTGAGGATGATTTAAAGCTCCTTAGGATCTTTAGGAAATGTTTTTTTATTGCTAAAATACTAAGTGAAGCAATTTAATACTAGACATGTACATGACAGAAAAAAATTGTTCAGTTTAGATTTGTTTAGTTATTTCATTGAGTTAAATTTGGGTGATTCGTTCAATCCGAATTTGGGATTGCTATTCGGAATTCATATATGGAATTCGTTTTGCCTTTTTGTTTAGTTCAAATTTGAATGGAATTCGATGTAAAATTAGATGTGAATTTCCGTTTAGATTTCGGAAATTGGGACGAATTTCGTTTCGTTATTTAGAGCATTCACTAAACTTCGTTTATACTGTAATTCGGGTATATTTCGGCCGAATATTAATTCAGAACAAAACAAACCAGACATGTCTATTCAATACTCATCAGTCCTCTGTCTGCGACCCTCCCTGGAACCATATCCAGGAAGGCAGTAGGGGGGGGGCTAATCCAATACTGCAGATGTGCCCTTGCCGGATGTTGCCCTCACAATGACATCATCACTTCAGCCCATCCTCTGGATCCTGAGAGGACCCTGCCATTGAACAGTCGATAGGAGTTCTCAACATCACACAGGTGGTGACATGGGTACCTAAAAAAGGACCCCCATCTTCTGTTTATGGAAGAAGAAAGGAGAAGATTTAGGGATGAAATATAATGCAACCACAGGTTTAGGTAAGTACGTAAAGTAAAAGGGAAATGTATGTAGGATTTTTTTATTTTATTTTATCATGACTATACTTAAAGCGGAGTTCCACTCAAAAGTGGAACTTCCCTTATCCGTCTCCCCCCCCCCCTTCGGCACCTTTCGGGGGGTAACGGATACCTGTTTTTGACAAGTACCGTTCCCCACTTCCGGTAGACCGGGCTGTGGCCCAGTCTCCCAGAAGTTTGACCCCCTCCTCCTTCCTCCACCGCTGGACCAACTGGAAAGCTCAGCATGATTCACGCATGTGCAGTAGGGTACCACTGTTGGGTTCTCTTATCAGGAATGGCGGCAGCTGCACCTGACAGCCAATCCGAAGATCAGCTGGGGTGCCCACATCTCGGGATCCCTGGACAGGTAAGTGTCCATATATTAAAAGTCAGCAGCTGCAGTATTTGTAGCTGCTGACTTTTAATTTTACGTGGGGGGGCTGGACCTCCGCTTTAATCAGAGAAGAGAGAAGGAAGGAGGTGTGAGGGGAGGATTAAGTCTGGAAAGAAGCAATAAGTGAATGATCACTTTACAAAGTAATTATTCATTAGGGATGGGCGAACAGTTCAGTCCGAGCATACATTCGGGCCACATTTCCGTTGTTCGCCCGATCCTCGAATTTAGAACATTATGGGGTGTTCGGTGTGACTTTGGCACCGCCGAACGCTCCATAATGTATAGTGCGCAGATAGCACGCATAACTGCTCCTCTGTGGGAGGGCTGCCGCCGTCTGCGCTTAGTTTGTTTATTTATAGTGAAGGGAGGGGCCCTCTGGTGACCCCACGGGTGACCCCACCCCCCTCTGACATCATGTGACGTCAGAGGGGGGGATCACTCAATTACGTCACCGGGTGGCCCCACCCTTCACTATAAATAAACTGCCACAACAAATCAAGCTCAGTCGGCGGGAGCCCTCCCACAGAGGAGAAGTTGTTGCATTCTTTTTTTTTTCGGGTCCACCGCGCGCCGTGATTGAGGATGGATTACAACAGGGACACTTTTTATTTTAATAAAGGACTTGTCCCTAATTGTCTCCTGTGGTTTCTTCTTTTTTGACACTTTTTGGCAAAGCAGTCAAAGTATGTACCCGATACTAATTCACATGGGGTGGTCGGGATCTGGGGGCCCCCTTATTAAAGGGGGCTTCCAGATTCCGATACGGTCCCCCGCATGCAGACCCCCACAACCACAGCCCAGGGTTGTGGGGAAGAGGCTCTTGTCCCTATCAACATGGGGACAAGGTGCTTTTGGGTGGGTAGCGCAGAGCCCCCCCTGCCCCAAAGCACCCATACTCCCCATGTTGAGGGTATGTAGCCTGATACGGCGCTCGCTCGTCCCCCCCCTATCCTGGCCGGCCAGGTTGCATGCTCGGATAAGGGTCTGGTTTGGAATTTAGGGGGGCCCCACGTCCATTTTCTTTGGACTGGGGTGGGGGCCCTACGCAAATTTTTTCAGGGATTTTTCTGTATATTGCCGGCAACCGGCAATACATTACAGCCACAATAATAAATTACAATTTTTCCTTCACAAATGTCATTTTGCTCTGGCTTTTTTCTAAACATCACAGAGGTGCGCCCTTTTACAGGCAGACTAAGGGACCCCCCAGGCACATAATTTAAAGGAATATTTCATTTTTATTGCTTCACTTTAAGCATTATTAAAATCACTGCTCCTGAAAAAACAATTGATTTAAAAACTTTTTCTTGCATTGATACATGTCCCCTAGGGCAGGACCCGGGTCCCCATACACTTTTTAGGGCAATGACTTGCATATAGACCTTTAAAACTAGCACTTTTGATTTTTCATGTTCGGGTCCCATAGCCTTTAACCACAAGGTTTAGGAGTTTTTCTATGTTTGACCATTCTTCCAGAAGCGCATTTGTGAGGTCAGGCACTGATGTGGATGAGAAGGTCTAGCTCGTAGCCTCTGCTCTAATTGACCCCAAAGGTGTTCTATCGGGTTGAGGTCAGGACTCTGTGCAGGCCAGTCATGTTCCTCCACCCCAAACTCGCTCATCCATGTCTTTATGGACCTTGCTTTGTGCACTGGTGTGCAGTCATGTTGGAACAGGAAGGGACCATCCCCAAACTCTTCTCACAAAGTTGGGAGCATAAAATGTCCAAAATGTCTTGGTATGCTGACATCTTAAGAGTTCCCTTCACTGGAACTAAGGGGCCAACCCCAACCCCTGAAAAGCAACCCCACACCATAATCCCCCCTCCACCAAATGATTTGGGGATGAATTAGAGCGGAGACTGTGAGCCAGGTCTTCTTGTCCAACATCAGTGCCTGACCTCACAAATGCGCTTCTGAAAGAATGGTCAAAAATTCCCATAGACACTCCTAAACCTTGTGTACAGCCTTCCCAGAAGAGATGAAGCTGTTATAGCTGCAAAGGGTGGGCCAACACAATATTGAACCCTACGGACTAAGACTGGGATGCCATTAAAGTTTTTGGGCGTGTAAAGGCAGGCGTCCCAATACTTTTGGTAATATAGTGTATTTGCAATCAATTTTGTCAATGTTGTTCCAGTAAACAAATTAGATTTATGACTAAAATTATTATAATAATTTCATTAAATAGGTTGATACAATAAAAGTAAGCATAGTTTTAAACTATTCTTACCTAGATTTAACCACGTGAAGGCCAGGCCTTTTCTGGCACTTCTTGTTTCTATGTGAAAATCTTTTTTTTTTTTGCTAGGAAATTACTTCCAAACATTATATATATAGATTTTAAAACAGAGGCCCTAGAGAATAAATTGGTGGGTTTTGCAATTTTTTTATGCCACAAAGTATATGCGCAACGGTTTTTCATGCAATTTACGGGAATTTTTTTTTTTTTTTTAATGTTAATGCAAAAAAAAACCACAATACATAACCCCAGCTTTGTAAAATATAAAAGATAATGCCATGCCGAGTAAATAGATACCAAACATGTTACGCCCGCGCAACGGCGACAAACAATGTGAATTTTACTATCCATAGGCGGTTCACACATAGGCGACTTGCGATCTGACTTGTGTTGCCCCAAGTCACCTCAAGTCTCTGGATATCCAAAATCCCATTGAAATGAATGGGAGCCGTCTTAATGTACACTACTAAAGTCGCTTCAAGGCGACTTCAGAAAAGGTTCCTGTCCTACTTCAACGCGACTTCTATCCAACTTGTGCCCACAGAATTCAATGGAAGTCGCCTCCAAGTCGGACCCCCATCTATATTGAAGCGACTTTACAGGAAAAAGAAAATAATTTACATTGGTACTCCCCCCGAATTATCCAGGCAACCCCCTCCCTCCCTTCTCTGATGGCAAAGTTGCCTGGCATGGAGGTCGCTTCAGGTTGCGTTGTAAGTCTCCAGAAGTCACGTGAAGTTGCCTTGAAGTAGCATTCAAATTGCCTAGCAAAGTCGCCCCTTAAGTAGGATCGCCTATATGTGAACCGGCCCTACCAGGTTACCACTTTAGATTTACAGAGGAGATCTAATGCTAGAATTACTTACATTTTTGTTTTTAATTATAAATGTATTTAATTTTTTTTATTTTTAAACTGTTGCTTTAATTTGTTTTTTTTTTTATCACTTTTATTGCTGTCACAAGGAATGTAAACATCCTGGTGATAGCAATAGGCAGTGACAGGTACTCCTTATGGAGGGATCTAGGGTCAATAAGACCCCAAATCCTTCCTTTGCACTTAAAAGCATTCAAAACACCATAAGCTTATGCTTATCTGCTTTCTCCGCCCCTCCAGTGCCACATTTGGCACCTTTCAGGGGGAGGAGGGAACGGGTACCTGTTTTTGAAAGGTACCCAACCCCACTCCTGGGAGACAGCGCCGTGGCGACGTCCCTCGGAAGTTCGGCACCCCCTCCTCCTTTCTCTGCTGCCGGGAAAGCACAGCACACTTTGCTCATGCACAGCAGAGAACCGACTGTAAAGCTGAAAGGCTTCAATGCTCGTTTCCCCTTACCACGAATGGCGGTGGCAGCACCCGAGAGCCGAACCGAAAATCGGTTGGGGTGCTGACTTTGTGGAATTCCTGGGCAGGTAAGTGTCCTAATATTAAAAGTCAGCAGCTACAGTATTTGTAGCTGCTGACTTTTCATTTTTTCATGGGGGGGCGGAATCCCGCTTTAACAGTGGCAGCCCGTCCATTAGGGGCGCAGGGGCTCTAATAAGGTGCTCTGCGCCCTGATCCCACCCAGTTGTGTGACAATATGAAATGAATATTCGCTGATGTCACACTGATTCTCCTGCCGGCCAATCAGGAAGCGGGTCTGAGACCCGTTTCCCCATGGGCTGAAAGCAGAAGCATTCCAATTGGCCGCTGAAGAGGAGGGAGGAGACGAGCGGCGGAAGAGTGCAGGGGAAGGGGAAGCTGCCGAGGAGGAAAGCAAGGGAAGAATAAGCCGTCGCCTGGGTGAAGCGATGCCCGCCATAGAGGGGTAAGTGCCGGTGCTCCTGATGACCCAACTGACTGGACCAGGGAGGGGGTTGGTGGCTGTGGGTGCACTGTTTGCCGCCCCCCCCCCCAAAAAAAAATTACCATCAGCCGCCACTGCGCTTTAATGTCTAATTTTGAAGTGGATTTTTTTTTCTGATCAACTATAATTCCTCCAATTTATATTATACTGTATATATTTACATCTCACATAGTGGACTTTAGCAAGTATCAGGTACTCTAATTACAATTATCAATTTAGCAGGAGGAGAGAAGCCTGATGCAAAAATGTTTTGTAAAAAGAAGAGGGTGCAATGAATTTTCATATTTAATATCCTTCTATAGCAGGGAAGAATGTCTGTAATCATAACATATTTTATATTGTGCTGTTGTCCAAAGCTCGTGTCCTAATAGATCGTATATTAAAAACTGAATTGGCAATGTGGCCATTTTTGCAGTTGCAGACATTGGATGTATTTAGGGTTTATGATTCTCCAGGAACATTTTAATGGAAATACACCCAGTCTTATTCCATAAGGTAATGCAAAGAGCAATGATTATGTCCAAAATGTAATATGTTTTTAAGGACCGATCTACTTTCAGTTTAACTACTTGTCTACCTGGGGGAATTTTTTAATATTTTGCACACATTACAATCTACATTCTTTTTTGCTAGAAAATGACTATAAATAAAAAAAAAGAATTAAAAAAATGTTTTATAAAAGCAGAAGCCCTGTGGAATAAAATGTGGCAGGTGCAATTTTTTATGTTGCAAATATTATTAGAAAAAACACATTAAAGTTATTTTTTGTACACAAAAACACAATTTAATATTCAAGTTTGATAACACATTGTGATATGGGGGATTGGTTAGCTCAATGTGGTAGCTGTGTTTTAATAAGACATATCAGTCAGAACTTGCAGTTTTAGGGGGATGTAGCCCACTTTTATTATACAAAATTAAAGTTCCATCTGAAGTTGCCTACACAGAGGTTTCAACTTCACAAAGCAATGAAAAAATGTAGAGCCGTCTGACTTCTTTGTCAGCAGCACCATTTTTCTCTTTGGTCTCCCAGACTATGGTTTCTTCAGGCTCACTCAGCCTATTATCATGCACCTTGCTTTGTAGGCCCACTCCTGGCCTCCAGATAGGGTTTTTCCAGCACACTTACGCCTCGTACACACGGTGCAACGGTCGTACGACCAAAAGGCCCAAATCGTATGTTGGCTATTGTATCTCGTGTACTGACATGCACTAAACGATCGTACGACCAAGCCGAACGTAGTGATGTGTTATGAACATATAAAGAGAAAGTTCAGGTGCATGCAATTAGCATCCGGCCGTTCCTGACTTCTGAGCATGCGAGTTTTGCACAATACAACTCGTTGGACCAACTTCTCTGTACACACGATACAACGGTAGTAGGACCGCTTGTTGGTACTACCAAGTTTTCTAGTCTGCTCATACAACTTCTGTTGTACGACCGTCGGCTGTTCTAATCGCGCGTACTAAGAGTCGATTTAGCATACAACGAGCGGTCGTATGACCGTTTTCATACGACTGTCGAACCGTGTGTTCTAGGCTTTAGGCTCTCTCACACTTCTTTGGAACTAAGATTCCCTCCATCCCCTCCTGTGGACTCACAAGTCAGCTCAGCTTTCTCAGTTCCTCTGGACTTACATAACTGTCCTGACTCTTCCAGTCCTGTGGGCGATAAGTCCCCCCAAAAACCTTGCACTTTGCAAAGAGCAAGTAAATATAACATGCTAATTATTACAAAAAAAAAATGTCCAAAGGTTTATAATCAGTGTAACCCCTCCTTGAATACCAGGATATTTAAAAATATAGTCTGATTTGGTTTTGTGAGCTATTGCAGTTTGGAAATTGCTGTGTTGCTTATTTAATAAAGCTGCTTGTTTTATAGTCCTTTTGAGTTAAAATACATGAATATTGCTAAAAAGTGAAAAGATCAAGTACATTTTTAAAAAATACAAATTTTGCTATGCTAAACCATCAGGATCTTATTGAGAGATTTCTGAGAACATACCCCCACCCGTGTACATGTTGGCTTTTCGGTCTGTATGAGGAGAATGCTGGCAAGCAAAGAGTTAGACCATGAGCATATTCTTCAAGGCTGTATTATAGAAGAGATGTGGACAAATTATGCAGCAAGTTTCCTCCCAGCATTTCATACAGTACACATTACCGAACTTCTTACATAATGTGAATGATTTAAATTCAGACGTTCTGACCTCGAGATCCTGGGAGTCATTGCTAAGACTTCCGTTTCTTATAAATAGCTGCCCATCTGCACCCCTCACCCGATTCATTATGAGCTAATGTCTGCACTCACAACTATACAATAGGCCTATAAATAAGGCTATGCTTGACTCATGCTTAAGTTAACAGTTAAGTTATGATAATAAGTTATTACACCAGGATTTGTTTCCAGAGTACGAGGTGGTTGAAACTTTTTTTTTTGTCCAAGAAATGACCATAAAATACATAGATCGCTTGTTGAGTGCCAAAGAAGAAATTTGGGTCAACCATTTTTGAGTAAAATATTCCACTGCCAATAATGCATTATGGTTTGACTACCAAAATCATATTAGACATCAAATCCTATTATCTCTTCTGTATCAATTATTTAAGGCTGAGCACCTAGTTTAATCCTTAGCATAGGTCTTACTCTAAAACTAGCCATGTCAAGCCTCTAGTTGGATACTGCTGATTTAAGTCCCTTTCACATCTGGCATTTCAGGATCTCGGGCAGAATCACTGCAATCCCAAATCTCACTGCAATAACAGAAAAATGCTCCACATGTGTGGCACTTAT
Organism: Glandirana rugosa; assembly: GCA_018402905.1. Taxonomy (NCBI): domain Eukaryota; kingdom Metazoa; phylum Chordata; class Amphibia; order Anura; family Ranidae; genus Glandirana; species Glandirana rugosa. The sequence goes on along the minus strand of BLSH010462056.1, from coordinate 632,823 downwards.
TATAGTAAGTAAGGGAGACTTTTATGGCCTCATCCAAAACAGAACAGGAAAGCAGTTAGGCATAAACCAGAGACCTACAATCACGGACTATAATGTCAACATGGCGGAGAAAAGGGTAAGTAAAAAGACTTTACATTTTTATTATACAAAGTTAAAAATACATAAAAATAGAAGTACCAAACCCAGACCTCTGGGGAGTATTGTGACACTATCTACAGTGGGAAAGTATTCCCAACACTTCACTTTTTACACATTTTGTTATGTTACAGCCGTATTCCAAAATGGATTCAATTCATTATTTTACTCAAAATTCCACAAACAATACCCCATAATGACAGCATGAAAGAAGTGTGTTTGAAATCTTTGCAAATGTATTAAAAATAAAAAATCCCATGTACATAAGTATGCACATCCTTTGCTCAATACTTTGTGGAAGCACCTTTAGCAGCAACTACAGCCTCTGGTCTTTTTGAGTATGATGCTACAAGCTTCACACACATATTTTTGGGCAGTTTCTCCCATTCTTCTTGGCAGGACCTCTCAAGCACCATCAGGTTGGATGAGGAGCGTTGGTGCCCAGCCATTTTCAGATCTCTCCAGAGATGTTCAATCGGGTTCAAGTCTGGGCTCTGGCTGGGCCACTCAAGAGTTGTCCTGTAGGCACTCCTTTGTTATCTTGGCTGTGTGCTTAGGGTCGCTGTCCTGTTAGAAGATGTACTTTCACCCCAGTCTGAGGTCCAGAGAGCTCTGGAGCAGGTTTCCCTCAAGGATGCCTCTGTACATTGCTGCATTTATCTTTCCCTCCATCTTGACTAGTTTCCCAGTTCCTGCTGCTGAATAAACATCCCCACAGCATGATGCTGCCACCACCATGCTTCACTGTAGGGATGGTATTGGCCAGGTGATGAGCAGTGCCTGCTTTCCTCCAGACAAGATGCTTGCCATTCAGGCCAAAGAGTTCAATCTGTGTTTCATCAGATCACAGAATTTTGTTTCTCATGGTCTGAGAGTCCTTAAGCTGCCTTTTGGCAAACTCCAGGCAGGCTGTCATGTGCCTTTTACTAAGAAGCGGCTTCCGTCTGACCATTCCACCATACAGGTCTGATTCACACAGTTTGGCCAAGCGGCCCACTCTTGGGAGAATCCTGGTTGTTCCAAACGTCTTCCATTTACTGATGATGGAGGCCACTGTGCTCATTGGGACCTTTAATGCTGTAGAAATTGTTCTGTACCCTTCCCCAGATCTATGCCTCAATACAATCCTGTCTCGGAGGTCTACAAGCAATACCTTGGACTTCATGGCTTGGTTTGTGCTCTGACATGCACTGTTAATTGTGGGACATTATATAGACAGGTGTGTGCCTTTCCAAATCATGTCCAATCAACTGAATTTACCCCAGGTGGACTTCAATCAAGTTGTAGAAACATCTCAAGGATGTTCAGTGGAAACAGGAGGCGCTTGAGCTCAATTTTAAGTGTCATGGCAAAGGCTGTGAATACCTATGTACATGTGATTATTTATTTTTTTACTTTTAATAAATTTGCAAAGATTTCAAACAAACTTCTTTCACGTTGTCATTATGGGGTATTGTTTGTAGAATTTTAAATTATATTTAATAATGAATTTAATCCATTTTGGAATAAGGCTGTAACATAACAAAGTGTAGAAAAAGTGAAGCACTGCGAATAGTTTCACTGTATAGATACAATAGATACAATAGATACAATGTATGAATTCTATGTAGTTCACAAGTGATCAATAGACATACAGCATATGTACATGCAGACATCTTGACAGCTTATGTAAGGGGGGTGGGGTGTTCTGGACATCTAGTTTTACAGATACAACTGGCCATAATGCTGATGTGGTCCATGATGAAATTGAGTTTGACACCCCTGATATATAGCAATAGACAAATTAAGGCAGGTATAAAACTAGATGGTACAAAACCCCAGACCTGCTCCACAAATTCATCCCGTTGGTCAGTGGCCGATGTTGGAGATGTGGAACAGAGAGAGAAGTACCTTCATCCACATATGATGGACATGCCCATGGATCCAGCCCTACTGGCGTAAATTACATGACACCACAGTGACGATATTTTCCCTCCTGTGCCTCCCTGTACACTGGAGATCTACATCCCCTCCTTCATTAAAGGAATGGGCCAACCGCATTAATCATATAGGAACAGTGGAGGAGCTAATTTACACCTCTCTGGGTAAAATATCCATGTTCACAGATATATGAGATGCTTGGCTAACATTTCGGAACTCTCAGGCATACCAGAACTTGATTCAGGAAAGTATTTAACTACTGCCACAGAGGGCATCCGGTAAACACCATCTTAAGATGAATGGAGAGGGTAATGGTAGGTAGACCTACCCTACCCGCTCTTATTTTTATATCCTTGATTTTTCTAATTATTTTCCAGTCCTGGATTTTATATTCTCCCCCTGCCCCCCTTGCCCTGGTCTCCCCTTAAACAAAAAAAAAACCTGATGAGAGGGGGAATATGGAGTAGAGAGGATGGGCACAAGCCGGCTCCCTCCCCCTACTCCCCATTATTTAGCGTTTGTCCTAACCACAAGTAGAGATGAGCCAAACACCCCCCGGTTCGGTTCGCACTAGAGCATGCAAACAGACGAAAAATTTGTGCGAACATTCGAACGCCCTTAGAGTCTATGAGACCCGAACATGAAAAATCAAAAGTTCTCATTTTAAAGGCTTATATGCAAGTTATTGCCCTAAAAAGTGTATGGGGACCCGGGTCCTGCCCTAGTGGACATGTATCAGTGCAAAAAAAAGTTTTTAAATAAATTGATTTTTCAGGAGCAGTGATTTTAATAATGCTTAAAGTAAAACAATAAAAATGAAATATTCCTTTAAATATCATGCCTGGGGGGACCCTTAGTCTGCCTGTAAAAGGGTGCACCTCTGTGATGTTTATAACATAAGCAGAGCAAAATTACATTTGTGAAGGAAAAATTGTCATTTAAAATCGTGGCTGTAATGTATTGCCGGCAATATACATAAAAATCACTGAAAAAATTTGCATGGGGTCCCCACCCAGTCCAAACCAGGCCCGCGCCAAAATAAAATAAAAAATTGGCGTGGGGTCCCCCCTAAAATCCAAACCAGACCCTTATCCGAGCATGCAACCTGGCCGGCCAGGAGGGGGGGGGGGGGGCGAACGAGCACCCCCCCCCTCCTGAACTGTACCAGGCTACATGTCCTCAACATGGGGAGTATGGGCTCTTTGGGGGGACAAGAGCCTCTTACCCACAACCCTGGGCTGTGGTTGTGGGGGTCTTATTGGAATCTGGAAGCCCCCTTTAATAAGGGGGCCCCCAGATCCCGCCCCCCTATGTGAATTGGTATCAGGTACATTGTACCCCTACTAATTCACCAAAAAGTGTCAAAAAAGAAAAAAAACACCGAACCCGGAAAAAAAAAGAATGCAACAGCTCTTCCTCCATGGGAGGGCTCCCGCCGACTGAGCTTGGTTTGTTGTGACAGTTTATTTATATTGAAGGGTGGGGCCATCCAGTGACATAATTGAGTGACCCTTTAATAAGGGGGCCCCCAGATCCCGACCCCCCCATGTGAATTAGTATCGGGTACATCGTACCCCCACTAATTGACCAGAAGTGTCAAAAAAGAAAAAAAAACACAGGAGACAATTAGGGACAAGTCCTTTATTAAAAAAGAAAAATAAGTGTCCCCCGTTGTAATCCATCCTCAATCATGGCGAGCGACAAACCCGAAGAAAAAAAGAAAACAAACAGCTCCTCCTCCGTGGGAGGGCTCCCACAGCCTGAGCTCTGTTTGTTTTGACATTTTGTTTATAGTGAAGGGCAGGGCCACCCAGTGACATAATTGAGCGGTCATGTGACGTCAGAGGGGCGGGGTCACCCGTACGTCACCCGGTGGCCCCGCCCTGCACTATAAATAAAACGTCAAAACAAAGCCAATGCAGACGGCGGCAGCCCCTTACATGGAGGAGGAGCTGTGCACAGTCTGCATGCAATGCATTATGGGGCGCTCTGCGGCGGCAAAGTCGCTGCGAATGCCCCATAATGTTCTGAATTCAACTTAGGTTCGACTCGAACAGCGGGCCCATCCATAACCACAAGTGCCTTCTCAGACTCCTTATCCGGTCAGTATCGGATGGGCTGAATAAGAAATACTGGACTGGTGGAGAAATGCCAATCCAAAAGCTGCATTGATTATGCTCTCCACATTGATGCTACCTTATCTTTATACTATGTAGCCTTAATATGTTATGTCAAGTTAACTGAAACTGCACATATATTGAAATGTGATGTACATCTACACTTGTCTGACCGCATGATGTAATGGGGCCAGAGTCATATGCTTGTAATGATTGAAACACTTTCTTTCAATAAAATGTCATTGTTAAAAAAAAAAATTAAGGCAGGTATGTCTGGATGGAGTCCATTCCTCCTTAAAGGCACAGGGACACACCTTCAGCTGTTCACCTTGCAAGGGAAGTTGCACTTTACAAAGGAATTTGTCACAGAGTTTAGTAAATGTGGTGATGTTTTACTTTGTAAAGACTACCCAATCACATGCAAAGAAGATAAAAAAAAGCCAGCATTTTTGCTTGCACATGATTGGATGATGGAAGTCAGCAGAGTTTCACCTCATTCACTAAGCATTGGGGAATGTACCCTTGCAAAGTCATAACGCCCAACTTTTTGAGATGGGAACGAGGGACACCTACTGTATAAGCAAAAGTAGGTAGGCATAGGACACACCCCCTGCCACGCTCCTTAACCATTTATTTTTATTTATATATATATATTTATAGGAGAATTACACTGAAAAAATACTAGCTAAACCCACAAGTGATTTTTTTTACCATTTCTATTCCTTTATATTGGTTTCTGAAATTTATAATTGCAGCAATTTAGAAATTGGATGAACTGTTTAGCACTGGGAAACACTTTTTGATATATAAATAGTGTATTTTATATACAGCTCTATAGATCAGACCAAAATGAGGGACACATGAGGAGGAGGAGGGACAGAGGGACTTTCCAAATCAGGAACAGTCCCTCAAAGTCAGGGACAGTTGGGAGCTATGGCAAAGTGCAACTTCCCCAGCAAAGTGAACAGCCTATTTGCCTTTAGTAAATCAACCCCAATCACTATATTGTTTTTTGTATCTGCTAATGGTCTGCATTGTAAGATCATTCAGTATAGGAGCAAAGGTAACTAATATTCCATGGTGGTTACTGTATGGTGTTTGGTCAATGGTTCAGCATAACTCGTGTTCTCAAATATATTTGCATGCACACATACTCTATATGGAAATGTTTTTTTCTCATCATGGAAGTATTTAATTACAAGTTATCAAGGAAAAGCTCTGAGTCTGTCTGTGGTTTATTCATCACAGCAGTCTCTTTTTAATCCCCTTTGATTGTTGGTGTAACAGCATCCCTTGTACACTGACCTTCACCAAGCACGCCGTCTGCCATTCTGCCATAGCCGTTCTCATCACAGGATTAGCTCTTTTTCCCCTAGTTTAACTTTCTTTCTGGTTCTTTGCTCTAGACATTAACCCATCCATTGCCTCAATGGAAAACAGGATGCAAGAGGAAAAGTTGGAAATGTACCCAGTTTTATAGATTTCAAATGTAAGTGATCAGCTCTATTCTCTGCCATAAATTGTCTTCTTTATTCAAGCATACACTAGGAGACTTGGACTAATGTCAGTGTTTTTTTGTTTTTTTTTTACAAAGAGGTACCATACTGGTCACCCCTACTTTTTAGTGAATATGAGATTGCAATTTAAATAACATTCTTCTGGTAGTTTTACTAATCAGAAAGATTTTTAGTCTGATGAAAAAGGTAAATACCTGCAGGGCAAGAAGAGTGCTGTTCCCAAAAGTCCCAGTCTTGGACTTTTATTAGTTTAGCAGATTGTGATATCCGTGGGGTTTCATTCAAGTATAGTGCCTTTCCACTCTGTTCATTCCAGTAAGGAAATATTGGGGTTGATTTACTAAAGGCTAATAGACTGTGCACTTTGCAAAGCGCAGTTACACTCTGCATGTACAGTTGCTCCAGAACTTAGTAAATGAGATAAAGCTTCACTTTGCAAAGAAAATCCAAACAGGTGCAAAGAAAAAAAAAAAAACAGCATTATTGCTTGCACATGATTGGGTGATGAAAGTCAGCAGAGCTTCTGCTCATTTACAAAGCGCGGGAGCAACTGCACTTTTCAAAGCGCACAGTCTATGTGCCTTTAGTAAATTAGCCCAATTGTTTGAGGGCTTGCTGGCCCAATTTTATTTCAAGGAGAAAGTAAAAGTTCCAATAAAACAAAAGGAGTTTCCATCACCAATTCACAACACAAAAACTAAAGTGGTATCAAGCCTCTTGGCTTCTTCTTGTAGTGTCATTGCTCAGGCCTCAAGGTTCGGCCTTTTGTTTGGTCCCTCAGACCACCTCACAATGCAATGCAATGCTATGCTCATGTACAACTCTTTACCTCTCGCTGCTTCCTGCTACTCTGGTCCATACCCTGGCCTGCATTCTGCTGACCTGCTGTCTCCCGGGTGGAGCCCTTAACTAGGACAAACTATAAAGGGTGTGCACACCTGCCACACACAGCCTTCTGGTGTCTGGTAAAACCTGGACACAGGTGTAGAGGCTTCTTCCTTCTCAAAACTCTTGGAAGCCTCTGGACTCCAGACCCCAATTCAGGCGTAGAACCTTCCTAGTTAAGTTGCTAGTAGCATTAATGAAAATTAAGTTTGTGGCTCCCCTGTAACCAGTGGAGAGAAGTTTGGTTGATTTTGACTATTTAGGGTTCTGCTGGTTGCAGGTTTGACTGCTTCCCCCTGGCCAAATCCATGACTATAAAGGTTGTGCATATCTGCACACACACAGTATGTTGGTCTTTGGTAAAACCTAGACATAAGGGTAGAGGCTTCTTCCCTCTACAAACTTCTCAAAGCTCCTTGACTCCAGACACCAGTCCATGTGCAGCACCTTCCTAGTTAGGTTACTAGTAGTGTTGAGCAAACCCGGACTGTAACGTTCGGGTCCGTACCGAACTTTCGGGTGTCCGTGGCACGGACCCGGACCCGGACCCGGACATTTCAAAAATCGTTCGGGTTCGGTCCGGGGTTCTGGGCCCAGGCACGGTGCCTGTGGGCTTTCAAGCCATGCCTGGGCTTGCAATGTCAGGCCCAAACGAGTTGTGATGATCATTGGATTGATCCTTCCACGACGTGTACCTGACCACAGACCTCAGTTCCTCGAAACTCTTCAAACATCTCCCTTCTTCGGAGATGGGAATACAGATCCAAAATGGTTTCTGGTTGTATGACACACACACGTCTATACGTGTTGGAAATATCAGTACCTAAACCGGTCCCCCTTCGTCAGTTTGGACGTTGGTCGTCTTGGGATTTATCAGTTTTAGTTGGTTTGAAGAGAGGTGACCAATGTCCCC